>QXCR01000052.1:0-177608 GCA_004380135.1 Stemphylium vesicarium | reverse complement strand
CGATAGCTTATTCCATAGCCTAAATCTACATCTAGATTTTGTATGTAGAAAGTCTTTCTCTTAAGCTAATAACAAAAAGGTTATTAGCCAACCCACGTTGCCAAGAGTTGGGTCTCCACATTTTGCTCCGAACTAAGATATCTAGCTAGGTACTGTAGCTAGCTAGATGCTTTCTATATACAAAATACAGGCCTATATTTAGGCTATAAAATAAGCTATTAATCATCTAAATTGGGTTAGAGCCTGTAGAGATATTGCAGCTTTTTAGATCCCGATGTGGAGACCCATTTACCAGCCTATTGAGCACCTTCTGCTCTTGCTGGCATCGGAGATACGTCATGTAAACAGAGGGTATATATAGCTGCGCGCGTCGTAGCTACAACAAAACAACAACAATACACTGATTACCTTTTGCTGAGCTGCTCTACATGATCATTTGCTTCACTGCATTCACCGCAACACCATCACATCCTCATCCCATGAAATCATACTCCAAACAAAAGGCCTGCTCGCTACTGTCATTAAGTCCGTCCAAGCTCCAAGACAATATCTCCCTCTGAAATATTTACTAAGAGACAACGAATGTGTGCGCGGAGTTGAGCGAACAGCCAGCATTGATGACCGATGGAAGCCTTCTCTCCTCCCGAAATCTTCCCAATTTTTCCACGTGCTCCGCGCTTCGGCGCTAGCAGCGGTCCATAAATACTCCTCCTCTCGCCTTCCTTCCTATTTCTTCCTCTCCTCTTCATCAGAAAATGTTTCCTATTCTCTGCCAAAAAACACATCCATGACCTATGGAGGCTTCTCTCTTTCCTAAAAGCCGAAACTATCCAAGAAATGTCTGTCGGTGCGACCAAATAAAATCATCGAAAGGGTGCAAAATGAGAGACCGTCGTTTTTCTTTCCTGAGATTATCGAGGTGAAGGCGGATGAGAGCTCATCCTCCTCTTTGCTAAAGTTACCAAACCCTTGCGATATGAGAGCACTTTCTTCTTTCCAAAATCGATGAGATCGTGGCACATATGTGCTTTCGGGAGACCAAACCCCGTTCAGGATGTCTCTAAATAACAGACTTGCCAACAAGCAAGCCGATCAAGCCGATCTAACTACATTCAGTAACACATTAACCTATGCGAGTTAGTTGATTACTACATTGGGCTAGACTGGCTTGATTGGCTTGCTTGTTGGCAAGTCTGCTAAATAAACATGTGGGAATATATGGACATACCTCGAGAGTGTGAGAGAACCGACAGAAAAAAAGAGGATCATCTTGAGTTATGGGCGTGCGTCCTTCTCCACCCCCATCGTCTCGCCTTATCTTCAGCGGCAGGTGCAGGCGCAGGTGTATAAATACCCCCTCTCCTCCCCCCTTCACCCTTCTTCTCTTTACTGAAATCTTCCACTTTTTCTCTCTAAAAAAACTCTGATCAGCGGTTCATGGAGACGTCCCCCCCTCTCCCTCTCTTCTAAAAGAATTCTTACGATACTACCTATGACTCTGCCTCCTTCTCTCGACTAGAAAAACCATCGGTACGACGTCATGAGACCAAAATGCCATTACGGTCTCCGTATGACTTCTCCTCTGCGCGTCCTGTTGAAAAGTCAGAAACGGACGATGGCAAACACTTCCATGAGAGAAGAGGAATACAAGTTTTGCAGTAATCGAGTACATGAGTCTCGCGTACAACGCGAACGAAAGAAAAAAGACACAGAAGAGGATCTTGTGTTTTGCCCCTTTCTCGAAGTTATGGGGCGTATAAAAACCTCTCTTCTTCTTTCTTTCTTCCTTCCTCTTTCCTACACCACACAGCTTAAAAAATCACTCTGCTTGTTTTACCAAAAAAAAAAGACATTCAACGCCATTCGCATGGAGGAGCCTCCGTCTTGTTTAAAAAAGACTACGAGCGCGTTCGTGTTTGCGGGAACTGGGCCTTGCCGTGTAAAACATTGATCATGCACCAATTAATGGATTGAGTGGAAGGCTTCCTTGAACGACAAAGGCGATGATAGTAGAGTACGATGAGACGTTCTCTAGCTATTATGGGGAAATAGGGCAGCTGCGAGAATGACATGGCCGCCCCTTACCTTTCTTTGTGGGTGGTATCATCGTACACGTCAGCATTTCTTTGGCAGACATATCAGTTCCCATATTGAAGGCACCACATGGCGCCATGACCACACGCATCACATTCGTCGCTCAAAAATCCCATGTCAAACATCATCTTCAAACCTCACAACACATTACACACATGCACACCAAAATAAGACACAAAAAGTCAAACAACACAAAGATTCATAAGACGACACACACCTACACCTCGCCGAGATTCTTCCTCGCGAGCGCGCATGCCAACAACATCTACAAACCTGTCGCGCTCAAAAAACGGGGTTTGTCAGCCAGCAGAAAGGGAAATGTGTATTTTCTCGCTGGAAAAGTATTTAAATACCAAGAGTAAATTCGACACCGACATCAATGTCACGGGCCATCTTGACGACCTTTGAGAATTGGACAGACTTCTCTGCCGCGGATTGGAGGTCATCAATGGCGAAGATCTTGAGGCCTGAGTCGTTGACCTGCGGGTCCACGAATTAGCATTGATCATCGTTGTTGAGGGCAGTTTAGATAGGGAGAGAGTGACTTACGAGCTTCTGCGCGGCCTCCATGTTGGTACCCTGCAACCTGGCGATGACGGGAGTCTTGAGGTTCATCTCGGATACGACCTGGATGAGACCCTTGGCGATGGCGTCGCATCGGACGATACCACCGAAGATGTTGACGAAGATGGCGGTGACCTTGGGGTCGCTGGTGATGAGGTCGAACGCTTGCCTAATAGCCTCGGGGGTAGCACCACCACCGACATCCAAGAAGTTGGCAGGCGCACCACCGTTCAGCTTGATAATGTCCATGGTGGCCATGGCGAGACCAGCACCGTTTACGAGGCAGCCAATATCACCGTCGAGCTTGATGAAGTTGAGGCCAACCTTGGCGGCCTTGACCTCCTCAGGGTCTTCCTGGGTCAGATCCCTCCAGTCGAAAACCTCCTTCTGACGGAAGTCGGCGTTGTCGTCAAAGTTGAGCTTGGCGTCCATGGCGAGGACCTGGTGGTCGGTGGTCTCGGAAAGAGGGTTGATCTCGATCTGGGTAGCGTCCTTCTCCATGAAGACCTTGTAGAGCTTCTGGATGGTGTCCTTGGCGTCCTCGATGCACTGCTCTGAGAAACCGAGCTCGGTCGCAATGTTGCGCGCCATCTCATCGGTGACGCCCTTGTGGATGTCGACGGGGGTGGTGATGATGGCCTCGGGGTGCTCCTTTGCGACGGTCTCAATGTCCATTCCACCTTGCGACGAAGCGACGATGACGGGTCCTTGCGAGGCGCGGTCCATAAGGATGGCGAGGTAGAACTCGCGGCGGGCGAACTTGCGGTCGACGATGAAGACGGAGTTGCAGAGCCGGCCGGCGGCTCCAGTTTGCTTGGTGATGAGCTTGTGGCCGATCATCTGGTCGGCGAGGATGGAGGCTTCGCGAGGACTGCATGCTGAGTTAGAGGCTGGCCGTGATGATGCAATACGTCAAGGTGGCATACGAGTAGACGACCCTGACACCGCCCTTGAAGCCGTTGTCGAAAGTTCCCTTTCCACGGCCTCCAGCGAGAACCTGGGCCTTGATGACAGCATCCTCTCCGCCTGCACACATTAGCCCAGAACCGGCCATTTACTCTTGCTGGCGCATACCGATTTCCTTGGCGATCTTCTCTGCCTCTGCGCCGCTGGTAGCGACGCCACCCTTGGGCACGCCAATGCCATACTGAAGATTACATTAGATGTCCATATCTTTGAAATTGTGGGATATGCAGTGGTGCATCCGTACCGACTCGAGCAGGGCAGCGGACCTGTATTCGTGGATAGCGAGGCCTCTCCTTTGCTGGACAGCAGAGCGCTTCAATGGTGTTTCCTGGGGCGTGTTAGCCTACATTCTTGATTGCGGGCAGAAGTGCGTAAGAGGCTTCTGCAGCTTGCGGCCACCGTCGGGGGACATACAGCGGCAGCGCGAACAGCGCGAGCCAGCGGCCGGGCGCGGGCAAAGTTGTACATGATGTCTGGAGTAGCAGACACACGTTTGGGTCTATGAGCGGGGGAGTTTGAGGGGTGGGAAAGCTGGAGTTGCACAGCTCCGTTTGGTGTTGGCTGCTTCACAGGGCTGTTGCGGACGTCTGCTAGCGTGCCGAGAATGAACCGGGTCCTCAAAAATATCGCGGCCGGGAATCTGCGTGATGCCAGCCAAAACTCGAGCGCCCTGATTAAATCCGCGCAAAAATGTCCAAGCGAAACAACGAGGGCGACGTCATCGCAAATCGCATAAGTCTTCTTGAAGCCAAAGGGCAGAAGCTCTTGGCGTCGCTGTATGGGTCGCGGCCAGAATGGGACTCTGGGGATAGCGCGGCCGCACCCCAAGGTGGTGATGACCAAGACCTCAAACAAAATTACGCTCACGACAGGTGAATCTGGATACTTTCTGCTGGTGCTTCCGATCCTAACATGATGCGCAGGATCGGTCTTGGCGGTGTACTGCCCAAAGACATCGAGGATGGCAGCTTCACTCGGAGAATACCAACATCAGACGACAAGCTGCTGCAACAACTAATCGGAAAAAAGAAAGCCAAAGCACACGTTACTGCGAAACAAGAGGCTGCAAGACCGAATGCAGCAGCCAAAGCACAAAAATACGGGAAACCGAATGTTGCCAAGATGGAAGAATCCGATGATGAAGAGGAGGGTCGTGCCGCTACATTCAAGTCGAAGAGGCAGAGGAAGAAGGAGAAGCCAGCACCGAGAGTAGCCGACAGTGACGACGAGGATCAGGAAATGAGAGCGAAGAGACTAGCAGCAGATGTGAAGAAAGAGGAGGAAGTAAAAGAGGGGGTCAAAGATGAAGTAATCGCAGATGTTCCAGTCGCTGATCAGCCATTTCAAAAGGAAGAAGAGGAAGAGGAGGCGGAAGTCGTGCAGCCAGCTCCAAAGAAAGTAAAGGCCAAACCGAAGAGCTTCCTTGATGAAATCCTGGCAGATCGCTCTAAGAAGAAGAGTAAGAAGAGCAAAACTTAGTTGGTGAAACGTGCGCGACGTAGACTGCAGTTTCTTGATACCCCGTTAATTAATGTACATTATCGATCCATCGAATTTACTACTCCCGCACGATCAAACTAGCCATGCCCATTCCTGTGCCTATACACTTGCTCAACACACCAACCTGTTCCCCGCTCCTGCTCATCTCATTCAAGAGCGTAGCAAGCATCCTACCACTCGTGGCTCCAAGTGGGTGGCCAAGCGCGATGGCACCTCCGTTGGGGTTAACCTTATCCATCTTGCCCTCGAGACCCAGTTTCCTGATGCAGTACAGCGCTTGACTGGCAAAGGCTTCGTTGATTTCCCAGACATTGACATCGGATGTTTGGAGGCCAGTGTAGTCGAGAAGCTTGGGGATAGCAAGGGCGGGTCCAACGCCCATTTCATCTGGCGAGCAACCGACTACTTGAGTTCCTGCCCATTTTCCGATAATCTGGTTCTCCAGACCAAGTGCCGTTGCCGTTGATCGGCGCATCATGAGCGCAGCACTCGCTCCATCAGAGACCTGGCTGCTGTTTCCTGCTGTGCTTGTGCCATCCTTCTTGAAAGCAGGCTTCATAGCCGCGAGCTTCTCCACTGTGGTTCCCGGTCGAATTCCATCGTCTTTTGTGACAGTGACTTGCTTTTGGTTTTCAGGTACCTCGGGTTCGATCCATCTTGTAGTCACAGGGACAATCTCATCGTCGAACAGACCGTTTGCTTGCGCCTTTGCAGCTCTGTTCTGCGATTCTGCTGCGAAGGCGTCCTGGTCGGCGCGTGTGACGCCATACCGCTCCGCCACATTTTCTGATGTGATTCCCATGCTCATAATGCAATCCCGTGCTTCCTTGACCGGGCTTTCCTTCATCTCTGGCCAAAGTTCTGTGGGTATAGCTCGGCTGCCATAGTTCCGTGTCATGCTCTCCATGCCTCCTCCAATACCCACGTCAATCTGGCCTACAGCGATTGAGTTCGCGATCGAGGTTATGGCGGAGAGGCCTGATGCGCATGCGCGGTTCACGGTGCTGAACGATGTCGTCGTGGGAATGCCAACGTGGTTTGCGGCCATGCGACCAGCCTTGGAACCACCAAGCTCGGCAAGTACTGTGCCAACGCATATGTCGTCTATCTTCGCGGGGTCGAGATTCGGGAACTTGTTGATTGTGGCTTTGAGGACCTGTGCATTTGTCAGTACTTGAACCTGCATAATGGACGCATTGAAAGAGACATACCGCTCCCAAAAGCTCGTGTTCGTATGCATCGCGTAAGCCACCCTTCTTTGCTCTTGTGACTGGTGTTCGGAGTGCTGAAAGGAAGACGACGTCATGTGGGTTCTTCTGGAGGATGTTCTTGAGGCCCTTTTGTACGAAAGCCATGGCGGAAAGATGGGTTTGAAATGGGACGCTGGGTGACAAATGGTGGGTATCAAGAGAATGACAAAGAGAAAGAAAGAGAGCGCAGGAACCCAGGTGGAGTATGAAAGATTTGGCAATTGCCGCACGAATACGCCATAGTTGTTGTAAGCTAAGCTCCAGGTCCCGGGGATGCGTGGAGCTTCGGCAAGTGAGCGCGGGGCGGAGAAGTGGCGGCAAAGTCCTTTTCCGGTTCACGTGCGACGACTACTGTGATCTAACAGTCCAGACATATGTGAATGGTATAGAACAGCAATCAGAACTATTTTGCGATGGCGATTCGGATGGACTGAATTTATACATCCGCGTGCAGTACTCCGCAGCTATATGCGAGCACATCACAACTTGCTTATGGCATGATATGTATCATGTGGTAAATACCATGACACTCGAAGGGATGCATCAGGGTATTATGCGCGGGAGAATAGCAGTATGCTGGACAGAGTGGACGACTGTTGGAAAGCATACAGCAGCGGAGAACATTTCCTGAGGCAGGAATGGAGCGACGGATAACATTTCCTAGACTTGAAGTCCTTCGACGGATAACAATTACTGTACTTTCAGACTCAACAAGAACGAACGAAGCAACTATTCATTTTGAAGTATCACAACAAAAAGAACAGTAATCTACAGGAAACAATGATGTGGAGGATCGGCGCGAGCTTGTATTCATCCCAATCTTGCTGCTTTGCATCGTTGCAGAGCGTCATGAGATATCCATTGATTCTATGCACATCTAAGACAAAAATGCGTTACTGCCCTCAAATGTCGTCGCGATGGCAGAACGTGTCGCGCATCCATCAGTCTCGCGTCGTAGTTTCAAAGTAGGAAAAGCGTTGCGAAGCAGCGCACGTGAGCATTTCGCGGAACCGACCGCCGATCCAAGGAGCCGAGGCATACCCGCCTCCGGCTTTTGGATCGTCATTTCGCGACTTCTACAGTTCCATCATCAACAACTGCCCAGCGCGTGCGACTCGCATTGCGTAACGAGTAGTCAAGATGGTCCGCGAGGATCTCATAACGTCTGCTGTGTCTTGTAAGTTTGATGAAAGGAAAGCGGTTAATCTACGCGACGCATGCTAATGGTCCATCCGCAGTCCTGCAAGATCCGTCGGTTGCCAGCGCACCCCTTGAGAAGCGCATCGCTTTTCTTCAGTCAAAGAACCTCACACAAGAAGAGGTCGACGTCTCGCTCGCGCGTGCCGCAGAAGACCCTAGCCAGCCTTCATCTCCTCCTCCCCAGACATCCGCGGTAGCCAGTAGTGCATACAGGCCACCGCCGGCAGCCCCATATGCAAGCTATCCGCCCCAAGGGTACTGGCAACCACCGCCGCCACCACCAGAGTATGTGCAATCTCGAAGTACCACAGGATATAAGCTGACATGTACAGACCGCCGAAACGCGACTGGCGCGACTACTTCATCATGGCGACGGTGATGGGCGGTGTAGGCTACGGTCTCTACTTCACGGCGAAACGATACGTCCTGCCCCTGATACAACCACCCACGCAGCCCCAACTGGAGCAAGACAAAGCCTCCGTCGACGAATCCTTCAAGCGCGCATTCGATCTCCTTGAGCAGCTCAACACCGACACATCCGCACTCAAGGCCTCAGAAGAAGCACGGACAACAAGACTCGACGACGCGCTTGGCGAGGTAGAATCTGTATTGGCAAGCCTGAAGGAGTCGTCCAAGAGGCAAGGCGACGACAACCGACGGATCGAGGATGACGTGCGCGGTCTACGGGATCTGATCCCCAAGGCATTAGACTCGCAGAAGGAAGCGACCGACAACAGGCTTAAGGAGCTGTCGGCCGAGCTGAAGAGTCTGAAGACATTGATGGGAAACAGAATGGGCTCTAGCACTCCTCGTCCTCAAAGCACCTCGGGCTACTACGGAGCCGGTCAGCCAACGAGTGCCGCGCAGACACCTAATGTCAACGGTACAACTGCTGCCGCGACACCCGCACCCCAACCGTCATCCACTCCCGCATCCAGCGAGCAGACAAATGGTACAAGCACAACTGAGACCCAGGCAAATGGCAGTGTAACGCCTGCGTCGGCCTCCACCCCCAGCGCAGAGAAGCCATCGCCTTCATACAGCAGCAGGATGCCCACCGGCCGCGCTGCCATCCCGGCATGGCAAATGGCCGCCGCCAAGAAGAACGAGGAGGCGAAAAAGGATACTACCGAGAGCGGAACAGCGACTGAGGCTAGCCCGAGCTCGTAGATGGCTCGATTTGACAATAGTCCTTGCATCTTGGCGTTCGTTGTGCTTTCTGTACGAGTATTGGAGCAAAATGATAGCATTTCTCATCCTTTGTGTTGAATCGTAATTGTCCTCTTACCATTTTCAACTCGCTGTCAGTCTAGACATCCAATGTGACCCACCTTTAGTTGTCTTACTATAGATCTAACTGGCACCGCATGCATGGAAGTTTCCATGTTCTCGTACCCAAAGTCCCCACCGGGCACTATTCACCCCCACACCCAAATACAAGGCCACACGAGGATACTGCACAGGCCAAAAAAAGGGTTGCTCTACAGCAAGCATAGAGGACAAAAAAGATGATGACAACGGTGGGATTCGAACCCACGCGGATTGCTCCATGAGAAACCTCTTCGGAGTGTGTCTTCTGTAGAAGACAAGCTTTCGCTTCTGTGGAATTTGTTAGATAGCTGATGGTTGTAGTTGTGTTAGAGATGTCTTACGAGTCACACGCCATAACCACTATTGTATGTTAGACTGATGAAACGTGTTGAGGGAATTGGATGAAATGTACCTCGGCCACGTTGTCTTTGATTGATGGAATACTGCAAAATTATTTGGTAAATAGCCTAACAAAAAAAGGGTTTCGTGTGGATCGCACTGACAAGTGCGGGGCGAAATTCTCATGAGAGGTAGTGGGGCAACGCGAGTATCTCTACTACGCGAGAGCACTAGACCCGCGACAGATTGGCTTTGTAATCTGTTTTGATTCCGCGCGATGGTACAGAGTAGGAGTGACGGCAAAGTATGGGACAGCGGGGCGATAAACCAAGAATGTTTGTGTGAACAGGGCACAAGAGGTGATGACAGAATTTTTAGAGAGGCTGAAGGGCGAGTGTGATTTGAGGAAGGGAAAGATTGATTCAGCGCATGTTTTGTTATGAGTTTACCGTCAAAGTTCAAACTGTAAATTAAGGTGCGATATGTGAGGGGCTACAATGGCACTCAGAGACATCATCACAAAAGACTAGATCTACCGACAATCGCATGCCTCCTCATTAACACATTTTTTATAGCGCCATCTTTTTATTCGGTAGTCATAGTTACAGCATTTATGTATACCGAAACATGCCTCGCTAGGACTCATGTCCGCCATCAATGCCTCCACGCCGAGATTTTGCAACAAGCGGGGCATAAAGAAAAACATCTGTGTCGACCTTTTGTGTATCTTTGGAGAAGTAGGACTTGACTTTGCAGTCGAAATTAGACATGTTTAGAAGATGTAGAATGAGTGTATTTTGTTCAAGGTGAGAAAGCAGAGAGATCTCATCCAAGACTCGATGGTGATTTTTCGAGAAAAGAGGAAAAGACATGTATCAGTGCGTTTTCCATTTTAGTTACTCCACAAAGAAGTGACGAAGAAGTGAAGAATTAGAACAGAGAGAAGAGAAGGGTGGTATTTATACACCCAGACACTCGACAGGATCACATGCAATTTCGAAATGGGAAAAGTAATGTTGATGGTAGAAGGAAATACCAATCGCTTCTAAACTAGATATGTATAATATTTTAATCTGAGTAAAACAAAACCCCGCGCCATGTAAATGCTATGCGACCAAACCCACGAAAAACGCCATGAAGATGCTGCTAAAATGAACCAAAACGTCGACAAAAGAAAAAGCTCAAGCCTAAAGAGCGTATACCGAACCAGCGGCTTTTTGTTCATACCACGTAGTCCCAAATCTCATACCACATTACCTCATCACATCATCAAAAACACAACCAATCAACCCATCTACCCAATACTCTTCCCCCTCTTCCCCTTCCCGCACTCCCTCTTACTAAGCGGCTCATCAGGCAAAACCCAACCCCTAACCCTCTTCGCCTCCCTCTTCTCACCCAGCTGCGGCTTCGGGATCCACGCATCCTTCTCGAGGAAGTTCTGGCGCGTAAGTGCAGCAGGCCCACCGACATCCATGCGCCAGGTGCCCATGCCCTCGAACGGGTTCTCCTTGGCGAGCATGTGCAGGTACCACAGCGCCAGGGCGGCGGTGAGTTGGATGTCGCCTGTTTCGGGGTGCGCACCGGTAGTCGAGAGGCGGATGGGAGCGGAGGTCTCGAGGTACCCGAAGATGGGGACGCCGGTTTGCGCGTTGACGGTTGTGGGGTCTGGGGTCGAGAAGTCGGAGGGGCCGCCGCAGCGGACGCAGAGAAGTTCGATCTCGGTCATGATGAAGCCGTAGCGGCAACCGTGCTCGCGCATTACCCGGTGCAGGTGTGCGAGGCCTTGGAGGTAGAGGACTTGCTTGGGTGGTGACTCGCTGCGCATGCCGGTGTTCCATTGGTCGTAGCACTTGACGAGGCCGACGACGCGGCCGCGGCTGTCGCCGAAGAGGGTCTTCTCGTAGTCGGAGGGGTAGTTGGAGACGAATTCGGGTTGTTGGCGTTGTCCGGTGACGGGTTTCATGGCGCGCATGACCATGTGAGAGTTTCCCTGGGCGACCTTGAGAGCGGCGTTGACCTTGTTGGCGTAGTAGTTTGTGCAAATATCCTGGAGCGCGGACTCGTTCTCTGGCTGCAAGTTTTGGCGGCAGGGCTGGGGAAGGTAGGTTGTTGGGACAGGAACCTCAAGGAGTGGTAGAACCGATGGGATAGACTTGATGGTGGTGATGTTGAAGTCTTCCCAGCTGCGAAGGTTGCGGATGTCCCACCAGAAGTGGTTGTTGATACCTCGGGGTGCGCTGGTGACGCGGCGAACCAGAGATGGAGAAGGGTTGGTGGAGGAGAGGTACTCCGCCAGGGAAGAAGTAGCCGGGACGACTTGCTGGAAGCTGTCGAAGCTGACGTCACCGAAGGACGGGTATTGTACAGCCGGTGCGGTCTCGAACTCTGGGATAACAAAGTCTTGGGCGCAAGTCGCAGTGAAGCTCGATATGTCCTGGACGGAAGAGTATGTGGAGAGGGGAGGTGTGACGAGGCTCAAGTTTGACTGAGGCGCGTTTGAGGCAGTCACATAGCTGGGCATGTTACGGTAGGTAGGGAAGCCATAGCGGCTAATGACTTGCTCGTCAATACTTCCAGCAGAACCTGATCGGTCGTGGCGGGCTCGGTTGGCTGAGGCAGAGCGAGAGTGCGAGCTAACGTATGATGAGCGACGAGGAAGCTCGGGTTGTTGTGCGTAGGTAATGGGAGAGTTGAGTGTGGAGAGGTTAAAGTCGTATGATGAGGCAGTGGACACCGGAGATGTCAATGTGCTGTGGACGTTGTGCATGTTGTTGTTCAGAGGGCTTGATCCACGGCGGGCCATCGAGGCTGACCGGGAGTAAGGGCTGTAGGCGTAGCTAACACTGGAGCTAGACGTCGTCCTGCGATGTCTAACGGGGCCAGTGGTGGGCTCGGATACCTGATCCTGCATGCGGACCTTGGGGAGAAGAATCGGTCCATATTGCCTAACTGGTGACCTTGGAGGGGTAGGACCAGCGAGTTGAGGTTCTGGTGATGAGGCCTGGGAGTAGTATGTGGCGTCTGAGCCAACACTGCCAGGGACGTAGTTGAAGGAAGCAGTCGGGGGAGTTGTTTGACGGCTGTACATGTTGGGTGGAATGAAGCTACCAGACTACACCAAGTCAGTCCCAATCACTCGCAATGGGTAAAAATTCAATGGCTTACGCTGTGGAGACTGAGGGTATAGACAGGAAGAGATTATCGAATAGCGATTATTAGAAGAGACCAGCTCAAGATGTCTAAGACAAAACAATGCAAAGGTAGGAAAAGAAAAAGAAAACGAGACACAATCGACTCGTTGGGAGGCAGTGCTCTTGGATGGGAATGCTGCGCAAGATGAATGGGACTGGTGATTGCGGCACAGACAGACTTCTTATCCTTCCTGTTCCCCGCGTAGAGACACGAGAACCAACGCCCACCTCGCGCTAACACACCTGAAACACGATCCATCGAAGGGGGCCCGAAGCCGTGGACCGGTATACAAGACATACTGGCGGTCTGGCGGCAGTATCACAACCGACCCATCTGGGACATGCGAGCCTCACAAGGCGTCTGAAACATAGCGTTGCCGTTGCTTGGCTTGGGCGAGTACGTGGCTAGCGAACGACTTTCTGGAATGCTATTCTTGAGGCATCGCAGCCTCGAAGCGGTATGGTGGCATGGAAATGGAGCGTGTGAGTGGCCAGCGCCTTGGGAAAGCATACGGAAGCGGTAAGCAGGCCAGCGAGGCGCTTGCAGATGGGGCGGTTGGATAACTTGAAACCGGCAGCCTCGGCGCCGTCTCTGGAAAGCTTTACAGCAGCATTACGGTGAGGGACTTTTTTTCTCTACGGGCGCTATGGCGGCAGTTTGAGCGTGGCAGCGCGAAGGGACGAATGGATGGTCGTGGTGTTGTCCGGTTAGCGCCCTGCCGTATGGTCAGTGCTGGGTCCCGCGGTGCGTGGGGCAGGTGCAGCCCGTTAAGAGTCATCGAAGGGTTTTGGGCGGATGATTGGCCCAGGACGCTCCAACGTTTCGTTTCTGCGGAGCGACATGCGTCTTCCCGCATACCAAGTATGCACCATCGAGTGACTCACAATGGGCGGAGAGAAGTCAATTCACGACTATAACACGTCGTGTAGAAGGCCCACACGTCAACGCGTAGACCGCGTTGTTGTCAACCACGGCCCTTCGGGGTCTCAGGCCTCGCCCACCCGCTCGCTGCGCTGTCCTCTGCCACGGCATGCCATGCCACTCGACCCGGCTTCATGCATTGCCCCGTCAACTGACGTTCGGTCGCTCCCGAAGACAGCGCGAGTATCGTTCTCGCCCAATGTACCACGAACCAAACTATCTGACTGGCTCCAACCCATCTGCCAATCCAAGCGCCCATACTCCCAAGCGTTGCACCCGGAAACGCTCTCATGGGGAAAACTGCCGGCCTTACCGTGCCCATGCTTGAGCCTCACGATCCACTCCCGAACGTGGCTCCCTAAGCGCCCACATTCACCCTAAACAGGCACTATTAGGTTTGATTACAGTCACCAAATATAGCCCAGACGAGTCGAAACCGGCATAGCAAAAGGCCGTTAATTATCTCGAAGCGGAGATTTAGCTGTAAAACGTCTCTGGGGTCAGGTCTGCTTCATGGAGCGCTGACAGCGGATTGGCGCGAGGTTTGACAGCCTTCATTTCAGTTTCATCGAGCTTCGCAAGAGCCTTATCCGATGTCATGCTTTGATCTACGCGCCCGTACTCCATCGCCCCAGACTTCGGCGGCCGACAAAGAAAAATTCGTGCTGGGTCACCCGGAGCTCCCCTTCCTTGCTTTGCCGGCCTTAGCATGAACCGTCAGCATCTCTTACGTAGAGTTACCGCTGGTGTAATTGCGACTCCACCGCATCGGACCACCACTTTTTCCAGTCGACTACTTGGCGCTTCGTGCGAGCGTCTTCAGCCGCAAAAACCATGGCGTGGCTGCGGAACGCTTCTTCGAGGTCGCATCCTATGTACATACGCTGAGCGTCTGCCGCGGGCATGGCGCCTGAATCCACGGCGTTAACCGCCATGAGAAATTGTCGCGTCAGTCCTTCGTCTCCGCCACCATGACCGCCGCCTGCGAGGTGGGGGCTGTGAACTTTGGTCTGCCCAGTAGAGAATGTGTGCACCTTGATCTCTTTGCTGTCATACTCAATTTCGCCCTTTGTGCCGTAGATGCGACCTCGTCGTTCGCATTGCTTCTCCGTAAAAGCAATCATGTGGAATTGCGCAGTCTTTGCGCCACGACCTTGCAGTATGGGTAGACCGTCTTCGTCATTCGCGATTGGATCGTCGTCCCATGTGATGGTCACACACTGATCATCGCATACATCGTTGCTTGACTCCCAGACGCATCGACCAAACCATGGGCGCTCGTCGACTTTGCTAGCAGGGGTCTGAAGAGTGTAGTCTTCAGCCAAGTCCTTCAGCAGCTGCTTTCCTGCGGCTTCCTTTCCAGCAGTCTTGTACATGTCTTCGATTTCTGGGTTCACAATCTTCACAGGCCAGTCCGCGTTGCCGTTGTTAAGGTGCCTGTCGATATAGATCTTCTTTGCACTGTAGTCGCAATCGGGCTCATGCGCACAAGAAAGACAGTTCGTAGCAGATCCGGCAGCTTTTGGCTTCCTTTCTTTCCGGAAATACTTGAGTGACCCAGTGGAGGTGACCTGTGAGGGAAGATGGGGTGTCGCATTTTCCGCATTCGGGGCGGGCGAACACAGCATCCACATCAGAAAGTCGATATCATGACACGACTTTGTGAGCAAGGATGGCGCAGTCTTAGAATCTTTCCTCCAGTTTCCCCTGTTGTAGATTAGCTATGTAGCTTGACGAGAATGGATGTGGCATACCGGACATAGGAGTGGCTGAAATGCCACCATCCGATGGGTTCAACGTGTTCGATGCTCATGACGTCCCCAATTACATCTTTTTTCAGTAATAGATGCCTCAACATCATGTTATGCGGCGAGTATCGCAGCACGTGGCCGATCCCAAAGATGGCCTCTTTCTGATCCTTTCCGCCATTCTGCAACGCCCTGTACATTCTCATGCAACTCTCCAGCCTCGTGCTCATCGGCTTCTCACAACAAATATGGAGGCCCATGTCTGCGATACCGCACACAACCTCTTCATGCATCTCATCTAACACGCAGATGAACGCCGCGTCGATACCTTTAGTAGTTGCATCGCCCTCCTTTTCTTGTTGCCTTCGCTGAGTCTCATACTCTTTCCAGTCACTCCAGCTCTTGAAGCTCTCGACTTGCTTATCCTCGCCATCAGGTCCCCACATGAACTTTCGTCCAAACTCGGCTCGCTTGAAGTCGTTAGGTTCACATACCGCTGCTACGACGGCATTGGAGGAAGAAGAGACAGCCTCAGCGTAGGCGGTGCCGCGACTTCCAGCCCCGATGATGAGAATCCTGGGTGGCTTGGTGAAGTTCTGCTTGCCTGCAGCCTGGAGAAAGGCTGTATCGTTTGCTTCAAGGCTCGGCATGGTGGGGGTGGAAAGAAGAGGACTAGATATTGGAGTTGGGGTTGTCAGATACACGAGATGTATGCGCTGATGTGGGTGGGTTTATCGCTCCGACGGAATTACGCAATATCTCTCTGGCGAATTCCGAAACTGTTCTGGCTATTTCTGAGAAGTCCTTTCTTCTTGTGTAGTTGCCTAGCTCCTCTAGCCCGTCGTGATGCACTACACGCGTGCGTTCTTGAAGGACTACAGATGGAAAGATGTCTTTTGAAGTAGCGCACAAAAGCGTACGTGTCACCTGTTTTATTCAACAATTGTAAGCGAAGATGAGGGGAAATGTGAGGGTAAGCTACGAGCGTAACATCAACAGAGGTTGCATTGCAGGCTGGTCTATAGCACAATTGGTGGTAGAGATGGGGAAAGGGCGCCACGTGGGGTATTGGCCAATGAGATCATCGATGATCAAGCAACCCGAGGATGCAGCCTAGTAGCGTTGCGCGGGCCATGCTGCGTTGTTCAAGATAGCGAATTCACGAGCGGCATGTGTAGGTGTTGAGTTTTCAATGAAGTGCAGAGTTGCGTTTTATTTACATCTTTCATTGGTGTAGTTGCGGGCATCGCCGCTGACATCTCATCCAAGCGGCTAACCACTATCGTGTACAGACTACTCATCATGGAGCTAGCAGCGCCCCTTAAAAGCATGCCTTCCACTTCTCATACATTATCACCCCAGAGATGTCCCGACGCGAAGGTTCAATCTTTGTTTAGCTCATAAAACAACAAATAAACATCCTTCTGCATATTTAGAACCTCAGATGTCTTGCTCTCCTTGATCTTGTCATCGCTGATGCGCCACCATCTGTTATTTGCCTTCTTTGATTTGCGACGCAAAGGATTTGAGTCCGCTATCGACGAAGCTTTTTCTGATGCTCGTTCTTTCAGTGATCGTATACTCTTCGTCCGCGATAGTGACTCACCCCCATTTCCATTGCCGGTAGATGCGGCTATTTGTGATGGGTCTGAGTCTTGTACACGAGGGGCGGATGTCGGGGCTGGACCCCGCGACGCTGATGGTATGGTGTCTTGTGAGGACAACGACCGTGTGGATGGAGAGTCGAGCATGGGTGTAGACGGTGTTGGCGACCGTCGTTCGATATGGTTGGGAAGGTTGAGCGCAGATATCCGTGGGCTCTGCATGGCAGACGGGGCTACGGATGGTGCGGCGGAGGGGAATGGGCTGGCTTGACGGCTGAATGCACCTTCGGTACCCATGGACACTGGCGTGGAGAAGGGTAGGGGTTGCACTTGACGGCGGAAGGACTCGTAGTGGCCGCTGTTGTGACTTCCCTTGTGCGTGACCATTCCAAGGAGGCGATAATTCTTGCGATGGAGTAGTCCACCCAAGGGCAGAGCCTCAGGAAAGGCGACTTTGGCGAGGTTCTTCGTCGAGGAAGCACCGAATGCGAATGTAGAACGCGATAGGTGTATCGCAAGAACCTTGGGGAACTGAGAGATGTACATGTGGCGGGCGATTCGTCGCTTGGGTGCCTGGCTCGAAGCAGGAAGCTCAACACCCTCGGGAGCCTCTTCCGGGTCTTCGTCTAGTGCTTGCCGGATCTTTGAGATGTCTGATTGGAGGCGTCCTTGTAGATCGGGGTCGGTCGTTCTTGAGAGCTCGTGGTCCTTGCTTCTGAGCGCATGCTCCAGTCGACAGCGCTCGCACTTGAAGTCGTCTATGTACTCCACTTTGAGCATGCCGTCAAGACACGCATTAAGGGAAGTGGATGAGGTTTGTGGTACGTTCAGGGTCAGGGTAACGAATGTCGACACTGTCGGCTTCGGCTTGAAGTGGCACGTCTGGCACTCGATCTGCGATTCAATCTTGCCCTCGAAGGGAAACCCTTCCTCGTCTGCGGAAACGCTATTTTCGCTGTCTTCTTCTTCGCCTTCGCCACCGTTTGTTCCTTCAACACTCCTCTTCTCCGAAGCACCGTCTCCATTCGTGATTGTGGTCGCCTCCAGCGTTGCCTGCCGCCTAGCCTTTCCACCAGCGTGATACTCGTCGCATAGGCGCTCTGTCACTATCTGTAGGAATTCTTGCGCATCTTGCTGTTGCCGACTAATGCGCGTGCCGAATGCGCGCTCGAGCGATCTAATAAAGGGCTGCGGAGAGATGGTCTTCTTGTATATCGGTCGTTCGTTGAGACTATCAAGAATCTCCTTCAGGCCATGGGTGAGGATGCCCTTTTGCAATCCCTCCAGCTTCGCGGGCCTCGCGGGTCCGTTCGCGGTATTCTGTCTTTCAGGGTCCACATCATAGACTTCAGCCCCATCGAGCAGTCGCCTGTGGGTTTCTCTTATAAGGTATATGCGCAAATCCGGTAAGCCTGCGAGGGCCTGCAGAACCGAGTTGATGAAGCAGTCGTTCGCGGCGTTGGTGAGCCCCACTACGCCCTTCTTCTTACTGCTAGCTGCATTCGCATCGTCGTCCAGGAAATAAGTCGGGCCAAAGACGCAGACCAGCGTAATTGCGGCGAGGGATGCTCCTGCGGCGTAGGTCGCAATTGTGAGGGGCTTCTCTGGCATCTTGCGGCGCCTGTCACTCCCGCTACCGCGGGATTGGACGGAAAAGCTGGGGTCTTGCACACTGGTGTCGCAAATGCGGTGCGCGGTTGTGTTAAGGTTGTGCGGCGAGAATATTATGGGAAAGGCGTAGAGGAAGTCTGACTGCGGCCGACGCCATTGCCCGACTGCTGCCCAGCTTTTGATATCGCGCTGGCCGTCATCTGTCGTTTGCTCGTGAGGCGGGCGCAAAGTATGCCGAGCCTACCTACGGCAAGTAGCACCGGCCACTTGCACCTTCCGCCTCCGCCGCAAGGATCGCCAGAATTGTTTGGACGACCAACACTTTTCTTTGGACCGGGACGAATTCCACGACAACACGCACAATGGCCTCGCTGAGGACTTCGACGTTGCTGCCTCAGTGCACGTCATGCATACGGAGGGCCACGCGGCAAAATTTGGATGCGTGGGGGACGCAGCAGACACGCAACATCTCTAAGAAGGCGAAGGAGGCCGAGCGTAACATTGTCGTGAAGCTGCTAAAGGACGTGCCAAGGTTTGGTCGCGCAGGTACGATGCATCACGTGTGGGCGCTTGGTTGAGGCTTCAGATGGCTTCTTCATGATGCTACTGCTGCTGTCAAGCATGCGCCTAGACACCACCAAGTGCGCACTGGCTAATACGATAAAGGCTCATATGTCCCGCTCAACCCCTCCCTTATGCGCAACCGCTGGTTCCCCGCACGTGTCGCCGACTATGTCCCCGCTACCCAGATGAAGCAATTGAAGGCCCAGGATGTAGACATGGCTCGCGACGTCACATTCGGCGTAAGACTGAACCTGGAAGAGGTCGAAGAGGATGAAGAGGACTACATGAAGCAGCCGAAGCACTACGTACGACCAATTGAGATTGATGTGCTGAGTGTACGTACCATTACACCTTGGTTGTAATCCGCCTTCTAACAGCGACAGCCCGAACGATCCATGGAGCTTTTGAACGCCTTCGTACCACCAACGATCGACTTCTACCGCCAGCGCATCGAACAAGACAGTCCAACACGAGAGCGAGTAGGCGCGTCAGGCGCAGCAGACATCTTGACTGCAGCCGCTATGGGAAGGGCAAAGGCATCGGCGAATGCCATTTACGGCTCTGTCTCCAGCGCCGACTTGGTCACTACCATCAAGGGAGCGCTGGCGCACAATGATGAGGCAGCTCGTGTTATACTGAATGAGGCTGACGTCAAGTTCGTCTCGGGGCATGAAGAGGGAGATGCGTCGCGTGTGAAGCAATTAGGCACATTCAAGGCCGAGATACGGTTACCCGGCGCAGAGGAACCTCTGGTGCGAAACATCCGAATCAGAGCGAAGGAAACGGAAGCATAAGGCCATCCCCCAGGTCCAGAACCACGTAGCCTGAGTATTCTTCCGCTCGCTGTAAAGATATGCCTGTACCATCCACGCCACGTTCTTTTCCGCATATCGGAAAAACTGGACAACGCCTCAATCACAATCACGATATCTCGCATGTTCCCGTCGATGCATCACGGTGATTTCATTGGTGGGACCCTGACAGGCTGTCGTTGCATAGCCATGACACGGAGCTGATGAAATGGTACGACTGGCTGGCTCGGTAATTCAAGGCGTAAGGAATGATAGCGTTTTGCGGCGAATCTCGGGCAATATGTCACTTGTGGATGCAATGATGTTTCGTTGAGCTACGAAGAGCTATTACATGCGATGCGAAAAAGAGCCCACTTTACTTCCGTGCTGCCGAGCACAAGCGGCCCCGCCATGACTTCAGAGCGCGGCCGTGAAGCATCATCATGTATCATATCACGGGCGTGACGTGAGGAAGCATTGCAGTCGCTCACATTCGATCAATGCAGCAGTAAACAATTCGTGTCGCAAGGTACGTAAGATGATTTCTTTGATGTTAGCAGTATCGTATATCCTCTGTGGGGAATATCACTGCCATATCTTTGTTTTTACTGTCCGTGGGTAGGCTGGGGTGAGGTGAGGGAAGCTGGAGCGACACTGCTGCGTCACTGCTGCGGCGTCATTAGCGGGGTTGTTTTTTTGTGGCTCCGCCAGAGCCTTGGTCCCCCACTACTACCAGTTTGACCTTTACTTGAGCTCCCAACATCTCTGCGCTTTTCTCTGAACACACTACAAATCCTTCAACTCTTCAATTACTGAAACCCCCATTCCCCAGAATACAAACGACATTACAACGAATACAATCAACATGGTTCAAGCATCTGAAGTTCTCAGCCGCAAGTACGTTGTTTGCGACCCCGCCTGACCCCTCATACGATATTTCCAAAGCGCACGCAAGCTAACATTGTATCAGGGCCGGTGTCATCGTTGGTGACGATGTACGCGACCCTCGACCCTCGATCTTGCCTCGAGCAAATAACTGACATAACCCAGCTCCACAAGCTTTTCAAGCACGCTCAGTCCGAGGGTTACGCTATCCCCGCGATC
This sequence comes from Stemphylium vesicarium, assembly GCA_004380135.1. Lineage (NCBI taxonomy): Eukaryota > Fungi > Ascomycota > Dothideomycetes > Pleosporales > Pleosporaceae > Stemphylium > Stemphylium vesicarium. The sequence continues at coordinate 156,846 of QXCR01000052.1, read as the reverse complement.
AACGTTACCTCCTCTTCCACTGTCGTCGCATCCCTCGAGGCTGCCCGCGACTCCAAGTCCCCCATCATCCTCCAATTGAGCAATGGAGGTGCTGCCTACTTTGCTGGAAAGGGTGTCGCGAATTCCAAACAGGAGGCCTCCATCGCCGGAAGTGTCGCTGCAGCTCACTACATCCGCTCTATCGCTCCTTCATACGGAATTCCCGTAGTTCTGCACACCGACCACTGCGCCAAGAAGCTTCTGCCATGGTTGGACGGCATGATGGACGCTGACGAGGCTTACTTCAAGCTTCACGGCGAGCCCCTTTTCTCATCTCACATGATCGATCTCTCTGAGGAGCCTAAGGACTGGAACATCGCTACTACGAAGAAGTACCTCGAGCGCGCCGCCCCTATGAAGCAGATGATCGAGATGGAGATCGGTATCACTGGAGGAGAAGAGGATGGTGTCTCTAACGAAGATGTCGACAACAACCTGCTGTACACGCAGCCAGAAGACGTAAGTTTTCCCAATCCCAATTCCTTTTTTGTTCAATCATAGGCTAACTAAGCTCCTCCCGCAGATCTACGACATTTACAAGGAGCTTTCTGCCGTCTCGCCTCTGTTCAGCATCGCCGCTGGATTTGGCAACGTCCGTAAGTGAACCCAAAACACAACTATCCCTTCCACACCCATAATGCCCCCCTCATTACAACCGCAGACATACGCTGACTTCATACGCCATTTAGACGGAGTCTACAAGCCTGGTAACGTGAAGCTTCGTCCTGAGCTTCTCCAGAAGCACCAGCAATACGTCAAGGAGAAGACCGGTGCCAAGGACGACAAGCCCGTCTTCCTCGTCTTCCACGGCGGTTCCGGCAGCGGCGTCAAGGACTTCCAGGACGCTATCAGCTATGGCGTCGTCAAGGCAAGTTCCCCGTCCTGGCCTGGCAATACTGTTTTTTGGTTTTGGTTTCTTTTGGCAAACTTCACTTTTTGGGAAATTCGACTGACTTAAATCACAGGTGAACCTCGATACGGACATGCAGTGGGCCTATCTCTCAGGTATGTCGTGTGCTTCTAACCGCTATTCCACGCTGACCCTCTCAGGTATCCGTGACTACGTCCAATCAAAGAGCGGCTACCTCCAAACCCAAGTCGGCAACCCCGAAGGCGAAGACAAGCCTAACAAGAAGTACTACGACCCCCGCGTCTGGGTTCGTGAGGGAGAGAAGACCATGTCGCAGCGCATTAAGGTCGCTCTCGAGGACTTCTTCGCCACTGGCAAGGCTTAAGAAGCTTTCCACTGGTCATGTGTAGAGATGCGACAAATCCCTGAGGGGTGGGCGTTGGTGGATGAGCATGAGATAATGTTATGAGCTACGACATCAAAAGAATGCAAAACAATCTACCAAATCTATTCCCAAGTGATTGTGATATTTCCGAACTGCATGACGATCTCAGGAGAGCAGTGATCAACACATCTTTTTGTGCTGTGCCAGGAACGATAGTTCGTGCAGAAAATAATTCTGCTTTTCTGAGTTCTGGAAAACACCGAAGCACTTAACTATATGTAATGAACATATTCCTACATGTACAATAAGACTTCTGCAACTCCTGCACGGCATAAAAGTTGTCAATAGGTCATGGGTGATCTTCATTGCCGTATACTGCAATTGCACATGCGTGCTGGCGCAATTTTCTGTTACCAAGTCTCTTCGTAGAATACTATGACGTTTCTAGATAACATGGTGATCTCTGTGGTTGCATGCTGCAGCTGGATATATTGGCTGACTTGAGTGTAACATGAGTCATGTAGCTAGTAGGAGTATTTATCTTGGTATTTCCAGTCGTTGGTATGCATGCAACATTTCCGGGGTTTGTAATTTTCATTGTAAAGCGCGTAAGTCAAACCCAGCAACGCAGCCAACAACATCACAACATCGAACCCCTCCTCACTTAATGCACAAGGCAAACTCTTGGCCATATTTGCTTCAAGCAAATTATCTGGCCTGTGCGAAACGACAACAATGGTTTCTCGCAAACAAGATCGTCCGAAGAAAGTCTCAAAGCATCCTAGCTCAGCCCTATCGGCACTGCCACATCCTGCATGCCGACCATGACATCACATCTCCACGACTATGTCGCAATGCCCTTACCCCAACTACGTCGAAAAAAGACGCAAAACATGGCAGGATGAGCCCGTGAGCCGGTTGCGTGGCAGGTGCCGTCAGTCATCATCACTTGTATATCACATCTCTTTCCCCCGCCAGTTTTTACTGCTTCATCCTCCACGACCACAACTTGATACCCTATCCTATACGCACCTACGAGCCACGCCTACACAAACTCTTTAATTATTATTCGCAATCTACGAGAGATACTCCATACAGCAGTATGACTGGTACACATTCTAACGGCGGCCTTGGCGAGTCTATCCGCAAGGGAGTGGGAATGATCCATGTAAGTTGGCCCTTTTCTTTGGCGCGACAAAAATGCTGCGCGAACCTATAGTTACTTTGGTTATTGAATGACAACCACAGGGTACTGGCGAAGCAATCCGCGGTAATGCCATGTCCATGGTCGACGAGGCGAGTGGCGACAAGGCGAGCGCAACCAAGAACCAAGAAATCGCCAACAAAGGAGTCGACGAGTGGGACCGTGGCTACCGCGGCCATCCTGCAAGTGCTGGTGTCACTCCCGCCGACGCTGATGCCAACCGCGAGCGCATGAACACGACCGGCACCACGGCCACCAACTACGGTTCGCACAACTCCAACATCGGCAACAAGGTTGACCCAAGATGGGATTCAGACACCGACCACAGGGGAACAGCGACAACCTCTACCAACGCCGGTCCTCATTCGACCAATGTTAGCAACAAGCTTGATTCACGCTTTGACTCGGATACAGACCACCGCGCCGATCCTACATCTGCAGTTGGCGGTACGGGCTACGAAACACGTAGATAGATCACATAACCCTACACTCTAATATCAATATACCCTTTCCATTCGAATTGATCCGAGCCAGCTCATCTGCTGACATCTCAGCTCGTTTACGGTCTTCTTTTCCTACTGTGCATACTGATGGCACCGGTGAGTTTGGGCGTTTTTTACAGGCAATTAGGAATCCAAATGTCGGATGCTCTGCAGTTTCTGGACGTTTACATTCTTGGCAATTGAAGCTAATTACCTAAAGACGAGAAAGAATTTGCCTGCGACCCTTCGCACGAGCTCGACGAAACATGGCACCCAGCACACGAATACCATCATGGCCCCAACCCACCACATGAGCATCGTGGCTCAATCGGCGCTTCGTCTGGGCTTGAAGCAGCAGAAAAGCTTGATCCAATATGGAGAGCTGGTCCTGAAGAAGAGTCGATGAAATTCACAGATCACCCAAAGGTCCACCGCCTCCGTGGATCTATCAGCGGCGGTTCCGGTCTCGAGGCTGCTCAGAGACTTGTCCCACCTAGCGAAGTAACTGCACGCGGTCCCGGTTACAGTCAACCCGATCCTTCCTACCATCAGCCAAAGCCCACGCACCAAAGCAGCGTTCTGAACATGCTCGATCCCGATGTAGATACGGAGCAGTATGAGCCGCCAAAGCGCTCTAATACGGAGCCCGTATCTCAATACGATGACCGCTATGAGGAACTGTCGCAGGAAGAGCCAGAACGATATTCATCGGATTCCGATGATGGGCTAGTGCGCCAGTCCCGCCGACGAAGTCGTAAGTTTCCCCATATGGGAGGGAGGTACCTTGCTGATGGATCGCAATATCCAGAACCCGGAGTCCACCCTGCAGCGCCTAGAATGGGGCAGAAGACAAGAAAAGGCGAACCTAGATCGACGTCAAACCCTTATAAGAGCGACCTGATGAACAGGCTAGATCCGAGAGTTGATCGCAGTGCCGTGAAAAGGTCGAGGAAGAGCGAATCACATTGAGAAATGGTGTTGACTGCGGGACGGCGACAGAGCTCATTGCTCATTTCTTAATGGTCTCGTTGATACAAGGTGTCCGAAAGACGTAGTATAATCGACTCGGGGCAACCCAGGAGACATTCCGGAATGAGTGAGATGGAGCTGGGGGTAAACCTCCTAGATTGTCCTATTCTATACATATGAAGATATAACTAGTAATCCCAAAACAGGTGTTTGACCTCCCATCCTCATTCAACACCCCACTCAAATCCACAACTCCCCCTTGCCAAGGTGCGAGTAAACAGCGCCACCATCACCTTCCGCAACACTCGACTTCTCCACCACACTCAACACAGCCTTGACCGACTCCTCCACAGAGATGGGGCCCTTGAACTCTGGTTGATACTTCACGAACTTGCCCGACATGACCATGAGCTTGCTCTTCTTTTCATCCGTAACTTAACAACACTCATCAGTAAACCATCCCACCGCAAAAGTACATTCAAAAGAACAAAGGGCAACTTACTATCATCAAACGTCCCCGAATCCACCATCCCAGGCGACATACCCAAAAACAGTACACCCTCCTTTGCGTAATCCGCACTAAACTTGGCGATAGCCATATTCATCGCCGCTTTCGAGATAGAATATAGCGGACTCTCAAAAACATCGTATTTCCGTGCCATCTCCGCATCCGCCATGCCAGTGAAGAGGGTGATGACCTTTTTCACGTCACCGCGGAGTACGAGGGGCATGAAGAGGTTGAAGAGGTGGATGTTGCCGATGAGGTTGATGTTGATGAGGGAGGTTAGGTTTGTGGTTAGGGCTGTGGGGTCTTTTCCACTGTTGTTTCATCTGATCAGTCCAAGCACTTTATCCAATTTTTTGCAGACGTCAGGGAGGTAGGGGGGCCTACAGAATTGATAACGGATCAAAGTCATCCGAGACCACACCTGCGTTTGCGATGATGTAGTCCAAACGTCCATCTGTTATCGCGGATACGGCGTCTACGGCGCTTTTCAGGGAATCGTAGTCCGCTAGGTCGCCGGGGACGAGGTGGATGTTGGATCTGTTCCAAGAGCTGGTTTTCGCCTCTGTAGTGGGGACGTTGCGTACGAGGCCGATGACGGTGTTGGACGGGTTTGCGGAGAGGGTTTCGAGGAAGGCGAGGCCGATACCTCGGGATGCGCCGGTGATGAGGTAGGATGGCATGGCTGCTGGTGCTGAGATGCTGGGTTTGAACAGTTCTCTTGTGGTGGTGGTGGTGGTGGTGGTGGTGTTTGGTGCGAAGGTAGCTGATGTTGCAAAGTAGAGTAGATATTTGATGTATATAATATTCAAACCCTCAGGTCGAACAACAGTTCTTTATACTCAACATCCCCTTCCCACCACTGCTTCCAATCCCTCACGACCACATTTCCAATCCGCTCCAAAATTCCGTCCGTGGCCTTGTTTCCGTCATCCTCTTTCTCCTTCTCTCTCTCATGCCTAGCACCGCCAAGCATCATGCACGACGCTCGCGCTTTCCAAGAGTCCAACGTAGGTAAAGGAACCATGCTTCCTAGTTCCGATCCAGCGAATCTTACAAATACGAGCTTGGTGAACTGATTCTGCCGGTGGTATATACACGGTTGTTGACGCAGGAGGGAAGGTAGATGACAAAGCTTGGGTGGGTTTGGTCGGAAAGGGAAAGAGGATGGGCTGGATTGGGTATGGCGTGTAGATGGCGCTAGGCTGGGTGGGGTTGGCGCGTGTTGGTGTGGCGCGCGCGTATCTTTGAGTTGCCGTGTTCAAGGCGTCCGATAAGTTGTATAATGCCTTTTTTTTTCGCCCGGTGGGCTTACTATCGTGATCTTGGATGCTTGTCAGCATGTACGAGATGGTTCAGCTTGGCATATGCTGCGGTGTCGTGGATTCTTTTTCTCTACCTAAAGGCTGCTTTGTAGGTATAAGAATGTGGTTAGCGATCTCTGTCATGCTTGCGTGTGACGTCTCGTATTCTCCAGAGAGATGTGGTAGAAAAAAATCACGCAGTATCTATTGTCTATAACTAGCATGGTCAGGCATCTCAGCTGTTACTGTACTCAGTCGCCGCAATCCCACGTCAAGGCGAAACTCCCGGATGTCTCTTTCTCATATGTCTTAACATGTTGTCTTTCCTCGAGAACTTCTCCACGCAACCATTAACAAGACACTTAACGTCAGCTTTCCCTACGGCGGCGTGTTTCGCTTGGATGTGCCGCTTTAGGTCCGCTTCGAATCCGAAAGGCTTTTGGGGGCAGCCTTCGTATGGACACCGAGAGCGTTTCTCGTGTATCCGGTTGATGTGCTTGCTTCGGGTTCTGTTAGATGGGTCTCTTCGTTTAACCATAGACATGACTTACTTCAGGTCGCAACGGCGAGAGAATGTTTCTTGACAAAGAGAGCACTGGAATTCCGCTTCTACCTTGGGCGTGGATGAGTTCAAGTTTGGTGACCTGTTTGTTGTTGCAGGCTCAACTTCGGATGCCGGGGTATCAAGCTGGTGAGTGGGCGTATCCTGGAGTGATGTGTATCTGGTTGACGAGGATGATGTGTTGCCAATGGTTGAAGGGGGGCTTGAACTCTCGTTCTCGTTCGATTCGTCAGCGGCGATGTCCGCTGACATCTGCTCCTTACTTGTGATTCGGCTGTGCTCTGAAACATCATCACTCTCTAGAGTTCCTAGATAGGGACGATGTATGACAGGACTGACATCGTACTCGAAGGCGCCTGGTGAGTGGCACTGATCTTGATCCTGGTCGCTAATATGCTGAAATAGGCGATAACTACCGATGAACACAAAGGTATCCGTATGCTCTGGAACGTATGAAAAGCATCGATCGGGAACGTATGGGTCGGAAACATATTGATTGGAAACGTATGGGTCGCAAACGTATAAATTAGTACATTGAAAGAAAGACGTGACTTCCAGAAGAAGAGGCGAAGACCCTTGAAGGCCTTCGCCGACAAGGGTTTTGGGTGAGGGATGAAAGCCGCCGCGAAGCCACTCTTTAATCGAGCAGCCGCGGGATGTTCAAAATCTCGGTCAAATAAATGAAGAGCAAGAAGGAATAATGGGTGGATAAGTCGGTGATAATAATCACAAGAAAGGGCGACCAAAATCTCCCAACAGACGGCCAAAGGCCGCTGTGAAAGTGGTTGTGGAACGAAAAAGAAATGGCTACCTCGCAGTGCTTATAACCCCAAATGACGAGAGGCATGCCACGCACAGGCTAGCGAGATCACCCCAACCAAGCCCCGTTTCGCTACGCCAACCAACCAGCAGAAGAGATGGTTGTTATGCCTCAGCAGCCATGCAAGCCAAGAGCAGAGGCTGTGCAAAAGCCACACAAGGCTGGAAGTCTTTACTGGAATGCCTCGCAATATGCCTCCTACAGCCAACAACGCACGCCGATGGATTGCATGCTCATTTGGAGATCCGTCTGAGCTGGAATGGACGCAGTAGTAGTAGTAGTAGACTGATGAAATCTTGCAAAACTTCGGGACTGAATATTTCCGCATACGATGCACCCTCTTGCCTAACTCTGCGCAGTGTTAAAATGGACGAACCATTTGCGAGGACTTGTACTGATGGATCCCAAGGTACCCAGCCAGTACCGTAGTAATCTCGGTGACCCGATACGTAGGAAACAGTCACTCAAGCACAACGCACAGCACTACGAGGCTGAAAAGATAATACCAATATATATCAGCAAGATTACAAACAAGCCCAAATGCCTCTATCTATCTATATCCCAATCTCGCATCACCAAACCGGCAAAAGTTCAGGAGAGAAAAGGCGAACAAGAAACCACCAACACCAACAACAACATCCCTAACCCCGGGGAGGATAACTCAAGCACTACTACTTCCCGGCCTCACCCCCGCCCCCACAAAGCTCTCCCTCCTCCCCCAGTTCCTCGGCTGCCTCTTCAAAAACGCACCCACAGCGCCCAGATAGCCCTCATGTCTCAAAAAGTATGCCTGGCGCGTATCCTTCGACCAGAAACGAATAGCATAAGACAGGGTATTCATAGTCTGCGAGTGCCCCCCAATAAACGAGCCACCAAAGTAAATCCTCGGGAGCCCGTGTTTCTCAGCGTGTAAATGCGCAATCTGGCCAATGTTGTTAGACACAGCATACAGCAGCGATCTCGCCATGTCTTCAGGGCGGAAGGAACCAGGGTCGTGAGACAGTTCGGCGGAGCCCTGGACGTGTTCTGCTTCTTCGCGGCGCTTGAGATCGCCGTTGCATCCGTCTTCAGCCTCGCGCTCGGCTGCGCGTTTCATTTTGTAGACTTTGCCGAACGACGAGGCGATGTGTGTGCTCTTGAGCCCGATTTTGTTGTAGGCCTGCCCGTAGATGTCGCCGACGAGGAGGTCGACGCTCGAGTTGTCGCCGTTCTCCGCGAGGCGGAGCATGTCGTCGAAGCTTCGTGCGCCGGTGAGGAGGGAGAGCAGGCCCCAGAGTGTGCCGCCGCCGAGTGATGTTCCGCCTATACGCTCGTATTGTCGTGGGCCCGAGACTTTGATCATGGATACGCCGGAGCCGATGTTTACGAGGAGGTAAGGGTAGATGTTTGGTGGGTCGGGTGGATGGGGCATGAATGTCATGGGGCTGTCTTCGCTGTAGGTGAAGACTTCGTTGGGTATCTCGTTGATGAAGAAATCGAGGCCTGTAGGGGGTTGCTGTCAGTGGGAACCTTTCGGAGTATAATGGCTGCGCGTTCGTACCTATGATCAAGCACTCCATTTCGTCCTCCCTTATAACCTCCACGTCCAGCGCTTCCCGTATCTTGTCATGGTACTTGAACGCACCTCCGCCAGTAGCCATGATACACAGGTCGGGCGACTTTGATCCATTCTGCTGCTTCTGGTCTGCTTGCAGTTTGCGCATAAACTCTATACATGCATCTATGCGATCCGTCTCGAATTTGAAGAAGTTGAGCCGACCACCCACCGCATCGTCGCCGGGTTCGCGCGAGAAGTATACGAGTTTCGCGAGGGAGCCTCCGATCTACAAAACGAGTAATTAGCAGTGCTGTTACTGTTGGTTCTACAAGGGGGTCGGTGCTGGTTGGACGTGGCAGGCAACTGGTCGCGTGCCGCATCCAATCAGGCCCACGACTACGCAGGTACACTCACATCTACGGCTACATGGCTCACGACTGAGGTGTGATTCGGCAGTCTGATATCGTGCGGATCGTGCTCATAGTCCTCGCTCTGCGGTGTATCCGGCTGTTCCTCGTCGACGATAAAGGCACCCTGGACATTGATGCGCACATTGCCCGGGTGCTGTATTGTGTCCTGGATGTCGCTCTGGGCGGTAGCACGCCTAGGGCGACCCAAATCCGGGGTCGACGATGTCTCTATAAGATGCGCACGCGATGCTTTGGGGCCGGTTTCACCCGTCGCGGGGTCCAATGCAGGCGACATGGATACGGAGGCTCTAGGTCTTGGCTGCAGCTTCGCTCTCTTACAGCGACGGCGCACGCTTGAGAGTCGTCGGCTGGCGATGAATTGGTGGCTATGGGTAGATGACTGTGCGAAAGGAGATGGCGGCGCTGGAGTCGCTGCTGATAGCGATGTGCGTTCCATTTGTCCGCTTTGTAACGCGTCTTATGGCCTGGGCAAGACGTGACCTGAAGTTCTGCGCAGAATAGAGCCCACGAAGGTCAACAAATCTCCGGCTCCCCTTTTCTCGTGGCGAGCGGAGCGCCGAAGGGGTTCATATATTTGCTCCATGCTTTTCCTTCGGCGAAACGGATCCTAGCGACTTCAAGATGCGTGCTGATTGCCGAGATGGTGGGCGTGTTAAGCTCGGCAACTGTCAGTGAGAATGATGGGGAACATCCGAGGAACCGGCTGGGGAAGTTTGTGGAGATGGCAACGACGGCCACATTCTAGATTCGGACTATGATAGGCGGATTAGGAGGATTCTATGTACATTTCGGTCGCCAGGGAGCATGTGGGTGCAGCTAAGGGACGACTTCTCTACCAAGTCAAAACCACGTGCTGCGTACACCTAAGACCTAAGTGGAAACGTCAAGTACGTCATGACAGTATTCCCAAATGCCACTATAGAATTTGCATGATTTGAGCTTCACCATCACCTGCGCCTACCAGGCACGGTTTGTTCCTGCATACAGTCACGTACCACTATGGAAGCCGATGACGTCGTGCACCCGTACCTTCAAACCCACGAGCTTCACAACCTGGGCCCCATTCCATCAGACCCCATTACCAAGACAATCGCTATATAATAAACTTAACCTATACCTATCACATTCTCAAGTATCTACCAGAAATCTCAGCACCAGCAAGATGTCGTGGATGGACTCATGGTCCCGACCGAGCAAACACGCCGTCACCCCACCACCACTCTACCTCACCGTCGGCGACTCAGTCCCCTACTGCCACAGCTGCGGCCGCGTGATCGGCGACCGCCGCAAGACGCAGAAAGCGCCCGAAGTCAAGTACTGCTCCTCGCGATGTCGAAACAGTAAACCAGGTCCCATCGACCGCAAGATCGAAGCCACCTTTGCCGCCCTGCTGAACGGCGCAAGCATCGACTCCTTGAAAGAAAACGCAGGAGCAGAGCCCCTAAAGAATGATGATATTAAAGGTGAAGAAAAAGAAGATCCACCCCAAGAGCACGGCAAAGGCGCCAAAAAACACAAGAAGAAGCCCTCCAAACCCATCAAGGGCGACCAGCGAATCACAATCGAATGCAGCACTGTCGAAGAAATCGTCTTCCAGCGCGAAAAAGACCCCGAAAAGGTCTATGGGCGTCGCAAAAACCGCAAAGCCCGCTTTGTAGTCGAGAAGCCTGAGGACTGGAAGAGCGTAGACATGGTCGATCAGCCTGGTCCCGCAGAAGCGTCAACACAGCAACAACAACAACAACAACAACATCCACCACCCGATCTCACTAGTGATGAAGATACGCTCTCGGACTCTGATGGCGAAGCCGACGGCGGCATCGTCCTCGAACAGACGAAAACGTCAGAGTCGGATTCGCAGGCTCTTCCTGACGCGGTCGAGTATGGCTACGGATCTGGAAAGGTTCGTCCGCCGCAGGCTCAGAACGATGTCAATGGGTCGATTGGTGGGGAGAAGGGGTGGGCGGAGCGCGTCCATGAGACGGATGAGATGAAGTTGAAGCGGAGGGAAGGCCAGAAGAAAGCCGATGAGAGGGAGATGGTGCGGAAAGCTGCGAGACGGGGGTGTGCGTTTGGCTTTACGGTGCCGGATGAGGCTGAGAAGAGGAAGTGTGAGGCTGTGATGAAGAGTGCGGTTGTGGAGGCGAGTTTTGCAAAGGGGGAGTGGGGTGTGCGGTGGAGAGAAAGGATATGAGAGGATAGTTTTGCACGTGGATAATCAGGAGGGAAGTTGGGGACTTGATTTCATGAAATAAAGCCCTTGTCTTCTGGAGAAGAGAGCTGGAAGAAAAAAGCTGTTACGATTATACGCCGGAGCGGTCGTTGGGTATCAAGAATATCGAACAGCAGATAAAACAAGAAGAAGAAGAAGAAAAACAAAAGTACCCCTGATCCAATAACACCTTGTATAACACCAAGTTGCGAGCATGAGCGATACGAAGCATCAGCTACGCAGCTCTTTCATCATTCACGTACCCATTCGCCATCCGGCCTCATCACCCATCCGCCCGCCATCAAAGCCTTACCATACTTCTCCCCGGGATGCACGATATTCTCAAAGCCCGGTCGAAGACCCGTACCAGACCTATTATCCCTGTTAGCCATGCTGCAATCCCCTCCTAGCATCAATATTTCTTGCATGGTGGTGGTGGGGGGGAATCAAACTTACTTAATCATATTCAACGCCATATTCCGCACTTTATCCTTCAAATTGACCTGCGTGCGACCTTCCAGCAAGCCCCCATTATTCTCATCATACTTGAGGATGGCAGAGTACTTTCCAGGGTAAATGCTCATGTACTCGCATAGTGCTTCTTCAGCCTCATGAGTCCATTTTTCGCGCGCTTTGCGCTCGTTGCGGTGGTGTGGCGGGACGTCGAGGCTGCGGTTTTCTTGCGCGAGTCTGCGCTGCGCTTGGTAGGTGGATGGGGGAAGCTCTTCTGTCATGTCTGGGGCGTCGGGCTCGGAGACGGATTCTTCTTGTTCGGGTCCCTCGGGTTCCTCGGGTTGGGTTGGGCGGGGAGGGGGCTGGTGGCTTGGTGGTACGCCGGATGAAGAAGGGTTTAGCCGTGCTTTCTTAGAGACGGGGGCGTTGCGTCGACGTTCTGGGACAAGGAGACCGCGGTCTTCGCTTTCGAATGCGGAAGAGTCGGAATCCGAGTCCGTTGGTCGTGAGCGTTTGCGTGATGTGAATTCTGCGGGTTGCTTTCCTTTGGATTGGTTGGATGGCCCGGGTGTTGGCTGGGTGTCGTCGAATCCATCGCCAAACTCGACACGCTGCGCGGTCTTTTGTCGATCAAATATCGATACTGGACGGTTCTCTTTTTGTGGCTTGGACGCTGCTTTTAGGAGTTTGTGTAAAGCTGCTGAGCTTTGTGGTGGACCGGACGGTTGGGGTTCATCGTCCTGCTCTTCTTCAACCACATCTTGTTCCTCTGGTTGTGGTTCGGGTTGATCCTGTTCTGGCTGTGGCTCGTCTTGTTCTTCTTCTGGTTGCTCTTCTTCCTCTTCCAGTTCTGGCGGCCCGTCGCCTTGCTGTTGAGGTTCCGTTATAGGCTCTTCCGCCTGCACATTCTCTACCACCTGCCGAATAGGTTCTTGAGCATCTTCTTGGCCGGAACCATTGGTTTCCACAGATACACCAGAGTGTCGTTCACGCGCTTTGAGGACAGCCATGGCACCGAAATCCACTGCTGCGTTGGGATCGAATTTGCGACTGCTGCGCCGTCTATTTCTTCCGAAAGACGTCCGTTTTCTCCGTGGAGATTCTTGTAGGGCACTCGCTTGCTCATTGACGGGCTGAGGATTCTCGTAAACCTGCTTAACATTGCGCGCAATTGCAGCTGATCCACCAAGCTCCTCAATCATAGCTTGCAGTTCCCGGTGTCGGAGACGTACCCATGCTAATAAGCGCAGAATGGTTGGCTCCCAAGGGAAGCTTGCTCTCAACTCTTCCAGTCTCACTTGCTCGCCACGTTGCAAGGAGTCATCGTCCATTGGAAATAATTTCCGGATTTCGTTCACGCGCTTCGCAACATCATCTTGGAGTTCCTGTGGCAGTGGGGACTCATCACCACCTAATGCCCCTATATTCCAGCCACGGATTGGAGAGCCGTCTATCGCTTGCGACGACTCCGAACGAAGAAAGATTTCGCTGACCATGTCATCAGGGTCGAAGTTGGGGTCGTCAGCCGATTTCTGGAGTACTAATATCGCTAATTGGGTCCGTAATTCCAGTGCAAGGTTAAACGTCTCTTGAAGCAATGTACTTGTGCCTGCAGCTGTTGGCTGTGCTTCGCGCTTGATTGAATGCATAAACTGCACGGGAAAAGTGTTGTCCAGTTGTCGCAGCACGTCCCACATGGTCTTGTCGTCCCGATTTGAATGAATCATCTGCTTTGCGAAAACAAGTAAGTTGGCCAAGTATAGCACTAAATCAAGGCCCGTCTGTGATATGGAGGCATCTTCGTTTGTGCCGAAAAGCGCGCGATGGAGGGCTCGGACATGTATATAACTGTGTTCTTCGCTCTTGAAGTGCTTCAGATGCACGTTCAGTTCAATCTCAAAATCCAGGTATTCCTCTGTATAATCCGAACCCGGCTTCTGCATTTCCTGTATGTTCCGCAGATCGTCGCCCATGTCCGCGCCATCAGGCGCAATGTGCTCCAAGAACTCCTCGGCAGCATCGCATAGCTTGCGCATGTGCTTCAGGATGAACTTGGGCTCCAGGAACTCGGCCTCGACCATACTGAAGGATGAAATGGCAGTGGTTCCGGACATCTCTGACGCGGCACCTGGCGAGCGGAAGGGAGGGATTTCGGATTGGGAGGCTTCGGGCGTGCCCGGGGCTTCATCGTGCTCGAACGCGATCTCCGTGTCCATTTCTTCTACGACAGTGAGGTCTGGTGCATTTTCATCAGCCTTTGGATAGCCTAGCCAGTAAAAATGGAGTTTCGTCTGCGCAAGGTGTGCGGGTAGTACAGCGGGTCGCAAAGTAAAAACTGACCTCCCAGTGCATCTGTCGCAGATTTGCGCGCTGTCCGACGCGCTTGCTTTGCCTCGTCCTCACTATCATCGGGTATGGTAGTGACGCTCGCTTGACGCGCGCTTCGGCGAGTGGGTTTCTGAATTTCAACAAAGTCGTCGATATCGCGACTTGCACTGCGCAAATGCCTCGCTCGCGATGCGCGTCCTAGTTGCGGAGCCGTGGTTTTGGAGGGTGGTTGTGGGGTAGGCGTTTTGCGCCGGCTTGCAGACCGCACACTTCTGCGGTCGGCCATTGTGATTTTAGAAAGTACCGTTTTTCAGCCCGTGTTACATGCGGCGAAGGTTGCTTGGATATGCGCGAGGTTGGTGTTAGCCATGTCGGTGATGCGGAGTTGTTTACATGGATGTCCCGCGACGGCGGCTGACTAAGGCAGCTCAACGGGCGCTCACGTGCTTAGCTTCATCCATGGATCGCCGGTGCCTGTTGCGGCGGCCTAGATGTGGGCCGCCTCAGTCCGCAGCACGGAGAAGGGGCCAGAAGCTGAGGAATACGTGCATACGAAGCGTTCGAGGTCGAAACGGATCCACGGCATTTGATGGATGTTTCCGCCCTGCTCCACTGGCATTCTCGAAAAAGCACCCCTTAACTAGTGCTCGTTGTGCTTGCGTACACCTAAATATAATACGTGGGCTGTCTGCACGCACCCCTTGCGCCCATCTCTGTAATCCTCGACTGGCACGCTCAAACGCCAGAGTGAGCTTGTCACACATCCATTTTGATAGCACTTCTCACCCATCTACCTTTTCTTGACGAAAGATTCTTCCGTTCTCGTCGTTCCCTACACAATTACGCTTCTTCTCTGACCGCTTCAATTCGCCGCTGACGACCCTTTGCATCGCTCGGTACCCTTACTTATATTCCCAACATCTTCACCATGAGATTACGACAACCGCATCCGCACACGTTGCTGCTCCTTTTACCCGCTCTACGAGTGCTCGCCACATCCATCGCAGCAGACGCATCTGACGACAAGGTCGTTGCGCGAGCGGTCGCGCCTGCCTACACCGAGGCCACCTATCTTCCCGAAGCCTCGCCCGCGGCCTCTACAGGCGCAAAAGGCACCAAGGATGCGCCCGTCGATGGAATGGACGGGAAGCCCCACGCCGGGCCATATGTTGATGATACACCCAAGTCTCACGACAAGGCTCCGAATGTTGTAGAGGACCTGGGTGCTGGCAAAAAGCCAAAAGCCACCTCGGAGGCTGTCTTGGTGGATGATGTCTTGGATGGCGACAAAAGCGTCATGCAGGATCCCGGGCGGAAACTGGCCACTGGCAGCACAGGCACCGAGGGCGGCGTTTCTGCAAAGGACAAGGAGCGTACAGCGCATGAGGAGAAGACGGGCGAAAAGATGGAGCAGGTTCCCAATTCGCCCAAGGAGGCACCCCCTCATCCTGTTGATCAGAAGCAATTGAACGGAGATGCTATCGAGGCAGCGAGTAGCACCCGTGTACTTGGTGCTGGCGGACTTGAGGTGCGTTGCGGTGAAGCTACGGGCATGGCACAATGCTAACCATCCTACAGAAACCCACCGACCTTCCAGACTCTCCTCATGATGACAAGCCTCATCCCGTCCCAGACTCCATCTCTACCAAAGACCCCCTAGACACCTCTGTACCACCCAAGTCGCCTTCAACTCCCGGTGAGGATGTCGACACCGGCGCTGTGCAGCCCCTCCACTCCTTTGTTCTCGCTTTTACTATGATTATATTCTCCGAGATTGGCGACAAGACGTTCCTCGTTGCCGCCCTCATGGCCATGCGACACCCACGACTTCTGGTCTTCTCTGCTGCCTTTTCCGCCCTAGTTGTCATGACAGTGCTTTCTGCCGTCATGGGCCATGCCGTCCCCGCGCTCCTTTCCGAACGCTTCACGCACTTTGCTGCTGCTGCACTCTTCCTTGTCTTTGGTGTCAAACTTGTACGGGAAGGTCTTGACATGAGCCCAGAAGACGGTGTTGGAGAGGAAATGCGCGAAGTTGAGCAGGAACTCGAAGAAAAGGAGCAGCTTGCCCGTCACCAGGGCCGCCGGAAATCCTCCATTTCTCCCTATGCTCTGGAATCTGGTCGTGGTGCGCGTCGCTCGCGATCCAACTCGCGACTACCCGCACCTGCTCGAAGCCCCTCTAGCTCGCCCGACCGAATGCCGTCTCCACGTGGAGGCTCAATGTCGGGTACAATGGGTGCTATTAACAATCTTTTCTCTCTCCTCCTAAGTCCTGCGTGGGTTCAAACGTTTGTCATGACTTTCCTCGGAGAATGGGGTGACCGTAGTCAGATTGCAACAGTCGCCATGGCTGCTGGTTCTGACTATTGGTGGGTCACTGCGGGCGCCGTAGCAGGCCACGGTCTATGTACTGCAGGTGCAGTTATCGGCGGTCGTGCTATTGCCGGACGTATCAGCATGCGTAATGGTAAGGACTCCTCTGTTGATTCTTGTGAAGCACTGCTAACACACGATAGTCACTCTTGGTGGCGCTATTGCCTTCCTTGTATTTGGCATCATCTATCTCTTCGAGGCTTTCTATCTCGCGTAGAGTCGACGATGTTCAGCATTGCACGGCGTGTTTGGTGGGGTGGAAACACCGACTTGGGGTGACTACCCTTGTCGTTTCACATGTTTGCTCTTCTATGTAATATTAATCGTACCCGCGTCTTCTCACGAAACGAGTGAAGAATGGCCATTGGCGTTTTCTGGGCTGCATCACAGGAGTCGCATCAAAATGAAACGAGTGGAAGTACACTTTGCGTGCCCGCATGACAGTGGTCTGAAGTGAGGTCTCTAGCATGATTCGAAACATTGTTTGACTGATGTTGTTCCAAACGCCTGCGAATGTTTCATTCCCGGAGACTGACAAAAGACAAGCTTTCGGGACAGTTACGGTAAATGGCCTTCCGTTAGTACGGTCGGGGTGCGGGTGCGGTGGTGAGCCGTAGCAGTAGCTTGGCACGAATCCCTGTCTTCGCCGCGGAAGAGAGCCGTTGGCGCTTGCAGCCCTGAGCACTCAAGCTTCAATAGCCGCGCCTTCACCAACAATAGCTCTGCTATAGGCAGCCCACCTGACTGCCTGGCCTGTTTATCGATCTCTCGCCTTTGTGCTGTTCCGAAATCGCCGTCTGCGCACCATATACCGCATTTCACCGATAGGCCATCGCAAAAAGCCACCAGCGACACCGAACGACGTGTATTGGTGATACACGACTTGCGCAACATTACACTCCATCCACAACTATTCGTGCTGTGAGCTTTGGCCATGGTTTCGACCACTACCAGCGCTATGCCGCCCCAGCGCGAACCTCCGCGACCGCCACCACCCGCCGTAATCGAAGCCGAAATGCAGTGGATATTCACAGAAGAAGAGCTGCTCCTGGCGCCATCCATCACCGATGGCATGACGCCCGAAGAGGAGCGAACACTACGGCGTAAAGGCGTAGGCTTCATATTACAGGTGGGCATGATGCTCAAACTTCCACAAACGACTCTAAGCACGGCTGCCGTTTTCTTCAACCGCTACCTGATGCGGATGAGCTTGAAGCCACGGCCGGGGTATAAGCCGCTTCACCATTATGTAAGTGCGCGCAGCAATGAAGTTGTCATTCGACCATGTCTGACCTTTGCAGCAAATCGCCGCGACCGCGCTGTTCCTCGCTACCAAAGTCGAGGAAAACTGCCGCAAGATGAAAGAACTCGTCGTATCCTGCGTAAGAGTCGCACTCAAAGACCCGAACAAGCTCGTCGACGAGCAAACAAAGGACTTTTGGAAATGGCGGGACACTATCTTGTACAGCGAGGATGTCCTACTCGAGGCTCTGTGCTTCGACCTCAACGTTGAATCACCATACAAAGTTATGTACGATATGATGAAGTACTACGGCGTCGAGCACAACAAAAAACTGCGCAACTCAGCGTGGGCGTTCCTTTCCGACTCGACATCTACGCAGATGTGTTTGCTATTTACATCACGCACAATCGCTGCAGCATCCTTGTACGCTGGCGCACACATGGCTGAGGTCGAGCTGGGCGACGACAATGGCAAGCCGTGGTGGGAGATACAGCATGTCCAGCTACGCGATATAAGAAAAGCGTGCAACCTGATGGCAGATTTATACGAGAAGACGCCCGATAAAGATGGGGAGCCCAACATGTACGCAGGGCTCAGGACACCGGAAGATGGTATCGACTTTGGAGACACACCTAGGAGTATGGAAGGCGTTCAGATGACGGGTCAAAGCCAGCCCCCTGCGAATGACACGGCCGATGGCAATGCGACAGAGAGAGGTAGCGAAGAAGGCGAACTGGACGGCTAGTGGGCACACCAGCGACAATCTACCTTCAACTATCTCCCTGAGGATGCCGAGCTTGAGCACCTTCTATACGACTAATTTTTGCCTGATGGATCCTCCCTGGAGTCGTGTCCGGGGCTGGACAGTGACACCGGAACGTCTTGAGGATTGCTTACTAGCGATATATACTCACCGTCGACCGTAGCATAAGACGTTAGTTGAGGATGAAGGAATACACCGCGTTGTGTTATACGGAGTAGGCTGGCTAACAGGCGTTTGGGGAACATGGGAAAGATACCATTGGGAAGATGCATGTTCCCGTTATTTTTATGCGCTCAATAAATGGACGTTCTTCATAATGTGTCTGGACCTCGTAATGTATTGCACTTGGTTGGCGTTGTAGTGACTGAGATAGTCGTGCCTGAGGCCTCGGCTTATCCTGCGATAAAGACGATCGGTAGATGTACGTATGTGAGACTTTGGTAAGGGCATTAAGAGCGCCCTGGTGGCCGACATCATTCACACGTGCTATTACCGCTTCAACTACTGCAAACGATCACCTCCACGTGGGCGTATTGACCGTATATTTTACGCTAATGCATGACTCGCTGCGCCACGAGCCGAGGCATCTTGCAGGCCGCGTCGACGTAGTCGTCGTGCGACGTCAACACTGGCCCCTTTGCCACTAGATTATCCTAATTCCCTTTTGCTCTGTATTCGTGACTTAACAAGACATTGCACATTGACTGCTTCCACAAGCTGGTGACATTTTGATTTTCTATTTCATAACAACCCTGATTTCGTGTATGATTGCCAACGCAACCACATCGACTAGCAACCACGGCTAAAATGGACGCTTCACCCTCAGCACTGGTGAAGTTGCTGCTCCCAAAAACGCCTCTACTACTCAAAACAGCACTATGGCACTCCCTCTCCATGTCCCCCACAAGCTCAAAATGGGATCTCAAAACCGAAGTCACCATCAACATCCTGCGCGACATGCTAGGACCGAACTCGACACCTACGCCCATCGGAAAGCTGCAGCGGTTAACCTGCAAAGACCCGGGCGTCAAAGGGAAGATCTGGGTGAGCAAAGTAAAGCTAGACGCACCGCCAGAAGACGACGTGCGGCAAATGATGTTCTCCGCCATCACCTCCATGGGAACAGGGCAAGAGCAATGGACAAGACCCGAGCAGCAGCCTTTAGAAGCCGAATGGAACGGGTACCGGGCCTCGGCCGCAGACGACGAGCCAGAGCCCGCATCCATGAGCGAAAGCACAAAATATGAGAACCTAATGGCCGAAACCAAGAGCAAAGTCACCATACTTTATTTCCACGGCGGCGCAATGTACCTGCTAGACCCAGCAACAACGCGCCCTCTAACCGGCCGACTAGCCAGAGAAACAAGCGGCCGCATTTTCAACGTTCGATACAGACTCTCGCCCCAAGGCCCCTTCCCAGCCGCCTTGCTAGACTGCTTCACAGCGTATCTAAGCCTCCTGGCCCCGCCCCCAGGCTCCTTCCACGCTGCGGTGCCAGCCAGCGAAATCGTATTCGGCGGCGACTCGGCAGGCGGAACATGCTGCACGGCTCTCCTCCAACTACTGCTTCAACTGCACCGCAGTGCGCCAGAGGGCCATCTCCCAACCGTCCGGTTCTACGGGCAAGATGTGGAAATCCCCTTACCGGCCGGCGTGGCCATGGCGTCGCCGTGGCTGGATATCACGCGTGCGCTGCCGTCGATTGAACAGGGTGTCGTGTACGATTACCTACCTCCGCCTAGCCAGACGGACAAGCGCGAGTTTCCCGCCGACGAAACGTGGCCTGCGAAGCCACCTAGAGCAGATTTGTACTGCGAGGCGAGCGCGCTGATGCATCCGCTTGTCTCGCCGCTCATTGCACAAGACTGGTCGAAAAGTCCCCCGCTCTTCTTCTCCGTCGGCGAGGAGATGCTGCGTGATGAAGATGCCGTGCTGGCTCAGCGCGCTGTCGCGCAGGGTGTGACGGTGGTGTGGCGCGAGTTCGAGGCTATGCCGCATTGTTTTGCCATGCTGCTGGAGAGTTTGCCAGTCAGTCAGGTGCATTTTGAGGAGTGTGCGAAGTTTTGCAAGGGTGTGGTTGAGGGGGGTGGAAAGGTAGAGAGTAGTGGTGTGCTGGTTAAGGCGAAGACGCTGGAGAGGGAGGAGGTTGATGTTAAGAGTGGGTTGACAAGGATTAGGGATGAGGAGGTTGAGGGGTATATGATTAAGGGCAAGGAGAGGATTGAGAGGAAGTTTAGCAAAGGAATGGATCCTAGTTCTGAGAGACCGATGCTTTGAGATGGGGGACTGGTGGGTGATGCTGGAGGAGAATAGGTAGTTTGGAGGTTTTACCCATGTTCAACTTTGCACGCATCGAGTGTTTCCGATGCATGAACTTCTCTGAATCCAATGGCTTCGTTTCCCCAAAGATATGCCATACTGCAGCCTAATCCCTCCCAACGCTGCGAAACCCATTTCGTCAACTAAGCAGCGATTTCCCACACATCTCCCCAAAAATTGCTCAAAATCCCCCAAAAATGATGCCAATACCAACACCACCCATTGGGTACATCCACTTCCACTTGCCCATCTCAACCATAGTTCAACCCATGCCCCAAATTCGAATTATTGAATCAATGCCCCAATTCCCCACCTCGTTCTTTCCCTCCAAGAGTATATAAAACGTCCAAATCCCGCCCTCGTTCTTACTTTTCTTTTTACTCTTATCAAACGCAAAGTATATTCTACTCTACGACTTTCAAAGCAAAGCAGAAAGACAAAGTACCGCCACCAATGACAAGAACACCCACTAACAAATTCAAACTCAAACTTAAACTCAAAAAACTTCAAGTCCAAAATGAAGTTCTCCACCATCACCGCCATGAGCGTAACCCTCCTCTCCATCACGGCCTCGGCCAAAGACTGCTTCATCCCGCCCTTCACTTGCGGTAAGTCCTTTCCTCCCTTCCCAACTCCTTTCAAACCCCTTCTTCCCTTTCCTTCCCATATCCTCATCCCCCTTCAAACCCCTCTCCAAACCCCGCTCCCCTTTCATCCTATCACCCCAAGAACCCCAAAATAACGTCCTCCTAGGCGTCGACATCTGGATCGCCCTCACGGGCTCGGAATCGCACTCCAGTCCCATCTTCCGCGGTTGCGCCCCCGATGTCGTCGGCAACAAGAGTTGTCGCGAGATCTGCAAGAGGAGCTTGAATGCTTGCTATGTACTCTGTGGAGGGGATGAGGATATGCCGTCTTGCAGCGGTATGGATGGCGCCAACGCCGAGGCTGCTGCTGTCTAAACCGGCGGCAGAGATACTGACGCCTGATGCATACCATGGGTGTTAGGCGTCAAGGGGGGCAGGGTAGCTCTGCTAGGATATCATATCTCCATGTCCTCGGATAAGAAGGATGATGAGAAAGGAAAGGACTGGATTAGTTTAAATCCACGGCGTTTTTGATTTTAAGAAAGGGGAAAAAAGGGTGTTATGTGTGTGTTCTACTAGCTATGTGTCACAAGGGGTTTACTACTCGTCTTCGTCGTTAGTTAGTAGAAATGAGGGGAAATAGAAAAAGCTTATACCACCCAACTCAACTAATTCACAACTCACACGTCTGCCCACACGCACACAAATACACCATCAAAGCGACAAAGCCCTCCTCGTTCCCCGCTCCCACGCCATAATCTCCTCGCTCCTACTACTACTACCCCCACTGTGACTATTATGGCGGAAACGCGACTAACCCCCCGGACCAAAACCATCCCCATTTCTCTCCTTCATCCTGCCACTTCGTCTTCTGGCAAGGCCCCTCTCCACACTACTTTCGAGACTAGTTCCTATGCCCGAGTCAGTGAAGACGGCTTCCCTCTCCACACCCCTCGGCATGGCTTCCTCGAGGATGAAATCGTCGTCTTCGTCGTCGGCTTCTTCCTCTTTAACCTGTACATCGTCCGCGCCAGGCGTTTTGCGTTCTTCTTTCGGCGACGGTGAGCTATATGCGAGAGGCTGCTGAGAAGGAAGGGTAGGAAAGGTACGGCTTGTGTCGCTATAGGGTGTACCCGGTTCGGTTTCAGCACCGCCTTCAATCTTCAATCTAGGCTCGTCGCCTTCAGTTTTGATCTTTTTGCTTTCCGTATCGGGCGGGGGTGAGGGTTTGCTGAAGAGGAGTGTAAATGCGCCCCAAGTGAATAACAGGACGCTCATTTCCATGCCCCAAAAGGCCAGGATGCCGACTGTGGCGCTTGTGATCCAGTAGCGGTACATGAGCCATCGGATTCCTTCTAGCTTTGCGCTGATGTGGACGCTTGCGCGGTAGACTTCGAGGGGAAGTCTCGATCGCACTTCCAAACGTAGGGAGGATGGTAGGTTGCGATAGCCAGGCTCGAACATGACAGACTCCATCATGCTGATCTCGACATGTTCGGACTCGGTGTGCCAGCCGATAAGATACAATGGAAGTCGTAGGAGGCGGTATATGATCTCAAGTATGCGGCTTCGGTAGGTGAGGAGAACTGGTCTCCTACTTCTGGCAAGTACTGTCGGCGTCTCGCTCGTAGTATCTTCCGTAACCACCTTCTCTGCCGTCGCACCAGGTACGCCGCCCTGACTGTGATCTTCTACACTCCACTCTTCGTCCCATCCCAGCAGGTGCTTCACGCCCTGGCCCATGGTGGTAGGGCCCCGAAACTCCAGCCCAACCATCCAATTGCCCGCATTCAGATTCGTCGCACTCCTCGGTACCTCCATCTCGACAACAACATTGTACTTTTGCCGATCCACCAGCCCTGGTATGTTCGCCAGGCCATACGGCCATTTCGCAGGCTTTCCCGTTGGTACGCCACCTACTTGCGCATTCGTATACGAGGCTATGGGGCCATGGTCAAATTGTAGATATACGGGCACTACTATGCCGCGCACGGGAATATACGTGTAGTAGAAGGACGAGTACGCTACGACTGCGAAACCGAAGAGGATGGTCGATGCTATGAAAAGAAGCGCGGTGCGTAGATATGTTCGTAGCAGAGCGGGCGATGTCGCGATACGGAGGGGTAGAAGCAGGGCATCCTGAGCTCCAATTAGCACGAGCGAGAATCGCGCGCAGCATGTGTAGACAAGGATAACCAGGTAGAAATCAGGTAACGTCTTACAATAACAGTCTGAACAATGCCCCTATCCTCTTTCAAATCATCTTTGAGTTCGTCCATCGCCGGACGCCTTGGGGGTATGTGTGTACAAGCCCCACTACATGGACGGCGGCGGGAGCGGCGTGTTGTAGGTCGGAGATGGGGGGCACGCGTCGGGGATCTTCACATGCAACGGCGCACTAAGACTGTGACGTAGCCAGCGCACAGACAGTACATCACTGCACTAAGTACTCTGCGCATCTCTCCTACAATTCATTGTAGGCGGCAGAGGTACGAAGGAAAGACAAGCGCGCGTGCATAAACGAAACTTGTACATCATCATCCGCTTGAAAGAAGTGCGGTGGAGATATTACAGTCAAGTCGCATCACACAGAGTTCAAGCCAAGTGTTGTGAACATTTCATTTCAAGCAATCAATACCGATAATCCTACACGTGACGTGGCCGTCCGATCCCTAATGCTAACTCCATACACACATACATATCAGAGGAAAAAAAGACTTTCCCAGAGTACACGATATCTGACTCATGAGCCATGCCCATTGACCTCAAACGCCCCGATCAGGTGGAATCAGCCTGCCAAGCTGCTACGAACCACCCAAAACGCCGGAGGAAAGCAACAGAAATGAATCGGCAGATTGGCACTCTAAAGACCCAAATGGTATCATCCCAAAAAGGCCCCTTTCGCTTCTCTTCAGTAGAAGAACAGACAGACATTGGGGCCGAGTAGCGAACATGAAATGATACAGAACAGCGCAAAGAAACAAAAACACGCAATCGCTGAAAATCAAACAAAGGAAACTCGTGAATACGCGACAGGAGGCTGCAACTAACCAGACGAGAAACTGCGGTGCGTTGCCGCATGGTAGTTTTCGTTCCAAGGCCAGTAAAGTGCCATCCTCAACTTTTATCCGGACCATCTAACAAAGGTCCCCAAGAACTTTTGTAAAGCATGCAAATTGCATGATCAGGTTCGTAATAACAACATAGCCGTCGAGACAACTAGAAGATAAAAGGCCGTGGGTATCGTAACGTCGTGGGTAAATCGCCTCTGGGTATTACCACTACTTCTTCCTAGATCCTCATCGATACATCTTCTCATTCGTTGTTGTTCAAGAAAATCGCCCCATTCGAGGAGGTCCACGCGGTGATCCCATGACAGAATTTTGCAACCGGCCTGATGCCTTGGCAGCACCTGTCAAGGGGTAACTCTGATTCATGGTCGTGGTGTTCTTCAATGGCGACTTGGCTATCCTGTTGGACCGCGACCGTTTCCGAAGAGGTGTGATCAGAGCCTCGGCTGACTTGCCGGAGCGGACCGGGCGAGAGACAGAGGCACGCGCTGCTGGGTCTGAAGGTAAAGACGCCACATCGCGGTATCGGTTTTGGTTGGTTCGGAAGGCCGTGACAACTCCACGATCAAAGTGCTCGAGCATGACATCCGACGTGGATCTCTTGCGGGTTTGTGGCGTATCGTCTGCTGGTGCAGCTGGGGTTGAGCCGTGATGTGCTACGCGTGAGGTCGCGGGAGTGGCTGGCACATCAGTGTCTTCGACGTCATCGTCGTCGTCAAGATCCGTGTCGTCACCATCAGAGCCGAAATCCATAAAGTCGGTAATGTTAAGATCATCCTCGTAATCATCGCTCGAAGAACCATCCTCGTCTTCGTCAACGATGCCCATGTTACCGTTGGAAGATATGCTTACGAAGGGATAGAAAGCTTCGGGAGGCCCCACACTTTCGTTTCCAAAGACGTAGTCATTCGGACCAGACCCAAAGATACCCGAAAGCATAATGTCAGTGCTGAGACCGTTGTTGAATACTTCGTTGCTGACCTCGCTGTCGGAGGCGTTCGCGTTCAACTGAGCAATCGAGTTCCTTGGGCTGTTGTTGACAGTGCTGCTTGTACTGCTATGGTAGTCGGTCAAAGGAATCCATGGGATCAACACAGTGCGAGGGCGATAGAAGCTGACAGCCTTGGTGGCCCTGTTAGTGACTGCGATGGCCTGGTCAGTCTCTTCATGGATAAAGATGCCGCGAGTGGGTGGGATTTGGCGACCGATTGGGCGGGAGCTTCGCTGGAATGGCTTGGGTGTGCCAGCACGGGAGCCCGGCGCCGAGGACGGCCGGTGTAGGACAGACTGCTTGTGTGCAAGAGTTCGTGGTAAGATGTCGTTTCCAAAGTCTTCTTCGTCAGTGGTGTCACCCATGTCAGCTGAAATTGAACGTTAGTCATTGGATCAAAGTAAATGTAGGGCACTACCGTACACTCATAGCCACTGGACTCGCCAGAAGACTCGCCTCCGGATTCATCCGAGTTATCAACTTGGGTGATGCGAGACTCATTCTGCTCAAAGTCCCAGAAAGAAGCGTCGGACTGTGGAGAAGCCATGTCTCCATTGTCATCATCGTTTTCCATGTCAAGCAGCTGATGCAAGCTAGGAGGGATCTTATCTTGATCCAAGAAGAGGTCGGGGAAGACACTGCTATCGAGTTCTGAAGATTCCGAACTGGAACTATCTGATACTTGAACATCGTCATCGAAGCGGACACGCTTGGCGGAGCCGTCTGAAAACTTCCTCTTTGCCATAGGCACGGGTGATGAGGGAACAGCTTCGGGCTCGAAAAACGGCGTGAAACCAAAGTCGGGAAGCCCCGCCATGAACTCATCGTCTAGAGGAGCAGTAACATCGAAGATGTTGTCGCTCAAGCAGCTCTCGAGGCTGAGTCGCCGAGCGTCACGATACTCATTGAGAAGGGTAGTAGCTTGCTGCTCTTCTTGAAGAATGTAGCTCTCTTCTTGCCGCTCCATCATGTCCATGTCAGACTCATCATCATCAGGGACGAGATTGACGCCACTGTAGTCTTCGTCGTCGCTCTCAATGGCGTTGTCATAGTTGGGTTGAGGCTCTTGGCCGTTGGTGTAGGTTAGCAGGGGCACACTGGCCGCATTACTCAGCTTTCGAGCCATCTTGCGTCTAGGGAAGGACTCTTGGTCGGTAGAGTCATCGCCAAAGAGAACTGACGTGCTCGACAGATTGCTAAAGGTACGCTTCTTGTTACTCATCAGTAGTTGGTTTACGGGGTGCTTGCTGGGTATGAGCGTCGGCTCAGTTGCGTGGGACGCAGTCTCATCGTCTTCACCGTGAGACTCGTCGTCATTTACAGGCTCGACGCGGATAGCTGGTTGCTTTCCCTTTCCTTTGCCTCCCCTGCTGTAGCCATAGGGGCGGGCAGGTACGTCGGCGTCGGTCTCGTCGTCTAGTTCATTGTCTTTTGCAGTGCTACTGTCCTCGTCGTCGTCTTCGTCGGCAGCGCCTTCAGTAGCCGATTGATCATCACCACGACCGTTGGATTGGTGTGCGCTGCCTGATGCCGCGTCCGGCGAGGCGCATCGTTGCTCACTGCGGTGGGCGGCTGTGGCAGAAGTGTGCATGGGGGTGCGGTCTTGTCTATGATGGCCTCCAAGGTCCACCATGGATGCTCGAGCGTGTGTAAGGTGCGCCATAGAGGGCTGTTCGTCCTTGACTACCGTTTTGGAAGGGATAGTGGTGGAGTAGGTGAAGAGTCAGGACTGGTCAGTTGCGGCTTGGAGTGAGGAAGCGGCGCGTGGGAGATGGCGGATCGAGGAATTGAAATATGGCAGCGTTTGGTCGACTGAATGTTTGGTGTACTGAGGGGAAGGGCTTTCGAACTATGCTGAGCCCTTTGTGTTTCGTCGATCTCGGAGCGATGGGCCGGAAGAAGTGACAATGTTGGTGTTTTGCAGCGCAGACTGGACGAGTGCCAATTGATTGAGACAGATGTGCGCAGAGGGTACTGCACGCAGTCGTAGTATTGGTATCGTCGTAGAGATTGAAATTCCGTGAGCTGTCGGGCTGATGCAGCCCTTGTGCGGGCTGCACCAGAAGTTTAGAGCTCAGCGACTGCCTGCGGCATTGTCTCGACGAAGGTAGGTGTAGTAATGCGGGTAGGGTGTGGTTCTGGTATGTTTCTGTGCGACTTTGACGTCTTTGGGCTGGTGCGGAGAGAGAGAGTGCGGGCGAGGGCAAAGGATATGTTTAATTTTTAGTTCGGCCCTAGCGACATATCGCATGGTCCGAGCGGCTAGTTCTCTTGCAGCGATGACTCCATGTTCAACACCAAATCACACGCTGGACACATGATCCGAGTCTGCCACAGTCAACAGTCATATCGCTCTAGCCCGGCTGCGCAGCCGAAAGCTTTGTTTTTTTTTCTCCTCATCGCCCGATTGTCGCAGCATCCAGCCTCTTGTCGCGTGCCCCTCTCTGGAAATTTTGGTTTTCTCGCCGAACTGCCCCACAGAAACTAACTTGGACGTGCGCGCAGCGATGAAGCAACACGGGGCTATTACCAGCTAACGGCTGCAGCCTATTGGTTGCTGCTAAAACGCAGGCCCCCGGTATGCACATGCTACGGCGAACAGCAGAGTGCACAGAGTAGATTACTTGCTGGCCTTGCTCCTCTTTGCATCGTCATGCTTAATATCCGCCCTAGCAGAAGCCGTTAGAGGTACAAATCTTGGGCGACTCTCCCCCGAACTTGCGATGCCATCGTGGATCTGCCCCTCTAAAAGATGAGCGTACTTGACGTCGCCCGGCATGTACCCCTCCAGATGCGACTATCGATACGCACTGGGCTGCCATTGACGCTGGCGCCCGTACGCGAAGAAGCGGTGAAGGGGTTGTAGACGTAGCTCCACGCCTCAAACAATAGACGTACAGCAGCGCGCGGCCCGCTGCTGCTTGTCCAAGCACTGCCGAACACGCTCGGGTATGCAGCATTTGTTCAAAAAAGGCATTGGCCGATTCGTTTATTTGTATTTTGACATTACTCGTAAAGCAGTCTGCCATCAATTGCAGCCGTCGCCATTGCTGACCTTGGTGCAACTTTTTTTCTGTGAGGCTGAGCTTTTCCTTGCTGGGACTTGCAGCATGCAGGACATTGGTGGGCCGGCCCACAGCGTCGTGGTTGGATCAAACCTCGAGTTCCTCCCTTGAGCTGCTGGGAGATCTTCGACGTGTCATATGCGCCTCTGTTCTTGATTGGCCCTCGGCCGCCTACACACATAAGAGACTGCCCTTCCCATTCGTTCACGTTTACCTGCTTGACGGTTGCAGTGACTTTTGCTGCAGCCTCAAGTACAGCGACTTGCTTTTCTTGGGGCCATATTCCCTCCGTATTCTGCATGTTGACGCTGACAGAGATGATCATGGGCGGTCTGGCCCGGGCAAAACGTCGATGGAGTCTTGGTACAAAGTGGAGTAGACAGTGGAGACGAACACACTCAGGGTTTGAAAATCTGGATCACGCGGGTTGTTTTCTACACTGGCTGCCCCTCAATCACAGTGATGTGAATGGGGTAATTCGCAAGGTATCCACTGTTGCCGGGAGGGATCATTACGCAATTCTATCTACACAAGTCCGGTAGGCTAGATGCAAGTGGCCGAAAGGCGGATGCTACGAGTCTGGCTGCTGGGCGCCGTCGAATTCTTGAGATGCCGCAGGAGCCTCAAGCTCGGCAAGCTCAGCGAGACTGCCCAAATCGCGTATAATGTCCTCATAGTCGAACCCCAGATAGTAAAGGAACCGTGCAGCCCACTTAAGAGTGTCCCGCACCTCGGTACGCGCGGCCTCTGATAGTTTCTTACCACCTCCCTGATAGAGTACTACTTCCTCTTGAACTTTTCGAATGACTGCCCAGATCGTTTGTCGATTTGCATTGACGCGTCCTTGAAGGATGAGCCTTGCACCAGAATCCTGGACAAGCTCAATGTCCTCTGGACGATCTTCATATTCGTCGCTTTTGGTGACGCGGTACCTAGGCATGGTGGGTAATCCACCGGGCGCTCTGTATGCCTCAAACGTCTTTGGTGGCTTGTAACACCACTGATCAACGACCTCGGCGCCCTTGACACTGCCATAGCCATCAAGCACACCACCAAGAACGCGGTTGAAGTCGTCTGCGGAGAGCTTGATGACTTGACGTAAAGAGAAGGCCAGGAAACGGGAGCAGTAATCTTTCCAATACTTGTCCACTGTCGACATGATCGAGAGCGTGCAGTCGAGCTCATCTTTGATGTTTTCCAGAATCAAGTTTTCCCATGCGAACAATAATCCAGTAAAGGTATCCTTGGCCTGAGCCCTCACTTCTTCAGGTTCGCGGGAGGTCCGCAGGAGTTCAGAAGCAAATGTTGTGACTATGATCGGCCGAGGTCGGAAAGTGGAGGTCTCCTCTATGTATCTCTGCATACCTCGAACAGAGCCCCACCTGCGTAGCTTCAACTGACAGCAGAGCATTGATATCAAGACCTCTGCTGGCATTCGCTGCTGCTGGTACTTTTCGTTCCACGTCCCGGCCGCCTTGATGACCTTTAGCACGAGGTCGTTCTCTCCGGCCAAGGTGCCAAACCGGACGAGAGATGCGGCTATGTTGCGGTGCCCATACAACGCAGGACCTATTAGAGGGCCATCCAAGTCGTCAGAGAAGAGAAGCCAGCGACCCAAATTAAATAATTTCGTTTCAGTCGCAAGGTCTAGCAGCCGCGCCAGGAGTGGAACAGGCAGCTTCGTGTCGAAGGCCGGAAAGCTAACGGGTGGTGATCTGCTTGTGAAGGGCTCGTCTTTTCGTAATTGCGGGCTGTTCCTGAGCAGGCTAAAGAATTGCT
This sequence comes from Stemphylium vesicarium, assembly GCA_004380135.1. Taxonomy (NCBI): domain Eukaryota; kingdom Fungi; phylum Ascomycota; class Dothideomycetes; order Pleosporales; family Pleosporaceae; genus Stemphylium; species Stemphylium vesicarium. The sequence goes on along the minus strand of QXCR01000052.1, from coordinate 126,574 downwards.
GTACGGACTTTTGCTTGTTGTCGTCGGTATGTCTCTGAAGCAGCGATAGTGTCGACATTGCGCCGGTAATGTCTCCAGTGTTGATGAATGCCCGCATTGCTCGGTGTAGCAAACTCAGTGGTAACGTTGTAGGCTCAAAAAAGTAGGGAACTTCCGTATTTGTCGAAGCAGACGCATTTGGAGCGCCAACTTCCACCCCGAATCCGGGGGCAAGTTCAAAGATTCGAAGTAGTATTTCGGGCCGTTTCTCTGGCACAAAGCCACCAGATTCCATTAATCGTGCCATGATGGAATTCCAGGAGGTTGACCCAAGGCTCAACTTGTTTGCATCAAGAAGGCCCTTGAGCGTCTTGATTGAGGCAACCAAGCGTTCAGGATCAACACCGCGACCACCCACTCCGAGTCTCATCTGGTTCACCAGCCCGTCTACAAAGGCCGTAACGACCTCGCTACTTATGGTTTTGCGTGTCCGTGCTCGGTCTTGAGCACTTGCAAAGGCATCTTTGTTCATTGGCAACAGACTCCACGATTTCGATGGCGTTGGCGCTTCCTGTTGTTCCTTTTCCATAATCTCTCTCCAGCTGATGAGTGCCCAGCGATGCTCTCCTTTCTTGGTCGCTAGTTCCTCTAAGATTGCGACACCATCTTGTACCCAGCCACCATGCAGACATGACCATAGGACAAGTTCCAGCCACAGCTCTGGGGCCACCTCGGTGACATGGGATTTGAACCGAGACCCAGGAATTTCATGCCCGAGAAAGTATTGGGCATTTGCACGATCCTTTGCAATCTTTACAGAGGCTTCGTGGGCTTTCCATGTCGCATCAGAGAGGGCGGTGAGAATCTTGGATGACAGCATGTGGATGGTAGGGGGCTGCTGGAGCGCATGCTTTTCTTGGCTCGGATGATATGTGTAGACGGAGTCGGGCATAAGACCACTGTGATGCATATATGCTATCACCTCCAATACACGTGGCATGATGATATCCTCCTGGCCGTCCTGACCCCGCTCTACGCTTGTCATGATCATGCTGGCCAAGCTCCTCCAAAGTTGTCCTAACGCGCGTTTGACAGTGATGTGTTCAAATCTGATCGAGTCCGGGGCCGAGGTCGCTGCATCTAGCGTAAGATTCAAATCCCGTGGCTCAAGTCTTCGCTGGAGTAGATGAGGGCTTTCGGTCGTTTCTTTCAATGTCCGGGATTCGCCTTCCTGCCATATGAGGTTTGTACACTGCTCAAGCTGAACAGTAGCATCCAGTGAACGCAATCCATCCTCGGCGAGCTTCTTCACCATCCAAAGCAGTGTCTGCCATCGTCCCTCCACCAGTCCGAGATAGCTGAGGATGTCTACAGAGGCAACCTGAGCTGAATTGATAATAAAAGCGAGGTCGAATGATTTTACCGGTATGTCGGGGTCACTCGATGGCTCCTGTCGCAAATGGCCGGGGAGGAACTGGTCTATGACGGCAAGCCATGCTTTGATGTCGCCTTGAGCCTCTCCTCGCGGGCAGGGTATTCGCGGCTGAATCCAGTTTGTCGGCTTTGACGGGCGTCGTGTGTCGGATTCATCCTCGATGGCTCCACTCGAAGGGTGTGGAGATGGCTGTTCGTTGTTCGAGTGGCGTTTCCCACTTGTGAAGGTGCGCCTAGATGAACTACCAAGGGTCGGAACGAGGAAGGCAGCGACAGAAGAGGAAGGAGCGACCCCACGGTTGTTCGTGCGAAATGCCTGGGCGAGGGCGGTTCGAAAGCATGTGTGCGCAGGGCTCATTGAGGGGTGGCGGGCGGGAGTTGGGGGTGAATGCTCGTGCCCGCGGCATGTTCTTGACTTTTTCTGACTAGGATCATGACGAACTGCACTCTCCAATTCCGAGACACGCTAAGACACTCGGGCAAGGGTCCCCTGCCTCGAGCTCCCACAGCTGCCTGCCACTAGTCCTTCCCCCCAGTGACCTCACGCGTCAACGCCGCAAACATTTCGCGACAACTGTCACTCACGTTCAACCAGCAAGACAAGCAACCCATCGCTTGCAGCCTAGAATCGCCAAAAATATATTCAACCGACTCTGCGCGCACTTTACTGGAATTCCTGCGTTCAACTCTCCCACCGCGCCATAGCAATTAATCGCGATCATGGGCGTATATCGCGTCGGTAAGTAGCTTTATGAATTTGCGCGCAACAACGTCCGATGAGATGTGGACTGCGCGTTCAAGCTATCATTGTCCCTCAAGCCACACAAGACTAATCAATCTATAGAAGTGTGTCCCAACAATCGCGCCGGCTGCCAAGTCAAGGCTTGCAAAGAAGACGGGTCCAAGATCACCAAGGGCGAGTTTCGCTTTGCCGTTCAAGTCACTATCCACGAACATGTGAGCTGGCAGTACCGTCATTGGTAGGTTTTGCGCCTTAAAAGCTGCACGTGCGTACTGACTAGTATAGGGGATGCGTTACTCCCAAGCAGATTGAGAATCTTGTTGAGACGTGCGGGGGCGACACGGACATGGTCGATGGCTATGACGAGCTCCCTGCCGAATTTCAAGAGAAAGTCAGGTACGCGCTCGAGCACGGTCACATTCCGGACGAGGACTGCACGCGCGTAAGTACTCTTCCCAGCAAATCTGCCAGTCATGCTAATTGCCCTAGGAGGTTGAGCTGAACCGCCTTGGTGCTAAGAAGCCCAAGGCTAAGAAGGGCAAGAAGGCCAACCCAGACTACGACACTGAGGAGGAGAAGCCTAAGAAGAAGGGTGCGACCAAGGCGAAGAAGGAAGAAGTCGACGACGAAGACATGCCAGCTCCCGCCCCGAAGAAGCGTGGCCGTCCCGCAAAGCCCAAGGTCGAAGACGAAGACGATGTTGCCGTTCCAGCTCCCGCCCCAAAGAAGCGCGGCCGCCAGGCCAAGAAAGAAGTCGTCGAGGAAGAAGAGGATGAGGAAGAAGCTGCCCCGCCTGCAAAGAAGGCTCGCGCCAATGGCCGTGGTAAGAAGGCGGCCGAATCCAAAGAGGAGAGCGCAGAAGAAGAGGCACCAGCACCCAAGAAAGCCAGGGGCAAGAAGGCTGCGCCTAAGGAGGTGGTTGAAGACGAGGACGAGCAAGAAGCCCCACCGCCCAAGAAGGCTCGCGGTAGGAAGGCTGCGGCCAAGCCGGCTGAGCCTGAAGAGGGCAGCGAGCTCGAGGAGGAAGCTTCCAAGCCCAAGAAGGTTCCAGCGAAGAGGTATGTCTGATCATTCCATCATCCAATCATGATGATTACTAACAAACCACAGGGGCCGCAAGAAGGCTTCCGAGTAAGTCTACTCTATTCAACCGAGAGCAGCATTAGTATATTCGTTGTTGTAAGGGGGCGTTAGGGAGTTTCGCGCTAAGGTGCATATTGTTCATCATGCAATAGATACCCAGAGGAGTCATGTTTACGGAGAAGGAGAAGGCTGGAAAAGCAACTGTAATTCTACGTCCGGACATGTAGCAGTAGACTTTCTTCATCTACCATTACAATTTAGTCTCGTTACTCATGTCACCATTACTCGTATCTCCGTTACTCCTGTATGCGTGCAGCGTGCCCCTAAACAATGACGCTAGTCATAGAGCCCCTGCCGTCACCTATATCACACACGTTTACCATGCACGTCGCATCACACATGTACCTTACAATCCGTGTCTCTCCCCCTTCCCAACCAATTACCCACCCAGCTCAACAACCCCCTCATTCTTCCTTCCAAACACTCAATCCCTCTGCCCCCTCATCCTCTCCATCTCCTCATCTCTCAACGCCGCCCAATCAACCATGATCCTACCCTCAAACCCCTCAATCGTCGGTAACCGCTGCGCTTCAAGCCCAGATTTGGCCCACTCACGCAGCGTAAGATGCTCTTCAGCCACGAAACTGCCGTCGCAGCTGTCGTCGTGAAGTGGGCAGCGCGGCGTAAACGTACTATTGTTGTCTGTGGACTCGGCTGTGCTGGCGTCGGTAGCGATGGTGGTGGTAGTAGTAGTAGTAGTAGTAGTAGTAAGGAGAGCAGTCGAAGTAGTAAGGAGAGCAGTCGAAGTAGAAGGCAAGGTGTTACCCATCTCCGGTGTCGAAGAAGGAAATGCTGGGCGAGGTGTAGCAGCATTAGCAGCATTGTACGCTTGGTTCAACGCCCTGGAAGCCGCGCGGGGCCTCCCAGTCCGCGAAACGCTAATATACAGCGTACTCGAACCTCCAGACTGGTGCGCCAACGGCAGTGTAGACGAGCTGACATGCTCCGAGGCGCAACGAGGCGGGTGCGGCACTGCAGCGGGAGACCGCGCTCGAGACAGACGATCTTGTTGAACTAGCATCTGACAGTATCCATGCTCCTGCATAGCCAGCGGAAGCCGATCGCCTGACGCGGTCGTAGACGGTGAAACACTGCTACTACTCCCTCTCCCCCGATCCTGCTCACGAAGGACAGTGAGATACGTCTCATTCTCTGCTAAAACGCAGCTAGGACTACTCGCCCTCGTCTGCGACCGTGTCGATGGCTTGCGCCGGTGATCAGGGTGGCCTAGACCAGGGAGGTATAAACCGCCTTCCATCTCCTCCTCAGGCGTACTTGTAAGTGGACTCGGACTCGGGCTCTGCGTCCTGGACATAGGACGAGATGAAGGCCGTGACGGGCGCCTCGAGACTGTCTCTACAAACGCGGAAATGTCAGAGGGTTCGATCCATTCTTGTGCGAAGGGGAGGTTGGTGATTAGGTTTTCGTCGTCTTGCCATGTGCTGTTGCTATTGCTGCTGGGATGCATGTGGGATGAAGAAGAGAGGGCGAATGAGGACCTGATGCCTTCGTCGGCGAGGAGTTGGGCCAGACGCGATGTACTCGCCACAGGACGAATGGCTGGATCTTGGTGACTTGGACCATGAATCTGACCATGCTCATGACCCAGACTACGAAAATCACCACTTGGCGACCCGGAGCGTGAGCGCCAGGGCGTGTTATCCAACGAGCCCTTTCTCGATCCAGGGGCCGAATACGCAAGATACTGGCCGCGGTCATGCGGCGTCCAGCTGTCGTTTGGATCCGTGCCTGGTGTGCGATGACCGCCTGAAGGTGCCTCGACAGTGCCAATCCGCGGGATGTTGGTGCTGGCGGAGGAGGATGAAGTCGCGGTTCTGGGGGCGAAGACCTGGTCGAGTGAGATGCGCGAGGTGTTGCGGGACGGGAAGCGTGAAGCCACTTGCGGGGGTACGAGAAGAGTGGTGAATGACTGAGCGCGGGAGGGTGGATGGCTGGACACGGGGTGTTGCGTGTCTGTCTTGAGAGGGGGAGGAGGAGAATCAGCGACAGAGCCGATTGAGTGAACGCTCTCGATACCCTTCTTTTCAAGCTCGACATCGGACGATGACTGCAGTCCAGTATTCTTTTCCTCTTCTAACACCTTCTTCGTCTCCGCCTTCCGCCTCTCCTCCGCTTCCCTCTGTCCCTCCCACTCCCTTGCACAAGCCTTCTCTAAGGCGAGAACACTGCTCTCGTGCCCCAGACCTGGATCCTTGGGGTCATATCCCGGAGCGCGATCCTTGGCTATACCAACGATGTTGATACCTTTTTTCGTGGAAAAGGGAACGGGTTCAATCGGGTTGCCGGCGGGGTGGGCGTAGATGAAATGGCCACGGTAGTGGTACGCGACGCCGGTTTCCAGTGTGTAAGTGCCTTTGAGACCCGAGATGAAGACGCGCTGCTGTGTAGCCTTTTGGCGCGCGATTCGCTCTGAGCGGCGGTTAGTGGCTGGGGAGATGGTGGGAGAGGTATGCAGGGTTTTCGCTGAATTGTTGCAAATTGCGTCTGATAGCGATTTTACGTACCTTTCATGGCTTGCTTCAAGCCTGACATTGTTTCCGGTAGTTGGGAGCGCCGATTGCGGTATGGGATGGCGGTTGAGGTCGAGATGTTACAACAGTCAAGAAAATGGAGATGAGAACAGCTAGAGGCAACCGGTGTGGACTTGCGCAAGAAGAACCGAGGAGGGAATGTTGTTCACCAATCACGCTGAAAGCGCGATCTCTGCTTCGACAAGGTGGTGTAGTGGCAGTGGTGTTTTAGCGGTCAACCGTGAACGCGTGGTGTTGACGCATGTGGGAACGCAACAGCAAACGGGTGGAGACTAAGACTTGCTAGAATCCCTGCGCATGGTGAACGGTGAAAGTGAAAGGAGGTGTGATCATGTGCGACATGCTTACACATGACGGGCCATACACGGCGTATGAAGGCGAATTTGAGCGTCACGTACCGAGGAATTGGAATTTTCAGAGATGAAAACTACGAGTGTAAACAATTGCAGCAAAAAGCACCTCGGAAACGAGAATTCATGACAGGAAAGGTCTGAGGTGGTAAAAAAGATGACAGAGAAGGCAAGAGGTAGACACGTGAGGGGATTGGAAACTGAGATAAATTGAAAAGCGCTGCATAATATTGATGAAACGATAAGCTGTGCGGATATCAAAAAATCCTCCTCCTACGACTTCAACATTTCCGCTAAATTTGAGCATTTAACGGGTGGCTGAGGTACCGTCTGAGCCGTCGGCTGCGGCACCAAGACCCTCCTCATCACCGGGTTCAGTGTAGGTGCCAGATTGCTTCGTGGCACCACGAGTGCGCTCATCGATAATGTTGCTGCTGTCGATGGCATCCTTCTCGTCGCGCTCTATTGGGTATTAGCAATGTTGATGCAAGACGATTGTACAACTAACCAAGTTGCTTGTCGGAGTCACCGCCATTGTCGTATTCAGTGGATTCAACGGGGGCCTCGTCCTTTTGGACAGGAATCTCAGACTGGCCGGTACGGGACTGGTAGGTGTTGTCCATGGCGTTGCCATTGGGGATCTCGGAGGAACTCATGTTGATTGATGTGGTGGTATTGAAGGTTGAATTGGTAAGGTTATTGTTGGTAGGTGAAGATGGATCGATGTGATGTGTTGATGCAGGTAAACAAGAGCGAATTTGACTCTTTATGTAGACTTCATTGACTATGGCCCGACGTCATAATGTCCATCGAACGTGTCCAAGCCTTTGATGCCACAGAGTATCTGAAACAATGGACAATCGTCATGGGCGATCATAATTCCATGCTGAGATCGCGATTATGACAACATGGGCTTGGAAACGGTAGTAACTCCACAGGGTACCAGACCGCTTTTGAGATGGTGTGTACTGCGAGTGGGTAAGGATGTGTCGATCCGGCACGCGGGATCTGATACTAGCTGCGGGATCTGTCCACCCGTAGGATGCGTCTACTGGAATTGACGTGAGAATCGCCGTGTCATACCATGATGTTGTTGCTCTTAGCCATGGCTGTTACAGTGTAGATGATGATTGTTTCTTTCTTTTTAGCCATGCGACTGCAAAGGGACATTATCTTAGTGAATGACATGAGAATAGGATGCTGAGCAGACGTCAGCAAGTCTAAGCACCCATTAACCCTGCGTCATGTCGTCGCAAAGGGCACACTATTCTACAAGCTCCCGGGGCCTGATCTCCGCTGCACAAGGGCAGTAGACTGTTTGCGCGCATTCCAAACCAGCGTCAGTCCTAATTGATGTGACAGTCGACGTCAACACCAGCTTAGCGTCAGGGGGTGAATGGGGCTCTTTGTCTGGACCTGAGATTGGCGAGATCGATCGTGCATGGAAAAAGCGGATTGTGCAAGAATCCGATGACGATACGGTGGCTGGGGGACTGGAAAGTTTGTTTTGCAATGGCTGGGTTGACGCTGGGAGTGGGTGCACTGACGCGAAACGCGAGATCACGACGTCACGACATGCGGAAGCCACTTGTGCTACTGGAGGGGTCAGGGGTCTAACATTAAGGGATGCGCACATCTGGCTCGGTGTTCGGTGCCAATGTGTTTCATTAGGGCTGGAGATATGCACAATTGGTGTTGCGGTCATTGTTCTAAGCCCTTTGTGAGCCATGTGAATCATCAAGACCTTTCTCTACTGCAACGTGGGTTGCACCGCATGAAATCTAATCTGACGATACTATCGTCTCGAACTGGGCTGGATGTTGTGGAAGTTCTGAGTTGGTATGTCGCTCTCGCGCTGAGCAAATGGCGTAGCGTGTATCGCGACGTCACGTGCCCTGCAATTCTAGTGAGCAACCCGGTCTGGCGCCAATCCAATGAGGAACAACAACTTGTAAGACCTTCAGACTTTATGTCTCTGCTGCGATATAAGGCAGACATGTATTTCGATGTCTAATCTATACACGCATGGTTTGCGCCACAAGTTTTGTCTCTTACAACCTTTGGTGCAAGACTACACGTACTTGGCAACCTTGCAAAAAGATTATTCACTCGCGGCTGTTGTGACATCTGCTGGAATATGTGGCCATAGCGAGACCTTTGTTAGCATTGAGAACTCGTGGGGTGCCGCTTCTTATGGGGTCTGGCCTCCATCGTAGTGTGTGCTCTGCTCACTCAGACTTCGGACAGCTAGTGTACCTTTCCAAATTCTACCCATTCAAATCCCGGCTGCGAACTTTTTGTTTCTGCCAATTTCAGGAAGAAGCACGTGTAAAGATTTTACAGTCGGATATATATCATGTTAGAGCGGTAAGCTACTTACAATTCCGGCCCCTAGAAGTCTGCTACTCTTTTCATCGTGGATAACGGTTCCATCTCCAGTTTAGTCACTTTTCTCTCACCATTCTGCGCTCCTTCTAGTCCATTTCGCTGTCGGGTGGAGGCTCGATACAGGCAACTCTTTCTAACGTTTTTCTCCCTACCTCGACGCGCTGTTTGGTGTCGAGGTAGTCGAAAGCGGCGCCAACTAGAAAAAAAATACGACCAAAATCGATGCGCATAATCTAATCGAGTCGATAATCCTGCTCCAGGAATTCTCAAGATGTCACGGGTGGTGCGATGTAGACGGTTACGCCGGACGACCTTGGAACCTCACCTCATGCCGTTTTTGAAGGCACTATTTTTGCAAATGTAGTATGACTTGCAGGCGCCGGGTAACACGGTAGTACTGACTTATGGCACCAAAATATCATGGCTGCTTACTGCAGACAGAGCCGTGGCGAATTTCAAGAGTATTGGCCTATGGAATATGACAATCGACTTGTAATGTTGGTGCTGCAGGTACGGGTCTGCGCATGCCGGTGCGGAAGCGGCTTTTGCGAGTGAAAACTCTCCATCAGGAATTTAGCCGAAATGTCTGCACGGGAATTCTTTCAAAGAAAATAGGACTGATTATAGCGACGACAGTGCAAAGTCGGTTCACGATAGAAGGCAGGTAGTGTGGGCATGGAAGGCGGAGGAAGAGTGCATTGACCGCCACGTGCGCTAACGATGCTAGGAGGGAAAGCCGCGATTCTGATCCACACAAAATTAACTACTGCCCCTCCATCATCACGTCCCGCACAAGCTGCACAAGCCCGACGAGGCGCAAAATCAAAGGGAAAAAGCACGTGTGCCTTTGCCCATTCTCTGTCTCTCCCGCCAATTATTACTCCAAGTTGCTGTTTGTGGGCGCAAGAACAGCCGTACCCTCGTCCGAACCCCCACTGGCCCTTTCTCACCGCACCCACCCTTGGACATCTCTTAGTCCGCCGCCTGCACACCTCGCACGTCTCTACACACGCTCCCAACCATGGACGTTGCCGGCTTGCGGGACCGGATCCAGGCGACTCTCGACGCGAATGCCGCCATTAGACAGCAAGCCGAGCTCGATCTCAAGCATGTGCGTCTCTCCGACTTTTCGCAGCGGAAACAATGCGCATCGGACACGGACACTGACAGAAATCTAGGCCGAAGAAAAGCCAGGCTTCACTGGTGGTCTGCTAGACATCCTCGAGCAAGAGCAGAACAATGCCGTCCGCCTCTCCAGTAAGCATGCGCCCGCCCGCCTGCCCGTCCAGACCTTCAATGCTAACGCATGCCCACAGCCGTCGTCTACCTCAAGAACCGCATATCCAAGGGCTGGTCGCCCGCGGAAGAGTACACCCAGGCCACCCCCATACCAGAGGAAGAGAAGACTGCCTTCCGCAATCGTCTAGTCCCTGTCCTTGTCGCCTCGCCGCCTCAAGTGCGCCTGCAGCTCATCCCTACCCTCCAGAAGATACTCGCATACGACTTTCCCGCGAAATGGCCCGACTTCCTCGACATTACCATACAACTGCTGAATGCTGGGAACATCGAGTCCGTCTTCGCCGGTGTGCAGTGCTTGCTGGCGATATGCAAGATCTACAGATTCAAGTCGGGCGAGAGCCGCGCAGATTTTGACAAGATCGTCGCCATGTCTTTCCCACAGTTGCTCAACATTGGCAACTCGTTGGCCGGCGAGACGAGCCTGGAAGCTGGTGAAATACTGCGCACAGTACTCAAGGTGTACAAGCACGCCATCTATGTAAGGTCCCGCATGCGCACGACACAAATGGTGGCTGACTAGCATGTAGTTCGATCTCCCTGCACCGCTCCGCGAACAGCAGGTCATGGTCGGCTGGTGTACACTGTTCCTGACCGTTGTCGGCAAAGAACCCCCAGAGTCATCCCTCCCCGAGGACCTTGACGAGCGCGAAGTAAATCACTGGTGGAAGGCGAAGAAGTGGTCGTACGCAAACTTGAACCGATTATATATTAGGTTGGTGGCAGCATCTCATGGGAAACACTTGGGCAGTACTAATAAGAGGCAGATACGGCAACCCAGCTGCCTTGGGCAAGAACAACGAGGTCGACTACACCGAGGTAGCCAAGAACTTCATCGCCAACTTCGCCCCCGAGATCCTCAAGGTCTACCTCCAGCAAGTTGAGAAGTGGGTCGGAAAGCAGGTCTGGCTCTCAAAGGCCAGCTTGTACTACACACTCCACTTTCTCGACGAGTGCGTCAAGCCCAAGTCCATGTACGATCTTCTGAAGCCGCACACGGACAACCTCATCGCGCATCTCGTATTTCCAGTACTCTGTCAGTCGGACGAAGACATCGAGCTGTTCGAGGAGGAGCCTCAAGAGTACCTGCACCGGAAGTTGAACTTCTACGAGGACGTGACCGCGCCCGACGTTGCCGCTACAAACTTCCTCGTCACTCTCACAAAGAGCCGCCGCAAGCAGACCTTTACCGTATTGAACTTCGTCAACGAAGTCGTCAACCGCTATGAAGCCGCCCCGGACAACGAGAAGAACCCGCGAGAGAAGGAGGGCGCATTGCGCATGATTGGCACACTATCCGGTGTTATCCTAGGCAAGAAGAGCCCGATCGCAGACCAAGTCGAGTACTTCTTCGTACGCCACGTCTTCCCCGAGTTCAGGAGCCCCCACGGTTTCCTTCGCGCGCGCGCATGCGATACCCTAGAGAAGTTTGAGCAGCTCGACTTCAAGGACCCGAACAACCTCATCATCATCTACCGCAACATCCTAGAGTCCATGGCCGACCCTACGCTTCCGGTTCGCGTCTCTGCTGCGTTGTCCCTCCAGCCGCTGATTCGTCACGATGTTATCCGAACTAACATGAAGCAAAACATTCCCCAGGTCATGCAGCAGCTCTTGAAGCTCGCCAACGAAGTCGATGTCGATGCCTTGGCGAACGTCATGGAGGACTTTGTCGAGGTTTTTGCCCCAGAACTAACGCCTTTTGCGGTCGCGCTCAGCGAACAGTTGCGCGATACTTACCTGCGTATTGTGCGGGAGTTGGTGTCTAGAAACCAGGAGAAGGGCGAAGACAGCGAATACGGCGACTTCCTTGATGAGAAGAGTATTACTGCGCTTGGTGTCTTGCAGACTATCGGCACCCTCATCCTTACTCTGGAGAGCACTCCCGATGTTCTCCTACACCTCGAGACCATCTTGATGCCCGTAATCACCATTACGCTCGAGAACAAACTCTACGGTACGCGCTTCCACAGAACCACGCGCTTCAGCACTCATACTAACCTCTTCGCAGACCTTTACAACGAGGTCTTCGAGATCATCGACAGTTGCACCTTTGCCGCCAAGAGCATCTCCGGCACTATGTGGCAAGCATTCGAGTTAATACATAGGACATTCAAAGCTGGCGCCGAGCTCTACCTGGAGGGTATGTATCATTATATCTCTACTTAACCCGAGAATCTGCTAACAATGAATAGATATGCTTCCTGCACTTGAGAACTTCGTTAACTACGGCACTCCCATGTTGGTCCAAAACCGAGCATACCTTGATGCTATTGTCGACATGGTCCGAACCATCTTCAAGGACGATAAGGTCGGCGGTGTCGATCGTATCTGCGGCTGCAAACTTGCTGAGATCATCATGCTTAACATGCGCGGTTCTGTCGACGACTACATTCCAGAGTTCATCGGACTGACGATGCACGTACTGACAAATGATGAGCCGAAGGTCAAGTCTCTTCGGATACATCTGATGGAGGTGGTCATCAACTCCATCTACTACAACCCCGCATTGGCACTGCACGTTCTCGAGACAAACGGATGGACAAACAAGTTCTTCAGCCTCTGGTTCTCGAGCATCGACAACTTCACCAGAGTCCACGACAAGAAGCTGTGCATTTCGGCAATTTGCGCACTGCTTACACTGAGCGCTCAGAACGTCCCTGTTAGCGTACAACAGGGCTGGCCACGTTTGCTGCAGGGCGTCACAAGATTGTTCCAGACGCTTCCCGCAGCACTCAAGAGTAAGTTGTACATGCACCAGTTTTTTCACGCGCCAATGCTAATAGCCATATAGACCGCGAGGAAGCCAAGAAGGAAGACACCTTTGATTACTCGACCGAATTCGAAGAGGAAGAAGACGAAGAGTGGGAGCAAGAAGCGGATTGGAGCAACGAAGCAGATGAGGCTGAGGACGTCAAGGACGAAAGCGCCGCTTACCTTGACTTCTTGAACGAAGAGGTAATATTCACACGCCCAGTATGCTATACCAAAGCTGACAAGAAGCAGGCACAGAAGTTCAGCTCAGTCGATGACGACGATGACGACGAGCTGGAAGAGGAGAGCTTGTTGGAGACGCCGCTCGACAAGGTCGAGCCATATGGCATGTTCAAGCATGCCTTGTTCCGTAAGCATACTGCGCCAGCCGTCACTAGAGCATGCACTGACAAGATACAGGTCTGCAACAAGAGCAACCTGCGCTCTACGAGAACCTTACTAAGAATCTGAGCCCGGAGGAGCAACAAGTGGTACAAAGCGCTGTCCACCAGGCCGATGTCATTGAACAGGTGCAAGCCGAAGCACAAGCCGCTGCTGCAAACGGACTACCAGCGCCACTGCAGCAGTAGAGTCGCTCCATTGACCGCACCCTTTACCTCTTCAACGAGAAAACGAACGAAGGTGCCGCACATCGACGGCTACAAGCGGAGTACACCCGACGATGACGCGCCGACTCGTTGAGTTGGTTATTCCCGCCCCCTGCAGGGTCTCTAGTCAATTTGACATAGTAAGAGAGTAACATGAGTGATCTTTGAAAGTAAAGGTTGTCCGTGTCACAAGGAAGGAAGCAGGTCAAGGTCTACGAGAAATCTTGGATTCCAATTAGCGAGCATCCTGGCGTTTTGATTTTTCACGGAACACGCCGTGAGCCGGAGGTTTGTTCCGGCCGCTGGTAGTCGGATGGTGTCGCATGGCGTTGGTTTTCTGGGTGTGTTGGCATGAAAGGTTATGAGAAAAGAGGAGGACGATATCCACGAGAGGTACCATTGTTTGGAACGATTACGCATGCGGGTGAAGTTGTTGCCCAGGCCAAAAGGCCCTAGTAGATAGCATATCTTGTTAGAGGATTGAATGATATTGAATCATTAAAAAGATACGCATCCAATGATTAGTTTCTACTGTCTTTGAGTGAGTTTATTAGGTGTAGGGCTTCAGGGAAGTCACGTTTGTCTCGGCCCTATCGATAAGCGATGACCGGAACGATGACGCTTGCGCGGGTGGCTCGTTGATTTCCCGCGCGAAACGTGGTTTGAACAGATACGCAAACCTAATCCCTACGCCCAACGACATTAATATTACTTCTCGAAGACACTCTCCACCTCGACGCGAGGCGCAATCACCAAACTTTCATTTCCGAACGGCCCGTCCCAATTCCCAATCGCATCAGGCTAAAGTGGTCGCGAAGCTTCGACACGGCAACCTACCGTGGGCCGCGCAATATCAAGACGTTCCAATGTCGCGACCTACTGTTTCGAAAGCACAGAGTATGTTCGCATCGCATCATCTGTCGCGGAGGCCTAGTGTGGCTAATAGTAATAGCATCCTATCCCATCTTCGCAGCTACATTTGCAAACAACAGACCGGGAGTCCTCATTGTAGGCGGAGGAGGAGGGGTGAGCACAATCTCCGAACAAGCCGCACGTACAGAACACTGACGGCAAACCTTTGCGCTTAGGCAGGACGATCAGGAGTGAAGAACCAGATCACAGCATTCGACTTCACCTCTCGCGCGCCCAATGTACAACCCATCGCCGAACTCGAGGTCTCAAAGGATGATTCGGTCACCTGCCTAGAAAATCTCTCTACCAAGGATGGTGCGATCCTGTTCGCTGGTAACAACAGTAGCGAAGAAGACCGCTTGGGCGGTAGAAACGAACACTTACGCGCATACGAGCTACGCTTTCCCAAGGACAAGGCATTTGCCAAAAACGCAGAGAAGGCGGATGGCAGCCTAGAGTTCCTCAGCAAGACATCGGTATTGACGACGCCACAATCCGACGGCGGGAAGAAGGAGGGGTACCAAAGGATAGTCCGATTATCACCACCACAAAGACTGACGACAAATACGCCGAACAGACGGATCGGAGCGATTGCCTCTAGTCTTGCTGGCGACGAGAACGAAGTCGTTGTCTTTAGCGCAACCTCTACGAAACCTACGGATCAGGATGTGGTCGAACGCATCGCGCTGCACAAGGGGCAGGAAGCAAACGACCTTGACATCTTCACACAAGCTGAGGGTCGTTTTCGGATAGCCTATGTAACGGATCAGGAGGTGTTTGTGCAGGACGTACATTACGATTTTGAACAGAGAAAAACCAAGGGCAAGAGCGAACACAGAAAAGTCTATACAATACCTCACGTGGAAAAAGGTGCAAGGAGTAAGCTGAGATGTGTACGATGGCTTTCGCCGAAGCATCTACTACTGCTGTCGAACAAACCCAACCGGACAGGGGTTGATCTACTGCTATTGCACCTGTACGAGGATGGACCAGGCATGATTGCCCTGCGCAAGACACTACCGAAGCATGTCAAGGCCGCAACGGATATGGACGTCAGCCTCCTCGATGCCGACGAAGAGGGCGCTTATCAGATCGCAATCGCCATAGCGGCTATTGACATAAGTCTGACTGTCTACACAATGGACTATCACGGCCATGCGAGAGACTCGTTGAGTACTTTCCACTCATTCAACAGCTACGAAAATGTAAGGTTGATAATTGATAACTGTGTCTTGCAAATGCTAATAAATATTAGGTCCATGATGTACAAATGACCAAGGCCGTCTTCTCTCCTTTTCACAAGCCGGAGGTGCCCGCAGGTCGCCAAGCACCACCCCAGTATCTGCGTCTGGCTAGTACCAGCCTGGGTAACACGATCAGTGTGGAAACCTTTCAATTACAGCACACTGGATCACGATATGTTCTCCAGACAGCACGCTCAAGAAACCTGTTCACGGCGGCTACGTACCTTGTGGTAGCTATGATTGTCGCAGTAATGGCGCTCTTGATACAGTCACTTGTAGACCCGGAGGGCAACCTGACTAAAGGCATACTTCCTGCAGGGTTACAAAAGGCAGCCGGTCAACACAAGACGTTTGGTGAGACGATGCGCGAGAAACGTCATAATGCTATTCTCAACAATGCGGATTCGCCAGTCGTAAAGACTTCGCATCGCATCGCCGATCTGTTGCACCTCCACCTTCCTCACGTCATATCCGAGAAAGCAGCAGAAGAGCCTCCGTCCGAACCAAAAGCTCTGGTTATTCACCATGATCCCGAATCTGATGGCACACTCAGCACAGAAGTGCATGCTGGGGACGAAGAGGTGCTGAAGAAGCATGCTACGGCAAGGAGGTGGGATGAGCTTAGCCACGAGGAGAAGAAAATGTGGCGCGAGAGGCTGAGTGATGCAGGCATGTGGGCAGTGGGAGAGGGTGAAACGATTCTGAAGTCCATCTTTTTCGGGCAACTCGGAGGGCTCGTTGGTCAGGCGGCGCAAGGTGTGCTCGGCGGCTAGAGACAGGAGGCGTAATGAAGCAATGGTGTAGTAACGGCATCACGAATGGGAAGGGCGGCTGGTGTACGGATATGGTGCGAGTGATACCTATGGGATGGGTGGAGTACGGGATTCTGCAACTACGCGTGGTGCGCGGTGAATGGATATGTATCATATTAAATAAACAGTGTCTTTCTCAGCAGAGCATCATTGGAGCCCAAACGTGCACGAGTCAGAGGTTGGAAACGTTGAAACCGAAGCAAAGTAAGATAGTCGACATGTGATGTATATTTGGAAACCAATCATGGTGTGGTGCGTCTCATTCATGGCTTGATGGGCTCACCGCCGCTGCTAAATCCGAGGGTCTCGCCGCTGGGAGCGCTTCCCCGGTGTGAGGTTCGGGACTAGAGGCTCGCGTGGGTCAGAGCTCGCTAGTGGGCCGCGTTCGTGACATACGTCCCGGGTTGGGGACAGCAACTTTGGCAACCCACCAATTCTACCGACGCGCCACTTTTACTACGCTCTTCTTTCCTTTCTATGGATGGACTGAGCACATACGCTCTTGCTGCGAGAGGCTTTAGGTGAAGCAGACAAGATGGCGCAGCAGAATCCCCTTTCGTCCACTCTGGACCGCATAGTCCACGAACTACGCTCAAAGTGAGTCGAGGATACCTTTGGGGTTGTTAGAGGAGGCTGACGGGCGCAGAAATGACGAGACACGACAACGAGCAGCAAACACGCTGCGACAGACGGTTGAGGCGGCGCACCGAGGTGAGGAGCAGCGCGATGCATGTCCCCGCTCAAACGGTGGGAAACTGACGTTGCGCAGAACTGGCGCCCAATCTCTTCACCACGTTCAACAATGAAGTCTACACCAAGATCTCGGGCCTTATTGTCACCGGCAGCGACTCGAACGAACGCATCGGCGGCATCCATGCGCTCAACGCCCTAATCGACTTCCGCGGCGATGATGCGGGCCAGAAGACGACGCGGTTTGCCTCGTACCTTAGGGCGGTAATGCGGGGCCAGGACATCACAGCCATGGTGGTAGCAGCCAAGGCCCTGGGAAGGCTCGCAAAGCCCGGCGGCACCCTCACCGCCGAGTTGGTCGAGGCAGAGGTCAAGGGCGCATTGGAGTGGCTGGAGCTGGAGCGTCTGGAGAATAGACGCTTCGCTGCCGTTCTCATCCTGCGAGAGCTGGCCAAAAACTCCCCCACGCTCATGTACCAATGGATCGCACAAATCTTCGAGGTTATCTGGGTGGCCCTGCGCGATCCCAAAGTCCTCATCAGAGAGTCTGCTGCCGAAGCAATCAGTGCGTGCTTTGAGATAATATCCCCGCGCGACTCACAGATGCGACAACTCTGGTTCGGCAAGGTCTACGACGAGATTCTACGTGGTTTCACCATCAACACGAACGAGGCCATCCACGGATCCCTTCTCACCATGAAGGAGCTGCTCGACAAGAGCGCCATGTTCATGAACGACCAAAAGTACAAGGAGACGGTGGAGCAGGTGCTCAAGTACAGGGAGCATCGCGATGCCCTGGTACGGAGAGAGGTGGTGCTCATCATACCCATTCTCGCTGGTTATTCGCCTACAGAGTTTGCGACAAAGTACTTGCATCAGTGCATGCTGCATCTCCAGGGCCTGATCAGGAAGGACCGCGATAGGGACAAGGCCTTCGTAGCCATCGGGCAGATTGCGAACGCCGTCGGAGTCGCCATCTCGCCATACTTGGAGGGCATCTTGGGATTCATCCAGGAAGGTCTCATCGCCAAGGCACGGAACAAGAGCGTCATCAACGAAGCACCGATATTCCAATGTCTTAGCATGATTGCGGCAGCCGTCGGTCAGGCTCTGACCAAATCTGTGGAGCGATTACTGGATCCCATCTTTTCCTGCGGGTTGAGTGATTCGCTCTTCCAGGCCCTTGTTGACATGGCTCACTACGTACCACCTTCGCGACCCATGATCCAAGAAAAGCTGCTTGATCTTCTCAGTCAGATTCTCGCTGGTCGACATTTCCTACCTTTGGGCAGCCCTTACCAAGTCTCACAACCTCCACAGATATGGACCCGCGATCACAAAGACCCACAAATTATCGCTCCGCGAGAAGCCGAGATTGCTCTGGCACTGCACACACTCGGTAGCTTCGACTTTACAGGCCACGTCTTGAATGAGTTCGTTCGCGATGTCGCTATTCGATACGTAGAAGCAGACAACCCGGAAATCCGGAAGCGCGCTGCTCTGACGTGCTGTCAGCTCTTCGTCAAGGATCCCATCGTTCACCAGACTAGTACTCACGCGACAAAGGTGGTTGGCGACATCATTGAGAAGCTCTTGACTGTCGGCGTTGGTGATGTTGACCCAGAGATCCGATGGGATGTCCTAATAGCACTGGATGCTCGCTTCGATCGTCATCTTGGTAAAGCCGACAATGTCCGCACTCTGTTCCTCGCTCTGAACGATGAAGTCTTTGGCATTCGAGAGGCTGCCATGTCCATCATTGGCCGACTAACAGCCGTCAACCCGGCTTACGTCTTTCCTTCACTTCGCAAAGTGCTTCTGCAGCTACTGACCGAAGTCAATTACGCCAACAGCCCGCGCAGTAAAGAGGAGAGTGCCAAATTGATTAGCAGTCTCGTTGGCGCTGCGGACAGTCTCATCAAGCCCCTGATAGATCCCATCGTCGAAGTCCTGCTTCCAAAGTGCAAGGATCCAAATCCCGAAGTTGCCTCAACAACACTCAAAGCCATCGGTGACCTGGCAACAGTCGGTGGCGAGGGAATGACCAAGTACATTAAAGAACTCATGCCTGTCATCCTAGACTTTATGCAAGATCAGACATCTGACGCTAAGCGCTTCTCTGCCCTGAAAGCTTTGGGTCAACTAGCCACCAACGCCGGATATGTGATAGAGCCATA
The DNA here is from genome assembly GCA_004380135.1 of Stemphylium vesicarium. NCBI lineage: Eukaryota > Fungi > Ascomycota > Dothideomycetes > Pleosporales > Pleosporaceae > Stemphylium > Stemphylium vesicarium. Next base: position 107,493 of record QXCR01000052.1, on the reverse strand, counting down.
TCGCGAATACCCAGAGCTTATGAACATTCTGATGAGCATAGTCAAAACAGAGCCTGAAGGTGAACTTAGGAGGGAGACCGTTCGACTAATGGGTACCCTTGGAGCCTTGGATCCGGATGAGTACCAGAAAATCATGGAGCAATCGCCCGACAAGCATCTCATTTTGGAAGCACAGGCAATCACTGATGTGTCGCTCATCATGCAGGGCATCACTCCCTCAAATGAAGAGTATTACCCGACTATCGTTATTAGCACGCTCATGGGACTGCTTAAGGATCCGTCTCTCGTGCAGTATCATACAGCGATTGTAGAGGCAGTCATGAACATCTATGCGACAATGGGCTTGAAGTGTGTACCATTCCTTAATCAAGTCGTCCCCGGGTTCCTTCACGTCATTAGATCGACACCAGCTGGACGATCCGAAGGTTACTTCAACCAGCTTAGCCAGCTTGTGCGTATTGTTCGCCAGCATATCCGTCCCTACCTGCCCAGCATTCTGGCGACCATCAAGGAATACTGGAGTAGCAGTCCGCAGCTGCAGGCCACTATTCTGTCTTTGATTGAGGCCATCGCTCGCTCGCTGGAGGGCGAGTTCAAGGTTTACCTAGCTGATGTGCTACCACTCATGCTCAGTGTCCTGGACTCGGATCATACTGGCAAGCGATTGCCTTCAGAGAGAGTGCTGCATGCTTTCCTGATCTTTGGGTCCAGTGCCGAAGAGTACATGCATCTCATCATTCCAGTCATGGTCAAGATGTTTGACAAACCCGGCCAACCTATCCAGATTCGAAGGCATGCAATTGAAACTTTGGGACGACTATCCAAGCAGGTCAACGTCTCAGAGTTTGCAGCCCGCATCGTGCATCCACTCTGCCGAGTGCTTTCTGGAAGCGAGCCGACTCTGAAGCAGACAGCTCTCGAGACACTGTGTGCGCTCATCTTCCAGCTTGGTCCTGACTACATCCATTTCGTACCAACGGTCAACAAGATATTGATCGCGCACAAGGTACCCCATGAGAACTACGGACGCATTGTATCGAAGCTGCAAAAGGGTGAGCCTCTACCGCAAGATCTTAGTCCGGATGAGCGTTACGGCGAAGACGACGAAGACATGAACCCAGCGGAGATCCTCACTAAGAAGCTAGCGGTCAACCAGCAGCATCTTAAGCAGGCATGGGAGGCTTCCAACAAAACTACCAAGGAGGACTGGATCGAGTGGATGCGAAGGTTCAGCGTCGAGCTCCTCAGAGAGTCACCACAACAGGCATTGCGTGCTTGCACGCCGCTTGGAAGTGTCTACAATCCCATCGCTCGGACATTGTTCAACTCTGCTTTTGTGTCGTGTTGGACCGAGTTGTACGACCAATATCAGGAAGAACTTGTCCGATCTATCGAAACAGCACTCACATCGCCCAACATACCACCCGAGATATTACAGGTGTTGCTCAACCTGGCAGAGTTCATGGAGCACGACGACAAAGCTCTGCCAATCGATGTTCGGATACTTGGTATGTACGCCGGAAAGTGCCATGCTTTTGCCAAGGCACTGCACTACAAGGAGCTCGAATTCAACGCGGAGCAGAATTCCAGCGCTGTGGAAGCCCTCATCAGTATCAACAACCAGCTCCAGCAGACCGACGCAGCTTTTGGTATTTTGCGTAAGGCACAAAATTACCACGACGTCGAGCTCAAAGAGACGTGGTTCGAGAAACTGCAGAAGTGGGACGAAGCGCTTGCCGCTTATCAGAGACGTGAGCTTGAAGAGCCCGACTCTTTTGATGTGACCATGGGCAAGATGCGCTGTTTGCACGCACTGGGCGAGTGGGATCTTCTTTCTAGCTTGTCTAAGGAGAAGTGGGCCAATGCAACGCAGGAGTATCGTAAGGCGATAGCACCGCTGGCTGCAACGGCTGCGTGGGGTCTGGGCAAATTTGCCGACATGGACAACTATCTCGGTGTCATGAAGGAGCAGTCGCCTGATCGAGCTTTCTTCGCTTCCATTCTCAACATCCATAACAACCGCTTCGAAATCGCCGTCGAAGAGATCGCTAAGGCTCGAAAGGGTCTAGACACAGAGCTAAGCTCACTTCTGGGAGAGTCTTACCAACGCGCTTACCTGCCGATGATTCGTGTGCAGATGCTTGCAGAGCTTGAGGAGATTATGCAATACAAGCAGAACGAGGGTAACACTGACAAGCAGAAGAGCATGCGGAAGACCTGGATGAAGAGGCTCAGAGGACTACAACCGAACCCAGAGGTCTGGCAACGTATGATCAAAGTACGCCAGCTTGTCATTTCACCACAAGAAGGTACCGACATGTGGATCAAGTACACCAACCTCTGCAGGAAGAGTAACAGAATGAACCTCGCAAACAAGGCTCTCCAGAAGTTGCTCGATATCGAGAGCACCGGTGACAGTACGGTAGTGGAATTCGTGCGCCACAACGCCCATGAGATTTCGCACCCGGTTGCGTACACAACTTACAAATACATGTGGGCCGACCAGAACCACAAGCAGGAGGCCCTCGATAGCATGAAGGACTTCACTGGCCGACTTTCGGAGGATCTTGCTATGAGGAGTAGAGCTGCGGCGAACCCCATGATGGCACAGAATGGCGTGAACGGCATGAACGGCATGTTCAGTAACATGAATCCCTTCGCTGCTACCAATGGACATACCGGAGTCAATGGTATGAATGGCTCAAGCATGCTCAACGGTTCAGCCACAGGGTCTTCGCCCACCGATCTCGCCGATTGCCACCGTCTGCTAGCCAAATGCTACCTCAAGCAGGGCGACTGGCAACAAGAACTCCAAGACGGCGAATGGGAGCACGAATACGTTCATGAGATTCTTGCCGCTTACGCCGCTGCCACACGCTACAACAAGGACTGGTACAAAGCATGGCACGCCTGGGCGCTTGCCAACTTTGAAGTCATCAACTCAATCACATCCAAGTCTGACCGGGAGGCTACTGAAGTGCCTAATAACATCATCCACGACCACGTCATCCCGGCTATCCAGGGCTTCTTCAAGTCTATTGCACTATCATCGACTAGTTCGCTGCAAGACACGCTCAGGCTGCTTACTCTGTGGTTCAGCTATGGTGGCAGAGAGGGTGTTAACCGCACCATTACTGAGGGCACAAAGTCAGTTCCGATCGACACTTGGCTGGAGGTCATCCCGCAACTACTTGCCAGGATCAACCAACCGAATGCCGTGGTCCGACAATCAATACACCAATTGCTCATTGAGGTCGGCAAAGCGCATCCTCAAGCTTTGGTCTTCCCATTGACGGTATCGATGAAGTCTGATGTGTCGCGACGTCAACGATCTGCCAAGGAGCTCATGGAGGCTATGCGCGAGCACTCGCCAAAACTGGTTGAACAAGCTGATCTTGTCAGCCACGAACTGATCCGCATTGCTGTGCTGTGGCATGAGCAATGGCATGAGGGTCTCGAGGAGGCAAGTAGATTGTACTTTGGTGATCACAACATCGATGGCATGTTCGCCACACTCGCACCCCTCCACGCAATGCTCGACAAGGGCCCAGAGACACTCCGCGAAATCTCCTTTATCCAATCTTTCGGTCGCGAACTTCAAGAAGCCCGGGACTGGTGTAATACATTCAGGACATCTGGTGAAATAGGCGATCTTAATCAGGCGTGGGATCTCTACTACCAGGTGTTCCGCAAGATTGCCCGTCAGCTCCCTTCTTTGATGACGCTTGAGTTGCAGTATGTGTCACCAAAACTCAAGGACGCGCACGATCTCGAGCTGGCCGTTCCTGGAACCTACCAGGTTGGTAAGCCGGTCATCCGAATCATCTCCTTTGATCCCGTCGCATCTGTCATCCAGTCCAAACAGCGGCCCAGAAAACTGGAGATGCGCGGCAGCGACGGCAAGGCACATACCCACATCCTTAAGGGACACGAAGATATCCGTCAAGACGAGCGTGTCATGCAACTCTTCGGTCTCTGCAACACCCTGCTCTCCAACGACGTGGAATCACGCAAGCGCCACCTTAACATCCAACGCTATGCCGCAGTTCCGCTTAGTACGCAGTCTGGTCTGCTTGGTTTCGTCCCTAACAGCGACACCCTGCACGTACTCATCCGCGAGTACCGAGATAGCAGGAAGATCCTCCTCAACATCGAGCATCGCATCATGCTACAGATGGCACCAGATTACGATTGCCTCACCCTCATGCAAAAGGTCGAAGTATTCGGTTACGCACTGGACAACACAACTGGCCAAGACCTATACCGCGTTCTCTGGCTCAAATCCAAGTCTTCAGAAGCCTGGCTTGATCGCCGCACCAACTACACACGCTCGCTTGCCGTCATGTCCATGGTTGGATACATCCTTGGTCTAGGCGATCGCCACCCAAGTAACTTGATGCTGGACCGGGTCACGGGCAAAATTATCCACATTGACTTTGGCGACTGCTTCGAAGTGGCTATGCACCGCGAGAAGTATCCCGAGCGCGTGCCCTTCCGTCTCACGCGCATGTTGACATATGCAATGGAAGTCAGCAACATCGAGGGCAGCTACCGAACCACCTGCGAGCACGTCATGCGCGTCTTGCGAAGCAACAAGGAGAGTGTCATGGCAGTCCTTGAAGCCGTAAGTTCAACCCCAACACGTTTTCTTCCCTTGCTACCATTGAAACGATGGCTAACCAACATTCCTCCCCAACTAGTTCATCCACGACCCCCTCCTAACCTGGCGTCTAAACCACCGCGACGCCTCCCCCATCGAGCCAAACTACCCCTCGGAACGCCGCCAATCCATCATGGGCGGCGACCCAAACGCCCCCGGCGCTACTACCGATCCCCACCAAATGTCCAGCATTGTCGGCCGCCCCCGCCACCGCTCCTCCATTGCACCCCCGCAGAACAACGACGGCATCGACGCCAAAGAAGTCCAGAATGCACGTGCACTCCAGGTCCTCAGCCGCGTTAAGGAGAAATTAACTGGACGCGATTTTGGGAAAGGGGAGGAGCTCGGGACGGAGATGCAGGTTGATCGCTTGATTAAGGAGGCGACGAATTTGGAGAATCTTTGTCAGCATTATATTGGGTGGTGCAGTTTTTGGTAGGTGCAGAGGGAGAGAGGGATTGTTGGTGTGTGTGCTTTTTCTACTTTAGTATGCATCATTGGTCTCACCTGGGAAGATGGGGGGGGAGGGGGGGGGGGGGGTTTGCAATGGTGGGGGAGAGGGTCTCTTTAATGAATGTGAGCATAGCATAGGTGTTTATTGTCCTTGTTCTTGTTCATTCTTTTCTGTCTCAAGGGGACATGGGATTAAGTAGGTTGGGATGTTTTTAGTTTATTGCATGTACCTTTTATGCAAAGCGAGTAGGAGATGAACGGATGAATGAGATTCTTTATCACACACAAGCTAATGGCTATTCAAATGTGTCTCGTTTCTGTGCATCACGCCAGGGTGATGAAAGTAGGAGTTAGAGTCTTTTGTTTGATAATTGATCGGATGATGATGGCGGTGATGGTTACCCCTGTTACTTCCTACAGATACAGGCTTTGATATATGCCACGGTGCCGATCTTGTACCTCTGTGTTTTGAAACATTATTTCCTCCCTCTACATGTGCCTCGCCGGAGAAGAAGGGTTGTGTGCATTTGTAACTTGCATTCTCATACCCACATTCCTGAATTCCACCCGAGAATCCAGCGACGTAGATGGAAAAAGAAGGGGGGATCTAGAACGTTGTGGTGTTGATACTGACAAGCTGTGCTCACCTCTTGCTAATTAGTAAAGTGTAATAAGAGAAACAAAGGTGGGCTGGTTAGCATGTAGAACAGAGTGTCGTGAGTAGATGACTCGCAAGTCGAGTCCCTCATGCGAGCAGTCCTACGCGGAGATCAAAACCGAGTCTTGATGCTGCTAGGTATTAAGCGCAAGTCAAAGAATCAGTTTGTCGTCTTGAGAACTTATTACGCGTCCTGTATGCAAGGAGGGATGTTGAAGCAATTACCTGACTCGAGAGATGAGCATGTTTCCTGGTATCGATATCGGCGCGACGAAACCGAGACGGGAAAGTTGGTAAATGCAGAGACTTGGATGCGCACATTACAGAACGCGTTATGCTGCGGCGTGTAGGAACGCAAGGCAAGGGAGAGGATGCAGAAAAATCATGCATGTGTGCATCATCCAGCATATGAGAACTCTCTCGACCCAAGGAAATGCATGCTTCGGACTCAGAGAGCGCCCTGCCGGTAACAGTGTTTTGTTGTCTGCGGAACCGTCTTTTCCTGTTCCCTTCTTCCCAGGACGCGGGATGACGGCATGCCAACCAGTCTCTGGGGAAACCTCAAGTGTTTTTTTTTTCTGGTAAAGTTAGAAGGTGTGAAGAAGCCAAGGTACTACTACCCGAAGCAAACACCATTCCCATTGTAGATGCGATGGAAAAGCGCTTAGACATCACACTTGCGGGCCGCGTGGGGAAGCAAAGAAATAGTGTAGGATTTTGGCGTGGTTTGTGCGTGACGTTGGTATCGGTGAGTAGGATTGGGCTGTGCGCCAGTGTCATCGACGATGTTGATAAAGCACACCAGGGCTCAAGTCACAGAAAGAGTGGTGTCCTGCGGCGATTCGATGTATGCCCTAGCTCAATCTGGACGTCATAGTTTGCTTGGTCAGGGGAGAAGAAGGGGAAAAAGATGGTGGTTTTTCTCGGAAGAAGAAAGCCGTGGTCAAAGCTGTTCCTGCCGTTCTTGCCAGGTCCGATGCGCGCCATGTAACGGAACCAAGAAAATGTCGCGATTGCTCTAATCGCCGTATTAACCGTATGATCTGCACTATGCGATAGTAGAGAAAAAACGTTTCAGGAACTTAGAGGTTGCGCGATGTTACATGATGTTTAGTGCTTCGTGTGGAGCCTCCTGTTGTTCGCTAACGGGTGGTTGCAGTACCAAGAGCGCTGAAGCAGACGAACACACTATGTGGCCGAAGGTGAGTCCGGTAAGCTTACTATCGCATGTGGTTGGGCTTGCGTTCCCATGTAGGTTGGGCTTTTGTTGACGTTCCAGAAAGGTCGTGGGCTGAGTTTATGGTTCCATAGTCTGGCCGTGTCGGTGTTGCCATCCCGAGTTGCTCCCGTAGCGCCCAGGCTCGAGCTCGCTGCGACAAGCGCTCGAAGCGCAACATATCGCGAATGCAATGACGACGTTTATTTCCGCCAATGATGCACTATGAGACCCTTATTTCTGGGTGCCGTCATGCGTGACGGAACGGCTGCAAGTGAGTCTGAAACGGACAGCTGCTTAAATCCCGAGTTCCCGCTATAACAACGCTTCCAAGGATGCCGGATAGATAGCCGAGATGGTGTGGCCGCTATGGCGAGGTTGCAGGCTTTTGGTTCGTCCAAGCTGGAAGTGCGGCAGATCGACAGTGTGGGAGCCTTGTCAGAAAATGAGGTAGCGGTGCAGGCGGGAAGGGGGCAGGTACATAGGGTGCTGGTATCTCCTATCTTGAGTTTCAGCTGCCTTTGAGCATTTTATCGCTTTCCTTGGTTGCTGCTGAAGAAGCACCGAGTAAGAGAGACGCAGGACCTGTGACATCACCGCCAATCCACTACCCGACACCTATTCGTTGGCCCCGCATGTCCCCTGCGACCTGACACTTGGCAACATGAACCGAAACAATCAGAACCTCGCTATTAGTCGCCTGCCTACTGCCGATAGCTTCCCGCCCTTATCCAACATTCACAGGCCGGAATCGCGCGCTTCAACCGCCGAGTCGGCATCGAGTGCTGAGGAACGGCTGCAATGGCGCAGTCACCCCAACGTCGCGACGCCGCATCCGGACCTGGCAGGACAAAATCCATTCGAGGACCCCAACCTCACCTTGACGTCGCCGCTGAGCCGCGAGGGTGAGGGTCTTGGCAACGACGTGCAGGAGCAGATCCAGAAGGAAGAAGTCGAGGAAATCTACCATGACAACGAGAGGACCGAGACCAATTCCACCGAGGAGAAGTCCGAGGAACGGCGCGAACCAGTGCCTCTAGCCGCCATCACCAGCAATGGCAGCACCAGACGCAGCGCGCGAGGTACGCTGCAGTCTGATGTACCCGAGAAGAGGAAGAAGCTGAGCTTCAAAGAGCGTATTCGCCATTTTACCTGGACGTGGTTCTGTCTGACAATGGCCACTGGAGGCATTGCTAACGTTCTCTACACCGTCCCATTCCGCTTCCGCGGTCTCTACGCCCTCGGCTGCATCTTCTTCATCCTCAACATTGTCTTCTTTCTGTTCAACTGTATCATGATCTCCTGCCGCTTCTACTTCTACCCGCGGACCTTCAAGGCCTCATTCCTGCATCCTACCGAGAGCTTGTTCATACCAGCGGCTATAGTCAGCTTTGGTATTATTCTCATCAACATCAGCCAGTACGGTGTTGATATGGCTGGCGTCGGAGAGTGGTTGGAGAGATGTATGATTGTGCTTTTCTGGATGGACTGCGGGCTTGCGGTTTGCTTCTCAGTAGGCATCTACTTGCTCATGTAAGTTTACCCTGCGATCAATCCGCTACTGGAAGCCAACAGATATAGGTGGTCCACGACAACATTCACAATCTCGCAAATGACACCCATCTGGATCTTCCCCGCCTATCCCCTACTTATCATCGGTCCTCATGCCGGCAACCTAGCCCCCAAGGTCGAAGATCCGGAGATCTCTCTTACCATTATCCTGACAGGCTATGTCATCCAGGGCATCGGTTTCCTCGTCTCGCTCATGATCTACGCTGCCTTCATCTACCGTCTCATGACGCAGAAACTTCCCAAGGAATCGCTTCGCCCCGGTATGTTCATCAGCGTCGGTCCCTCAGGCTTCACCATCGCCGGAGTTGTCATGATGGGTCAGGAGCTTCCCAAGACCGTGTCGAGCGATTTCATGGGCGAAGGGAACGGTGAACTCGCAGGCAAAGTCGGCATGATTTGCGCCAATTACCTCGGACTTTGGCTCTGGGGCCTCGCACTCTGGTTTTTCTTGATCAGTGTTGGCGCGCATTGGTCCTGTGCCAGACGAGGCAAGATGGACTTTGCCATGACATGGTACTCATTCATCTTCCCCAACACGGCACTCACCACATCCACTTTTGCCATCGCCCGCTGTCTCAATCGCAACAAACCTATCGAATACCTCGGGTGCGCCATGACCATTGCCCTCATCGCCATGTGGTTTTTCGTCATCTTCATGAACGTTCGAGCCGTTGTTATTCGTCAGATACTCTGGCCAGAGAAGCAAGAAGACAGGACCGAGGGAGGCTGGAAGCAACAAAGCGCAGAGGAACAGCAGAGGAGACAGCGCGAAAGAGAACTCGCTGACGGAGGAGAAAGCATGAGGGGTCGGGCATGGAGTCGAGCAAGGAATTTGCAGAGGAGGGATCGAGTTGTCACCGAGGATGCGATGGAAGCCCCGATGCCCGCATTGCAAAGGTCCCAGACTGAGGCTATGGCCAGAAAGAGGGGATGGAGTTTCAGGAGGTGAAGAGCAAAAGTATCACGTGCGATGCAGCAATGATTTGGAGTAGAGTGCTGCATGGAAAGTTTGTGATTGTTTAGCGCTTTTTCTTGGATTAGTTGATACCCCCCTTGAGCGTTTCGCGATAGAATGTGGCATTATGTATTGTATTATGACTATGAAAAAGTGCTATTTAGGTTTTACGCGTAGATGGTATTATACCTAGAATATACAGCAGATTGTTTATGAATGGGCTGCTCTTTGAGCTACTTTGGCAAAATCTTGTGTTGATCAGGAAATAAAAACGGCCGTTACCGTGACGTAGAGGGGACCCCATCAGCGTCCCCACCTCCACTCCCCCACGCCCAGACTGACCACCAACATCGTGTGCAGGTACAATAAAGCGTTTAGCACCAATTGGATTGCAGTGGGAATCGCGGTAAGTTGAGCCAGCGTGGTCGCATTCGAGGAAGGTAGGTGCTGCATACATGCAGCTTACTCAAATCCGCTTTCTAACCCCGCGCAGCTTTCTCTGTTTCACTTCTACCCCAGAATTCCAGGCCAGTAGTCACTTATATATCTACCAGATCACGATTCACTCCATTTTTATGATCCTATAATTCTCAGCGAACCGCGCAACCAACCCCTCTTCCGCTGATATGAGCGAACAAGCGATTTCTCCTTCGAGCGATATCATCTACACGCCACCCGAATCCGAGTCTAGCATGACTTCCCCAACCGATGCCGGCGAGTGCACTTCTTCGACAAGCCAAGTAGATGGGAATACAGTCGTTACTTTGCCCATCACCACCATCACAGCATCGCTCATTCCACTACCCGTTTCCCTCGCACAAGACATTTCAAGCGCGTCATCCAACATCAGCAAGCGCGAGTACATCTACTTCCTGCCGTATCCCCTCCCACCAGGAACAGAAATCCCGTACTCGATCCATCTCCCCGAGAAGAACCCCCTGAACCTGCCGTCTCATCAATTCGAGCCCACGAGCACGTTGGTGCTTACGAGTCCCCTGAAGACATTTGTCGATGTACGCATGTACAAGGCGTTTGACACGCTCACGGCATCTATCACAGACACCAACAGTACCAACGATAGCAGCAACAACACAGCAGCCACAAACCGCGGCTCAACCCAACCCCTCGAATGGGCCTTTGCCGGAACCTCAACCTCAGTCCCGACCACGCCCCCTCCTTCCACGGCCCCGCGCCAGGAATGGAAAAACGTCACGCATTCCACCTGGACGCACTGGGTCGACTCGCGGTTTTCCGTCGGCGACCCAAACATCCCCGTGGACGAAGGCGATATGTACCCCATCGCGCACGATCTCACGCTCGAAGTGGGTCATGCATGGCATCCGGCGCTGCAAGCGGAGAAGACGCATGAGGAGATGTGGAGAGATGAGGATGTGCTATCTACTCGCCTTGGCACTGATGACACTACTACTACTACTGCTGCTGGAAAAGCGAAGAGCAAGATCTGCGTCGTACTGCGCTGCCAGGCGGATGCCGCGGGCGTCCGTGGCGTCGTTGTTCGCGTGGGTCAGTATGTGCAGGGTGTGCTTATGCAAGGGGATAAGACGACGGCGGAGCGCTGGGAGTGGCGGGCGCAGAATGAGGGGAGGGACGAGGTGGAGAAGTGGCAGCGGACGGTTAGGGTGGGAGATGGGTTTTTACCTTGTGCGGTGGCGTTTCGGACGAAGGTGTTGGGTATTGGGGGGAAAGTCCAGTTTCATGACTATGAGTGGGCTGTTGAGGAGGTGTGGGAGTGGATGTAGATGGAAGGGATGGGTAAGTTCATGGGAGGGGGGTTGTTATAAGATGAGAGAGGAAGATAAGGGGAAAGTCGCACTGTCGATAAAACTTGTCCCCCCGAGTTTGAATTCCAGAATACCCCTAGATATTCTCCAACTCCAGTCCTCTCTTCTCAACAATCATACCCCCATCCACCCTGTCCACTTCCTCCCCTCCCCCCAAAACTCACATTGACCCCCCTCCCACCAACTCCCTCCTGAATCGCCCTCGCAACCTGGAACCCCTGACTCAATACCCCCAACGCCCCATCCACACCCGCATGACCCGTGACCGAGCCCGGCGTACTCGGATCCTCAGCCTCCTCCATAACACGCCTCATCAACTCCTCACTCGCCTCGCCCTGAAAGCGATGCAGCACCAGCCTCTTGATCGCCCCACTCCACATATCCCACCACTGCTCCTCGCTCACAGTCGTATACTCCTTGACACCCTGCTCATTGATCCGCCACCAAGGCCACTCAGCGCGCACAACCGCGTACCGTTTCGTGGCGAGGAAGAGATAGGGCCAGGTGAAGAGCCACAGGAAAGTCAGGTAGAAGATCCAGCACACCCAGGTCTTGAGCCTGAGCTTGTTGATGCGCGTGGAGGTGTATATATCGATGTTCGCTTCCTCAACAGGGAAGCTGATGTGCAGGTTCCCGCGGTAATTCGTAGACCGGATCAGCGCCTCGATCTGGATCCTCAGCCACGCCTTGCTGAAGCCGGTGACCTCGCGGCGGAGCCGGAATACGCGCAGAGAACGGGCCGACGCACAGTAGCGGTGGCACCACTCTGTCAGACTCGGTACCGGGGCGCCACCGATCTCGAGATCGTGTTTTGAGCCCGCGGCGCGCTGCTTAAGGATCGTGCCGCGGTGCGTTTTCTCGCTGTTGCCGACCGTGTCTAGTGTCATTGTGGAGAAATCGGTCTTGTTGAAGGACTTGTGCAGGTAGCGTTGCAGGTTTATGACGAGCCGGAAGTCGGTCACGGAGCGCGACTCTTGCTTGTCGTTCTTCTTTACGGTTTCGCGGTGCGTGCCCATGATGTAGATTAGTGGGGTTGGGGCGGCATTGGCGAGGGTTCGGATGGCGCTTTCGAGCGCGGTGGGATTGTCGTCGTAGAGAGGGTCCATGACGTTGATTGTTTCGGCGACGCATGGCTTCCCGTTCTTGAAGATGGGGCTGTTGTGGTCGGTTCGTGTTGTCGGGGGTGGGACATGGCGGATGGGGACTGCTGCGCCGGGATTGATGTTGTCTGCTTCGCTGTCGGTGTATGAGGGAGGGAGACCAGACGGTCCAGCTGCGTCCGCGTACGTGTAGTCGTCGGGTGTTGTGTGAAGCGATACGGCGTCTGGGTCGTCGCGGTAGCTGGGCGGGGGGTCCGTAGGCCTACCCATGATGATGTATTTGAATGTAAGAAGTTATGGGAATGGTGTAATGAAAGTGACTGGAGAGAAAGAGAGATAGTATTGGATAAAGGTGTATACCAAGGCGTATCTCAGGCGTGCAGGGGACGACCGGTGAGACGGCACATGCGTCTCAGCGCCATCTTCAGGCACCCGCTGACTTATTGGCCTACGAGGGATTTTGATACATGCTATACTTGCGTCTGCTACATATTGGAAGTTTTATGGCGCCACCATCAAGCGCTCAGCAAGTTTATCAATCCATACACGGGGTCATTTTCACATGCTTCCGCGTTACTGAATGGCGTAGTGATAATCATGGCGCGGGGGAGGGTCGCGCGCCGGGACGCTAAACCGAGCTTAACTCCGAAGCCAAAATTTTGGAGCTCGACGCGACAGCGGATACGACGACTCTCCGCGCAAACCACATACCTTCGCTTTTTGGACTTTTGGTCGTCACAACCTCAAATCTGGCCTTCATCACTCCCTGGATACGCCGTGTATGTGGATTGCGAATCCATCCGACCCTCCCCCGCAAAGCATGGGCTACCGGTAGCTCTTTTCCTCGCGCATTCCACACTTCGCCCAAGATGACTTCCAACGACGTTCCCATGGCCGACGCGCCTGCGCAAACTATCGATGCGGCCCCCCAGGCTGGCCAGCATATAAGCCACGAAGGCAAAGAGTACACCACCATCAAGGAAGGACTGGCCCACATCCTCGTCCCTCACGACGTACCCACCTCGACCGACCCGAGACTGTCCAAGGAGGAGACGCAGAAGCAACAGGTCTTCTACAACCCAATTCAACAATTCAACCGCGATCTGAGCGTACTTGCGATCAAGACGTTTGGTCGGGACTGCATAGAGCGCAAGTCAAAGAAGCATGAGCAGTTCAAGAAGAAGAATGAGCGGAAGAAGCAGCGGGCGCAAGAAAATCGCGCGGCGCAGGATACTACGAATGGCGTGAATGAAGCTGTCCAGACGTGTGGCGCAGATGAGGATGTGTCCTTGAAGAGGAAACTCGCAGACCATGAGATGGAGGATCGCGCAGGCCCCTCTAAGAAGCAGAAGGTCGTAGAGAACGGTGACAACGAACAAGATGAGGAGCATGGGGAGAAGACGGTTTGGAAGCCGTCATTCAGCATACTTGACGCGCTGTCTGCGACCGGCCTCCGTGCTCTACGATACGCCCAGGAAATTCCCTTCGCGACCGCCATCACAGCAAACGACATGTCGAAGAAGGCGGTGGATTCGATCAACCTCAACGTGAAGCACAACAAGTTGGAGGACACCATCACGGCGAACACCGGCAATGCGATTGCCTACATGTACAGCTACTGCGACAAGAAGGGCTACGACGTGATAGACCTCGACCCATACGGAACCGCAGCCCCCTTTATCGACTCGGCTATTCAAGCCATCAACGACGAAGGCATGCTGTGCGTCACCTGCACCGATTCTGCGATTTTCGCATCGCACGGCTACCTGGAAAAGACGTACTCGCAGTATGGTGGTTTACCGTTCAAGGGCGAACCGTGCCACGAAGGTGGATTGCGCTTGATCCTCCATGCCATAGCATCTTCGGCAGCTCGGTACGGCATGGCCATTGAGCCGCTGCTTTCGCTCTCCATCGACTACTACATCCGAGTCTTTGTAAGAGTGCGAAAAGCGCCCAACGACGTGAAGCTGCTCGCAGGCAAGACCATGCTCGTCTACCACTGCGAAAGCGGCTGCGGCGCATGGTCTACCCAGTTCCTCGCACGGAACAAGGTCACTAAGAACAAGAACGGCGACCCAATGTACAAGTACGGCTTCGCTCAGGGGCCCTCCGCGGACCAACACTGCGAACATTGCGGTCACAAGACCCACCTCTCAGGACCAATGTACGGCGGGCCGCTGCATAATGTCGGTTTCGTCGAAAGGGTACTAGCGCAGCTGAACGAAGTTGACCGGCAAACGTACCCGACAATGGATCGCATAGAAGGCATGCTGCACACGGCATTGGAGGAGATCACCTTTGGCACGAAGTTGGAGAAGTCGAATGGGGCGCGAAAGACTGAGGTTCTAGATCCTCTCATTCCAAAGGCCGATCCTGCAGAGATAGACCACCACCCATTCTTTTTCATACCCAGTTCGGTAGCAAAGGTAGTTCACTGCTCCGCACCGCCGTTGGCAGCTTTGCGCGGTGCGCTACGACACGCAGGGTTTAGAGTGACCATGAGCCATTGCAAGCCCGGGTCCATCAAAACGGATGCGTCGTGGAAGGACATTTGGCACGTTATGCTCGAATGGGTGCGGCAAAGAGCGCCGCTCAAGAACGCGCCCAAGAAAGGAAGCGCGGGCCATGCCATAATAGCAAAGGCAAGCGCAACCCAGCATACCATGACAGCAACTGCCGACCCAGCGCCTGCTACAGTGCCGGCCGGTGCGGACACAGAAATGGTCGCTGAAGTCTCGGAGACGACAGTGGCAAAGGATCTGCCTGCTTACCTCAACACCAAGTTCGAGGTCTGCTTTGACGAAAAGCTTGGCAAGGATCATGACAGAGGCAAATATGTTCGCTACCAGCTTGCTCCACGCGAGAACTGGGGCCCGATGTCGCGCGCGAAATAATTCTCTCATGATGAATAACACCACTTCAGCTAATGCATCTATGCTTGCGCGTTATCGTTGCGATTTCGCTCTGCATTTTTTTTTCACACACCTCTCCAATAATCGTTTCGTCCGTGACCATGATGTTCGCCGCTCGTCAGATCTCGGCATATGCTGCGCAGATCTGACGTCACTGGAAAGCGACGCGAGCCCATGCTGCATCGGAGAATCCCATCTCATCTCACTTGCCCATGTTGCTTGCAGATGCACATTGTTTTTCCTTGGCCAAAGCGTTCATCATGTCTCGATCCTCAGGCCCCTCAAGACGTTTTTTACCTGGGGAGCGCGCTGTCATGTCCGTATCGGTAGAAAGCCAAGCGGAGATTTATCTGCATCTGTACCTGCAGATTCATTATGGACAAGGTTCAGACGATGATGTAGGTTAAGATTCAACAAATGTTGGGGCGACCACGCGAGACATAGGCTCCGCGGAGACGGGTGGTCGAGATTCGGTCCAATTTCTCAGCATTGACTGTATATCGGGTGTATGCTTAAGCGTTGTGCTACTCTCGATGAGCACTGGCGACCTCGCCGAAGCCTTGGAAGCAACCCAGTTTGCAGTGGTGGCTGCTGATCGATAGCGGGGCGGGTACGCTAGCGGCTCAAAAGCTAAACTGCTCCACCATGTCATCACGTCGTCACGTTTTAGCACGCGGCAAATACTGGACATTCAACCCCTGCGAGCACGCGTTTCCGCAGCGCCCAGGACGTTTCTGCAGGCATCAGGAAGCATGGAGGGCGAAATCTGCACCACTGACGCACTTGATTCGTCCGCCACCTCTTCCCGATGCCAATCCCGAAAAGCGCGTGTCGTGGCCGACTTCTCCATGTTTGTGGTCTTCACTTCCGCATCGATAAAGTCATGAAGTCATAGCGTTCTAAGCCTTTTCGGGCGACGTACCTTGGTGTCATCGACTCGAAATTATTTGCAAATAGCGCGTACGCGATGCGGTCACTGTTGCTCGGTGTTTGTATATAATGGATTGGTATCTCTTCTCTGCTTTCTCCTGCACAACACCTCGAACCGACAATTCATTTCAAGATGTTGACCAAGAGCCTTTTCACCACTTCGGTGTTCGCAGCATGCGCTGCCGCCGCCCCTAGGCCTCAGGACGCCAGCTATGATGGCGTTGCAGGTTACACTGGCGCCGACGCCAGCTTCTCAGTTACCTTCACCCCAGCTGAGACTCCTGCCACTTCTTTTGGCCCTGCCTCCCAGGTTCCTGCCATACATACCACTGGCTCAGGTCCTCCCCGTAGGAGCTCCGACCTAACTGGTCCCACCAGCCATGGACCTTACATGGGTACTCCCACTACCACTGGAGCTGCTAAGGCTCCTACCACCCTTGGCACTGCCATTGCTCCTCTGCCACCAAACCCTACGGCTACCTACTACAACACCAATGGCAAGCCTCAGGACCCAATGCCCATCCCCTACATGCCTGCTGGTGGTCTCGGCACCAACGGCACCGAGCCTCGCTACATGGTGAACAGCGACTTCGACTACGAGTCCATCGCCCTTGGTCTCTACCAGGAGTGGATCGAGCTTGACTTGTTCAACAACGGTCTGGCTGTCTTCTCCGACCAGGACTTCATCGACGCTGGTCTGACTGCTGAGGACCGCGCCTACATTGCCTTCATGGCTGTTCAGGAGTCTGGCCACGCCACTCTTCTCAGCAACATGCTTGGCGAGACGGCTCCCCCCCAGTGCACCTACAACTACCCATACCGCACTGTCCGCGAGTTCATCGACTTCAACATGAAGTTGACCCGCTGGGGTGAATCCGGTGTCTGGGGTTTCCTTGCTCACCTTGACGCCCGCGAGGTTGCCAATCTTCTCTCGCAATCCATTGCCACCGAGGCTCGCCAGCAAATCTCCTTCCGCCAGATGATGGGTCTCCCCGCTATGCCCGTATGGTTCGAGACTGGTATTCCTCAGTCTTGGGCCTGGACTTACCTTGCCCCCTACATCAGCTCTTGCCCGGAGAATACCACTCGTCTCGCATGGCAGAACTTCCCGGCTCTCTTCATTGAGAACCAGCCCAACCCCAACCGTTTCTCCCCCAACGACACTAAGGCTGGTGAGGTCGTCGGCAACCGCGTCGCTGACCCTGCCGACTCCACCATCCCTGCTGATGAGAGCTGTGTGAACGTCAATGGCACCGAGCACCCCGGCTACTCTTGCGGCCCTGCCATCTCGCGCAACCGCACTCAGCCCCTCTCCTTCCCCGGCAAGCTCGTCAATCTCACCTGGGAGAACCCTGGCCAGGCTGTCGGTCCCAACAACTCATACATTACCGACACCGTTGCTGGCGCACCCGCTTTCGTCGCTTGGGTTTCTCAGCTCAATTTGACTTACACGCCTCTTGAAATCACCGGCGAGAACACTGGTTTCACCTACCAGCCTGCCGCCGAGGTCTATGAGGGTGACCCAGCCGTCAACGACACCATGTTCGTTGCCCTTACCGACTCCAACCCCTACCTTACACCCTTTAACCTCAGCATGATCAACCCTCATGTTGTCGCTCTCGGTCTTTACCAGGCCGGTTAAGCGTGTGGAGGTGTAGAATATGAATCAGAGAAGGCTTATGAGCCGTGTAATTAGAAGAAGAAGAGAGTGTATGATAGTGCATGGTGGTGGAGGTGGAAGTAGTGGATAATGCGTAATGATACCAATACATCATCAACAAACAACGGGGTTTTTTTTTTGATATGGTTATGTAAAACTTGTGATAGCTGGCTGCGATGGTTCGACATCGCAATCACGTGTGTTTGGGGCCCGATGCAAATGTAAATCTCGCCTCGCCAGTCTACGTTCTTTTCATGTTATTCTACACTCAAAATCTTTCCTATTACATTTTCATCAAAAGTTACTCCCGAGGTTATGGATGTTCTGCATTCTTTTTGCATCTTCCAATCTGATTGCTCAAAAGATACCGAGAAACAATGCATATTCTTCAGATCTCACAAAAACCATCGATGGCAGCTGTATGTGTGGCCTCTCCTGCACCTAAAAATCTATACCCAGCTCAACATGGGGACTTTGTCTTGGGTGTGCTACATCCCTATTAAAACTTAACAACTACGATACGATATGCGTCTGTCCGAAACAAACACAATGACCAGGCATGGGGTTGGAGAGAAAATATCAGACTCTAGAGATCCATGTCTGGCGGTTTCTCTGGTTTGGGGGATGTTCGAAAACTATATGGATGCAGCGTATGTGGTCGTCGCCTCTTCCCCCTCTCTATCTTTGGGAAATGTATGACATGGAATATAACAAAGCCGGCAACGAGGGACGGCTCGTGGAAACTTAAAGTAAGAATAAAAATAAGTCATAGCTGCGTCTTGGGGGCTTAGAGCTAGCGACAAGGATAGACGGCTTGGGGGTATAAATACCCTTCCGCTTCTTGCTTCTTCTCTTCTCTACACTCTTACTTTCTGTGCTTTCCTAAAAGAAACCGTTACACAAAACATCGATGTTCTGTTCTCCTTTCTTCCTGCGGCGATATTCCAAAACGTCGGTGTACCCGGACATGTTTTCTCGTTCTCTGGAGTCTAAAATGCACCCTGACCGCCTCATGGCGAGCTCCCTCCTAAACCAGCAAAGTGACATCGGATGCCACCGCGGGACTCGCGAGTCGCGTATAAAACCTCTTCTTCAACTCCATCTTGTCTTTCTTTCTATCCAACACCATCCTTCGATTTTGTCTAAAATATACAGCGAGGGATTTCATGTTTCCCCTGCTCTCTTCCTCCGCTACTATGGAAAAGATTAAAACTAGCAAGTACCGAGGCGATGTCTTCTCCTCTCCCGGCGACTGATAAAACAACTCATCTTAGTTACTATGGGGACTGCTCTGTACAAAGATTCTTACAGGAAATTTCATTTGTCCGCTGGACTATAGGAAAGCCTGGTTTATGAATTATCTCTCTCGTCCGCTATACAGAGAAAATCAAAAAGTACGAAGGCGCTATCATGTCTCCTCGGCTTCTGAAGATTGGAAACACCGTCAGAACAACGGCATATCGACTTTTCTGTGAAAAAAGGCAGAATAGGGATAAAAGTTCCCGCGGGACTAGAGAAGTACGTGGTATACAAATCCCTTCTTTTTTTCAGCCGGTACGTAAAGAGCGTCAAAAGCAGTAAAGGTGACGATGATTGAAGCACCATTAGAACAATAGCATGTCGACTTTTCTTTGTCAAAACTGTCACCGGATATTCCATGGACCCGCGGAGCTAGTGGGAACGGGTATATAAAATTCTAACTCGCCTGCCTTCTCCTCTGATTATTTCTGCTACTAAAACCTTTCTTTACTTTCTAAAATATTTGACGAAGCCTGCAATGTCTTTCCGTTTTCCGTTCTCTCGCATGGGAGAGAATCCGTTTAAAACTATACCGGAAAGTGCAAACATCTGCGTTCTTCCATCCGTTAAATTCCTCTTTTCCTTCCTGAATTGCATGAGACAAGCGGCCATGTCTCTGTCTTCCGTCCTCCCGCGCAGGGAAGCACCTGTCCAAAACCACTCCGGTAATGAATATGTCCGCCTTCTCCTTTCCGAGTTGTTAAACAGAGGTTGATAATGTCGAATAGGATTTTCTTGTAAAAGGGCTATAGATGACTCTATATGATTATGCGTCACAGTGGTGGGGTATACAAATCACTCCTACCCCTCCGCTTGTACTCCCACCATCATCCCGCCCCTTCTTCCCCTAAAAGGCAGAGAGAAACTTCTCATGTTTCTCTCGCTTCTTCTTCTTCTGAATCTCAATCTAGAAGAAGCAATTTCTTTCGCGTTATGTGTTCCTAGCTATTAGTAGCCAATACTCTAAAATTCACTAACCTATGTTTCAAGCCGCTTAGCTGTGTGGAAGCTTTCGATTACTGAGCGTATATAAACACCAGCCATCCTGTCTTTTTATACTTCCCCCATCATTCATCTTTCTATCTCTTTAAGGGAAGTGCATGACAAATAAATGTCTTTTGTGTTCTCTGTTTTCCTGGCTACCAGCAGCCATACCCTAAAATTCTCGTCCACTCGTCTAATGTCTTCTGTCTGGACGGAATCCTTCGTACAAAAAACTCCGGAGTTAGGAATGAAATTAGCCCAAGTCCGTGGTCGCAGCGGCTTGGGAGATCCATGGTATGCACACGCGGTGATCCTGAGGATTTCAGAGACATCAATCACCCTTGTGCATGAACCTGTGGAAGATCACCTATTCTCTTGATGAATATATAAGCTTCTACCGACCTTTTGCTTTCTTCTTTCTCTACCTTGCGAAATCCGTAGTGTCATTGTCACCGTAAAAACGGCCAGATCCAGAGCCTATATTTTCCTCTTCTCTGACTTTGTTTGAAACGTGCTCAAAGGTGCGCTAGGCATCACTATGGTGTTTTGCGTCCGTCTAGGGCGGGAAATTAAAACTTGTACCATGGAGATAATGAGCATCAAGTGAACTAGGGGACGCGCTTTTCATATATTTCGAACACTGCGCTCCTTCCTCGCTTATTTTAGTACAAAGGAATAGTCTCTAACAAAAGAGGGTATAAAAACATTACAACGTGTGTAACGTAGTTTGCAAGCGAGCGGGCCACCCCACCGACTTTGCGCACCTCTTGCACTTTTATCAGCTATGGCTCCACCAAATCAAGCCCAAAACGTTTCCTCCGAGGCTGATATACAACTAGCAATCTCAGCTATTAGTCAAGGCCAAATCCAGCCTCATAGAGGCGCCGCGCGGGCGTACGAAGTCTCTTGAACAACGCTCGAGCGCCGGCGCGCTGGTGTACCTGCCCGACCTGATTGCCAGCCGAACTCAAGGAAGCTTATCCAGAGAGAAGAGGAGGTGACTACTAGCTATATGCATGGTCTAGATCAGCGAGGGTTCGCGCCTACGTACGCAGTTGTACGGGATATGGCTAATAAACTGCTGGCTGCATGCGGCGCAGACCAAGTTGGCGTCCACTGGCCGCGCAACTTCGTCAAGCGTACAGACAGTCCCACCATTCCTCATCTTTGCTGGCCAGTATCACCTGTCTGCCTGGTACGAGGAAGCAGAGATCCCACGCGACTGGGCGATCGCAGTTAGCGACAATGGCTGGACAAACAACAAGCTAGGAGTTGAGTGGCTAAAGCACTTTAACGCTCACACGAAGACTCGTGTCGTCGGTACGCGTCGCCTGCTCGTCCTTGACGGCCATGAGAGCCACCAATCTCTTGAATTTCAAGAGCTCTGCAGGGAGAACAATATCTACACGCTTTTCATGCCACCCCACTCATACCACCTGCTGCAGCCGCTTGATGTTGGCTGCTTCTCGCCGTTAAAGCGCGCGTACAGCCGTGAGGTTGAGAGCCTGATTCGCCACCTGTCGCACGGTCGGGTGCGGGTATTGTGGACAGAAAAACTAGGAAGAGTGAATGTTGTATTGAATGTAGCATCCTAGCTGAGCATATATAAAGGTCATCGCGCGGCTTTATTAGTAACAAGGTTTCCGACAGCGCTTGGCCTGCGACACCACCACATCAACCACGTCACCAAGCTTGAGTTCCTGCCAGCCTTCAAGGCAGCGTTTGATCGAGCCTTCACGCTAGCCAATATCTGCTCAGCTTTCCGCGGCGCAGGCCTTGTTTCTCTCTGCCCAGATGCTGTTCTATCAAAGCTAGACGTGCAGCTCCGTGCGCCTACTCCAGCTGCTCTGCCAGAGGCTCCCTGGGAGGCTCGTACGCCGAGCAACGTACGTGAGCTTGAGGCTCAATCAACATTAATACGTGATCGCGTGCGACGGCACAAGAGCTCATCACCTGCCTCGATTATTGAGGCGATTAACCAGCTTAAGAAGGGGGCTGAGGTGATGATGCTCTCAGCCGAGCTAATGCGCGATCAGATCGCCAGCCTTGAGAGAGCCAACGAGGTAGCGTCAACGCGTAATCAGCGTAAGAAAAAGCGTCTCCAGAAGCTTGGAGTCTTGAAAAAGGGACCTGGAGAGGATATACTCACTCAGCAAGAGGCTGACCAGCAGATTGCTCGTGAAGAGCGTCAAGAAGGAGAGCGATTAGGCCTTAGCTGCCGGGCTCCAACGCGCTGTAGCAGGTGCAAAGAGACTGGGCATAACACACGTACATGTGGAAAGGAAGCTAAAGATACTGCTTAATTTACTCTATAAATATTCACATATTATATTATCGCGTTGTTGAGATATACGCCTGTAGAGGCGCGCAAAGTTTGGGGGGGGGGGGGGGGGGGGCCCGCTCGCTTGTAAACTAGGTTATAAAAAGCTAAAAATGAAGACGCATGCTTCGTGTAGGCGCTGTTTGTTTCGTAGGAGATATACACACGACGGAAATAAAAACACCAGTCTGCGGCCCTACCAGAACTAGAAGGACAGCGCTTGATTACGTAAAAGCTCTCAGCACGGGTATTACTCCAAGACTCCGCTCTACCAAAAATCCAGTCAATCTAAGCCTCTAAGGTACAACAACATGGAAGTAGTGTGCAGCTCTACACATAGACCCAGTAATGCGTACGCACGATTAGCCAAGTAAGACCGATTGCCACCACGCACACCTCTCGTTTGCAGCGGGATCACTTGCCCTGCCTATTCCATGTTTGCTGAATGCGATTACTGTTGAATTGTCGCCGTACATAGGGAACGCCTGGACGCCAGATATTGAGCTCTTGGGAATGCCCTGAGTCGCAAAGCTGGTAAAGTAGTCTTGCATCGTGTATGCAACAGTTTGGTTGTCTCCCCACACAGAGTAGTCAGGAAAGCCCTGCCAGGAGACATCAGGATTGTAGAAAGTGTATTCCACGTCCTGTACGTGCAAAGCAGGAAAAATGTCGAACAAGTAGGCAAACGTTTTGTTGCCGTAAGCGCGGTTCATGGCGAAGGTATTGGCAACGAAGGTTCCTTCGCTTACAGTGAGTGCCGCGCGTCCAGTCTGGTCCACATACGGCATTGAACCGTTGAAAATAGGCGGGTAGATGACGTTGGTAATGTGATCAAGAACCGGATCCTGAATGCCAGGAAAGTAGCCCCGGATAAAGTTGACATACTCGGCGTTTTCTCTCAGCGGAGGAGTAACTAGCAGGCCTTCGTCGGCATTGTGACCAACCATCACCCGAACTGACTTGTCGAACTTGCCATCTCGAAGCAATAATTTCGGATCCTGTGGTACAAGATTCCCATCTACAGATGGGCCAGATCCGAGATTACCGTAGGATGAGGCAGCAATTTGGTTATTGTTTGCATCCATGATCGAATCCGTAGACAGAGTTCGAGCCTGTCCTAGACTGCTCACGTTGGCAAAACGTAGGAAGTCTTGAAACCGATTTTCCTGCTCGTACATCGACAGTGTTGGTATCCAACCAGGTGATTGAATAATGGCTTGTTGAAACGGCGCTGGGAAGCGACCGCCATAAGCTGTGATATGATGGATAATGGAGCCTCCACCAGCAGACTCCCCAATTACGGTCACTCGGTTTTTATCTCCGCCAAAAAGGTGAATGTGCTCTTGAACCCACTCAAGCGCCATACGTTGGTCATGAAAGCCTGCGTTAGCGGTCCCGGTTTCCTGGAAACTCGGTCCGGCGAGGAACCCTAATGCCCCTAACCGATAGTTCATGGCCAAAAATATGATGCCTTCCGATCCATTGGTTTGACTACGTTTAAGCAAGCTCCTTGGATCATATCCTGCGTGCTTAGACCCAGAGGCATAACCGCCACCTGTGGCAACAGCAGGTATCAGCAGAAGATCTTGTGATGAGGTATTGCGGCTTACATACCATGAATCCAAACAAGCACTGATGCCCCATACCCATGTCCCGCCTTTTCGAAAATACCACGTGGTACAAATACATCAAGGAGAAGGCAGTCTTCACTCTGATCTGGGTCACGTGGAGTATGCGAAGAGCCGTTCGTCCCAATATCAGCATTGGTGGTGACGTTTGGCAGGGTGCCGGAGAGGACGTAGTTAGAAATCCACCCAACCGCGGACAACCAGGGGGCATGCGTCTGAGGGCAAATACGGGACTGTAGGCCGTCCTGAATAAAGGATTGATTGACGATTGGAGGTGCAGGTGCTCGAAACCTTAGGTCGCCGAGAGGGGGAGCAGCATAGCGGATGTTCGAAAACTTATAGTACTGCGCAGTTTCCTGACAAAATTAGTCTTGAGCTATCTGTGACGTTGCCATAGAGTGTTACTTACATTATATTCAGCTGCGCGATGAAGTTCATAACCCAAGTCAACAATCGGAAGCGGAGCTGGAGTCTGGGCTATGACTGCATCCCAAAAAAAGGTACTGATGGCAGCGAAACCGAGAGTTCTTATTGCTGAATACATTCTCAGAGGAAGTTCCTGATAGTTGGTAGTGTAACAATGACAGAAGAAATGAGCGAATGTATGTCCTTCAAAAGTACTTATAACCTTTTTTGCTGCGGCCATCGGAACCTTCGAATAGATAGTTACGGAAGCTTCGGATTCAATAAGACCGAGGAACTTCTAACTATGTCGTATATTTATGGCCTACAAATTACCCATGAATCCGTGTAAATTACTATTGCTATCCTTACCAGGGTAAGGCTAGGAGGTTTTACTCGAAGCTTGGATAGAGCCAAATCAGACGGTCTTACATACTAGGCTCCGCTAGGTATTCGTCACAGACCGTATGATAAGGATAGTCCAGTATATCATCGCTTTTCGTTAGTATTAGGCTTGTGCACTTACGCATATCTTTCATGCTTGATTAAACGGCCCTAAGTAAAGCAAGGAGTCTTTTCGGTCGTTGTTCGCATGAGACAGTATGTCCGAAATTGAGACTGCACATTAAATGGCGATCCATGGATGTGTACACGCTACTCCCTTGTAAATAGCGTTCTTTGCTAATACCCGTCCCTACCTGCCGAGAACCCCCATAAGCCAAAATCGCGCACTTTTCCATAATCCTTGTAACTCAATTGGCCGTTCTCGGTCTGCAGAGTTTTCCGGCATATAGAGACGGTATCTATCACTTTCCAACGGAAACAAGGCATGATATCCGCGGAAAGGCCTCGCTAGTAATGCACGCGTAGCTTGGTAGATTGATTGCGTATCCGATAACTTTCCGCAGGATCGATATCTCTCTCGCGGTGTCCCTCTTCCGACACCTTCTTCCCGACGTCTTGGTGACGTCGTTAGCAATTGCGGCTTCACCCCCGCAGGCAGCCATTAGAGAAGTCCAGCGTGTAACTTCCCCTGCCCGTAAGCGGGAAACGCCCCTCAGTGAGAAGTGCTAACACGTCAGGCACTTCACCCTTCCCCACACACTTCTAGGGATCTGACACTGCCGTACATTTGCATTTTGGACACTTTGTTGTAGAAATTGTAACCTTTGGAGATGTTGCTGTCTTAAACTTGTCGACTACAATGTCAGTGTTGGCTGGGTGGATGACTTTGATCTTGAAGGCCATCAACACCAACGATTCAGTGAAGGTGAGAAGGGAGAAGAGCTCGGAGAGCAGTCGAAAACTCAGGGAAGGTGCTCACCCAAGCAGGCCAGAATAAAGAGGGGTATAAAAGCTCTAAAAGCTTTCGACAAATAAGAAGTGCAAGGATGCAAATGTAGGTATGCCAAGGAGGCATGCCATCATAGGGAAAATGAACCGCTCTTCTTCGGTGGAATAATTTATAGACCAATGTGACAATATTATCTCGTACAAGATGTGTTTGCAGAGTCCTCATGGTTGTGCAACACGACTACGACGCTGGGCGAAGGCTTCCGACTGGGCAGCGAACTTGCACCTCTGACGGATAGCAGGCCCGAACTTGTACAGGAGAAACGGCATCGGAACGCATGCGACAGCCAAGAACGCCGGAATTGAAGAGGCCCAGTGAATGCCTACACTGTTATACATCTAATGCAAGATTAGGGACGCAACAAGGCAAGTAGAATGCGACGTACCTGAGTGGTAAATAAAGGAAAGGCAGCTCCAAATGTTGACCGAATGATGCCATTACCAGCTAACACCGAGGCGGCAAAAATGGTATAAGAGTCAATGAGATAGTTTGTGATGGCCATAAATATGAGGACCATACCAAAGCCAAACGGGACGCCCGCTGCTACACTAGCAGGCCAGGGTGATGAAGGTGAGTTGGTCCAAGCGAACCAGAAGAGACCGATGGGAAGAGCAATGCCGCCAACTACACACATCGGCAGCCTCGCTTCAGGGCTAACATATCCAGATTCCCTGACCTGCTTTGTGTACTGCTTGTTGTCATACAGGATGACATAGAGAATGGCGGCTAAGATACCAACAGCGACAGCAATAAAGGGCAGGCCGCTGACACCTTGGTTCCAGCCTCGACCTTGTCCATACACAATAGGATATGCGTCAAAAAGCATGTATAAAATTCCATAGACGAGAGCGTGATATAACGAAAGAAGGAGAACGATCGGTTCGTGGAAAAGAAGAATCCAGGGTCGCTTAAGGCCGGTCGATAATGCTTGTCCAAGAGAAATCCTAGCGGAAATAAGGTCAATCTCAGCTTTAGATTTGTAGACCTTCCCACTCAGCTTCGTCAATGTCTCCGCGCGCCTCTTCAACAACACCGGATGATATGTCTCTGGTACGAGGACAGTGACCAAAACAAGTACCGCACCAGACCAAATAGCCATCAACCCACTGATCCAGCGCCAGCCTTTGTGCATTCCAAGAAATCCGCCGATGACGGGTCCCAGCACAGGGCCAATGAATGGTGCCGCAGAAAATACGCTCAAGGGCAATCCACGTTCTTCCGCGTGGAACAGATCAGCAATAACACCGCCTGCATTCGAAAGAGGGCTGGATCCAAACGTCGCGGCAATGAATCTGAGAATAAGAATGGTCCAAATATTCTGGCTGGCAGCTACAGCGGCATTGAATGCCGTGAAGCCAAGATAGGAGCCAACAAAGACTGCCTGACGCCCGTAGAGCTCAGAAAAAGGGCCCCATAGTAAGGGACCCGCAGCGAAACCAAGGACGTAGAGTGACAAGCCAAGTGTTGCGACTTCTTCACTAACACTAAACTCTTTCATTATCTGTTGGATGCCTGCGTAGATCAGCCTTTGCCCCTCCACGTCGTGCACGAGTGATGAAAACTTACCTCCAGCAAACGCCGATGCGCAGAAGGTCACTACGAAGATCGAATTCGAAACGGCTATCACCTGTAACCATTTTTTTGTTTGGGTCCATTGTGTAGGGTTTCTTGGATCATCTTCAATCCATTCGACAACGTAAGGATTGTGTTCAGTTCCTGAACCCTCGTAGTTCCATTCCACGATTTCTTTCGTAACAACGCCCTGGTTGGCGAGCATCTTCCAGTGTGAAATGCCCTCTCTGCCTGACTCGGGGTCCATTTTGCTCTACCCCCGCTAAGCTATCCTGTCCGTGTCGGATGTTTTGGCGTAGCTACCTCGTGTGCTCTTATTGTATCGGAGGCCGTTCAAAAGCACAGGAGATTTATGAGTATTACTGGGACAATTTGGAGGAGCATAGAGAAGATGAAGAAGGTAAGCGAGAACAAGATCGACGCTGCAGCCAGAAGGTCAGTCATGAATAGGTAGTGTTAAATGGCACTACGGTCGACATGCGCCCCCAAAGATGTTTACATCTTTTCCGTTGGCTTTGAGACTACTGCCGATAATCGTTCCGTTCTTGTAAGCAGACAATATTGAACTGTACGGGGTCGCTTTGTCAGACTCGGTCGGCTGTTGAGAACGCTTCCCAAGCAATGCACTGGCTAGGATCTGACATCCGGAAAAAGCGGCTGCTCTAGGAACGCAAAAGACTCAGATGCACTATGTTATGCTCGTATGAAGCAATTAGCCCTGAGGTGATGTGTCTTTTTCCGCTTTTGTGGAAGCGTCGCATCGTACGGCCGTTGTCATGTTCGATTAAGGCCCTGCGTCGGCTATTGCACCTTGTCTTACTTACCTTTATCCGAACTCGGAAGAAGCTATTGCAACAATTAAGCATCTTTTGTGGCACCGCCCCCTGACTGCCCACCTACCTGCGTTAGAACGTCCATCATTGCAAAACCACTAGCCGAGACCCTTGATTGACGCTGTTAGTAATATGCTCATGAAATCGCAGTGACGCGAACCCAGATGAGCTTGGTGGCTACTCTTTGCTAACTTGAAGTAAGAACGTCTCTGTAGGCTTTGTTCCTGTGCTGAGAGCTTGTACGTAATGAAGCGTTGTCCTTCTGGTTCTGCAGGCTTTGTTGAAGACGCTCGAAGACTTGGACATGGAAGCCACTAAATTGCTGCAGTGTACATCTGCCAGCACGCAGTTCGTTCAGACAGCGTCGCAAGAAGGATCTCGCGACCCGAACAAAGTTTGAGGCCTAACTTGAGGTGCGACCAAAACCTCAATCTTCGCATCCGATACTAGTTGCCGGCAGGTACATTGCAGATCCAACACTTAGCGTCACTTTCTACTAGTCTGCGACATACACGGTTCAGATACACACTGGCATCATAGCCCGCAGATTATAACTACTCGTAACGCTGTTCACCGATGTGTAAGAGTTGCGCCGACCCCGGTAGTATTTCTGGCTTTCGGCGTCGGGCTTTCGGCGTCGGGCTTTCGGGCTTTCGGGCTCCGACTTTGGGCTTCACGCGTGCAGCCCTCATTCGTTATTCGCCAAAGGATTGTGATGGCAGGAGCATTCTGGTGCTCTACAATGCTTGGATAACTTTCAGTAAGGTTGCGGTGTACAGACAATCCGACACTGAGAAAACCTATTGACGGTCAGCCCGAGGTTGGTGAAATGTGCGCGGCCCATCGCATTCCCATGGTCGGGGTCCTTGACGAACCACCCACCCATAACCACCGCATTCACAAACGTACCCAATCGAGACGGTACGGCTCCGCGCTCGGAGATTGCAGTCACCGCCAGCCCGAGGTTGATGAAAGCGGCGGAAGGGTTGTGTATACCGGAGCAACGGATTGCGCAAAGGTTTTAATCGAGTGCACTAAGTTGCGACACCAATGGGTAGATAGTAAGCGTCTGCAGTCCCGAGAAAGTCTTTAATAGGATGGTCGTCCTGCCACCTTCATTACTCTTCACCCACATCAAATTTCATTGATTCGCTTACACACAGGCTGTTAAAGCCTGACTTGCTATGGAACTGCCAAAATCTTCCCTGCGAGCCGATATTCTGGTTCGTGCAAAAGCGATAGAAACGCTTTACGATGACATGCCCACACAGCGAGCAATTGCCATCCGACACGGGCGCATCTTAGCCATTGCAGACGATCCCAACAAATTAGACGATCTCATTGGCAAAGAGACCAAAGTCATCGATAAACCCAGCTCGACTGTCCTACCAGCCTTCAACGACACGCACACGCATTTGATACTTGCCGGTCTGTGCCAATTCGACGTTCCTGTTAACGATATCGGCGATCTCAACGAGCTATTCGACCGCCTGCGACAGCGAGCGGCTAGCACTCCGAAAGGCCAATGGATATGTACGGCGACGGACTGGCAAGAATTCAATCTCAAAGAGCAACGACTCCCTACTCTCGCAGAACTGGATGCGATTTCCACTAAACACCCGATCTTAGTCCGACGGGGCGGCCACAACATGGTGGTCAACTCAGTCATCACTAAAATGATTGGCGTAACCAGAGATACCCAGTCACCTCCAGGCGGTGTCATCGGAAAGGAAAAAGACGGTTCTCTGAACGGAAAATTTCAGGACTCAGCCCTAGCTCCAATTGAGAAGATCAAACCGTCTCCAACTTTAGAAGAGCGCATCGCAGGTCTAGAAGCTGCATCGAGGTCCTACGCGGCTACAGGCACAGGCTGCGTCCGCGATTGCTACTGTCCTATCGCTGATTTGGAGGCTCTGAAGGCGACACATGATGCCGGCAAGCTAAATGTGCGTGTTCGTGCGTTGATCCCTACTTTGGGACTAACCACGGCGGCCGAAGTCGAAGAGCTCCTTGATGATATCGAGAAGTGGAGGTATCTCCAACGCCAACCTTGGCTCTCCGTCTGGGGTATTAAGTTCATGGTCGACGGTGGAATCGAGGCTGGGGCGACTGAAGAGCCATACGATGTCTTACCATCCGACCATGATTGTTGTGCGCCCGCCGGCTTCCATGGTATAATGCTGTGGAAGACAGAAAATCTCACAGAAGCGATGAGTGCGGTAATCCGGAGAGCATGGCAGATTGGAACTCACGCCTACGGTGACAGGGCCATAACGCAAGTCTTGAATGTGTACGAGATACTCTTGCAACGCTTCCCGTACCTTCCACGAGGATCTTTGGTTCTTGAACACGGAGGTCTCGCGTCCCAGAAACAGCAGCAGCGCGCCGTGGACCTTGGGATAGCTGTGACCATTCAGCAACCCCTTCATCACGATACAGCAGGACTTCAGGAAGTGTATTGGGGATCGGAGCGGGTCGCTCGCATTTTTCCAGCGCGCCAGTGGCTGGACAAGGGTGCTCTTGTCACTGGGGGGTCTGATTACCCCGTCGGGAAGTATGCCGCTATGCGGTCCATTTGGGGAATGGCGACACGTGAAACTGTTTCTGGTGTACGCGGGCCCGAACACGCCATCACTGTTGAAGAGGCGATCTCTTTACATACAACGAAGGCTGTTGAGCTTCTTCGTGAGACAGAGACACGTGGATTCCTTCTTCCCGGATTTCTGGCCGACTTGACTATCTGGGATGTAAATCCACTAGTCGAATCCAATCTTGACCGTCTCAAGGATTTGATGCCCAACCATACAATCGTAGGGGGAAAGATTATCTGTAGTTCATAGAAATGCTTGTTCTGCGCTAAAAACTGAAGGAAACCAAGCTAGTATTTACAATACCTTTCACCCTACATCGTTGTCAAATACCAGAATTACACCGACGGTCGCCCATTCACGGTGTCTGCTTACGTAATTAGCGACTAGTTCCACGGCTTGTAATTGATAACTTATCAGCTATATAGAATATCTTCGCGGCTGCTGTAGCTCGACAGCCTCCGTCAAGCCGCGGGCCCTTGCATCTTCGGCCGATCTGTTCGTGGTCTTGATGTGCGACCGCTAGAGGTATACTATCAGCGCAAAGAAGCAGGCGCGATAGGCTTCCCCTTACTCACGAGGTCATGGATGCGCTCCAGAAAATTCCCCGGGGTCACGTAAGAGTAGCCGGATTCTTGCAAGAGAAGCGGATCATCAGCGTCACCTCCGCCCCCCAACCCGCCGTACTTGTGCAGTTTGTTCTCTATTGCAGATGGCTGTTTCTGCAGCTGCCTGTTCTGGCTCCTGGTCGAACGCTGTACGATGGCTGCTCGTGTTTTGCTCGAGATCTGCTCGAGCAGCATTTGGAGAAAAGGGCCTCATGTCAATCACACAACGAGGGGGCCGCTTGCAGCTCTGCTCGCTCACTGTCAGCTCCTCTTCCGGGCGTCGTGCTAGGGTACCAAAATACAGACGGCGAAGTTTAGATGATGTGTCTAGAATAGGCGCCTCACCAGCTGATCCGAAGCTCACAGCAAGACGTTGAACACATACTATTCAAAGACACGCACACAGTGCCCGCTCCCGGGGATCGATATCAGAAGCTGTCAGGTAAGGGACTCGGTAGTCTAACGGTACTGTAGCCGAGCGTTGCGTGTCCAGTCGGCTACAGAAAGAAAACAGCCCGACTACGTTGAATTCCTTCCAAGCTAGACACTCTTGTGTCAATCTACGCATGCCCATCCATCGTAAAGTGACTCACATTGGCCTCTCTCTCGTCTCAATACAATCTCTGAAGCCGAGGTTGAGATAGAAGGAGCTTATTCATCGGCGCAATAAACATATAACAGCGGCATATTAAAGCTTCATGAAAAGACAAAGATATTCCTCTGGTGTTGGATACAGCGTTAATCATACTCTCTCAATTGCCACTATACATTGGTTCAAATCATGAAACTCCAGTCTGTCCTCTTCTTTTACCTCTCAACCGCCCCGGGGTTTGCTCAAGAGGCGTGCGACACAGCTTGTCAGACCGCCTTCCAACAAGTTCTCCGAACCGAGTCTGCATCATGGGTGTCCAAAGACGTAACAAACGAGGCATTCCATAGCACGCCTTCCAAAATAACTGGAGCAAAGCCGGGGGACCTATTACGATGGGAGGATCTTGGCCGAGGAATCGTCAACACCAACTACGCTCCGCCAGCCGGCATGTCAATTTCCCGCTTTCTCTACATAGCTGAGGACATTGACCGGAAGCCAATCCCAGCAAGTGCCTTTGCCCTGCTCCCGTATAATAAGCCTGACCCAAATCGGCCTTTCACCACCGTGGTATGGACCCATAGAACAGCTGGGTGGGTCCGAAACTGCGCGCCTTCAAACCACAAGGACCTGTACTACGAGTGGCGGGGCCCGTACGCTCTAGCTACAGCAGGATATGCTGTGATTGGGCCTGACTATGCTGGTCAAGGGTCTGATATGCCCCAGGGCTTCGCGCACGAAGCGGGCTTTCTTCATGCTGCTGATGCCGCTTATGGTCTAATCGCAGCTCGTAAGGCCATTGGCGATTTACTTTCTAAGGAGTGGGTTGTGATTGGACACAGCGAGGGTGGTATGTCGGCATGGCGGACGAACGAGCGGCTTGCGATGCCCGGCCAGGACGACCTGCTCAAGGTGGGTAGTTTGATTGTGTCACGGTTTGGGGTTCTCTCCTGCTCTCGCTGCACTCGCGACTACTCACCTTAGCAAGCTACGCCTATCTAGGCTAGCGCTGTTTACGGTCACTCACCTACATAAACCTTCCATAGCTTCTACAATACAACCTCAGTCAATCCTCAACTTTTACCCTATGCGTGCGTTCAACAACTCCGACAGATTGGCACAGCCGCTATATCACCTGCACTTCGGCCTCTGGACCTTATCCCTGAATCAATTCAATGGGCAAATGGTGGCCCAGTTGGCAACTCCGTAGCGATCTATATTCTTCAGTCCCTTGCCTCGTTGTTCTCCAACGACATCCGTCTTGAAGACTACCTCACCGACACTGCCCTTGGTCGCATTCCTCTAGCAAACCAGGGTTGCGTTCAAACTGGCCAGGCGCTCTTTGCCAATCTTACTGGTGACGAATTATTCAAGGACCTGAGCTGGTTTGAACACCCAGTTGTCGTCGACTGGCAGGAGCGCTATAACGGTGCTGGCCTGCACCCTCTTGCTTCACCAATGCTCGTGGTTCAGGGCATTGACGACCCGTTCGTGTACGTTAACAACACAGTGTGGGACTTCAACCATACTTGCCAAGGATACCCTGAGTCCACAGCTAGTCTATGGCTGTATCCCGAAGTCGATCACTTCGGTGCTAGCCAGGCGCTACAGCACGATTACTTACAATGGATCAAGGACCGCTTTGATCACGTTGCTTTGCCAAAGGGTTGTAACACCAAAGCAGCCCAGCCGACGACAGACCGGTTTAGAGACTTTGTCGCGTTATATACTGTTGTAAACAGTTGGAGATAATGACAAACAAACACCCTGGGCAAGCAAGACAATGACAGAAGAGCACTCTACGCTCATTTCATCTGTGTACAGCATAAAGATAAATGGATATATGTAGTAGTAAACAAAGCGTACAATCGAAGTGCTTCCGTGCACATATACCTAGGTATTTAACACACTAGAAGCTTCTTTAGAAGCTCTTCAAGTTGTGCCTCATGTGTTTCCCTAGTGATTCGGCCAACCAAGCAAGTCAGTCAGCCAACACTACTACAACGATTGCATAAAAACCTTGCACAAGAGTTTCACAGTTTGCGGGAGACTTCAACATAGTGTAAAGTTATTTGGATACATCGCCATCCTCTGGATTTGTCTCGGTTTGGGGTCTCTACTGCTCCTGCACTTCACCTCCTCGCGACTACTCACCTTTAGCGAGTTACGCCTATCTAGGCTAGCCTTGTTGACGGTCACTCACCTACTTAAACTTTCCATAGCATCTGCAACACAACCTCAGTTCAATCCTTCAATTCTTCCTGCACGCGATCCCCAACAGAATCCTTAATCTACATCTTGTGAGCGGGAGGGTTGTGCCAGCTTTTGCCACAACAAGCGCAGTGCCTTCCCTTGCGCGCGCTCTGTTTTCAGGCGTCTTATCATCATCGCAAACCCAGTTCTCCTTAGCAGCAATCAAGTCAGTTACCTCACCAACTGTTACGGTCTCCCTAATCTGTACGTATCGCCTCTTGTACTCCTTACACTTTGCTTTGTTAACGCTTCCATTACGTTTTTCAGGCAGCCCTTGTTCTCTTGTCATGAAGCTATGTCAGATCATTAAAGTAGGATAAGATGAGCGCCTTGCCTGCTAAGATAACAAATGGAAGAATCGCCTTCCCCATCGCGCCAACGCCATAGGCTTGGGTAACCCACTCACAATGGCTAGATTAAAGCTTCTTTGTTTCCCTAGGCCTTCCTGAGCAAATGTTCGTCGGCTAAAACATCAATTTGTCTATCAAGAAGCCAGAATTTACTCGTTATAAGCATTATTCTACTACTCTGCTTCGTGCCATGCAACAACTGCAATTACACACAAATGTGCATTCCTGTAGGCACCTCGCGAACCTCATAGATGCGCATAGTGAATGCATAGATGGTGACTGGTAATCGCAATTTCCAAACGGCAATTCGGCTTTCACTTGCCACCGACACCGAAGCCGGGGAAATGTCGGAGTTTGGGAAGAGTCGCAAACCTTATGTTACGAACACCGGTACGTCTATGCGGGAATTTCTAAACTAGTAAGATAGGTTGTAAGGGTGGGCAGGATATCAGATTTGGTAATAATGTCCGCTCCTGTATGCCGGAAAACCCTGTGGGACGAGAACAGCTACCTA
This sequence comes from Stemphylium vesicarium, assembly GCA_004380135.1. NCBI lineage: Eukaryota > Fungi > Ascomycota > Dothideomycetes > Pleosporales > Pleosporaceae > Stemphylium > Stemphylium vesicarium. The sequence continues at coordinate 72,281 of QXCR01000052.1, read as the reverse complement.
ATTACATTGCAAGGGTTGTAGAGAAGTCCGTGATCCTAGCGATCCGATTATTTATTCTCGGCCTCCAGGGTTTTTGGGCGTATAGGAACGGACGTTACGCGCAGTGCATCATCCAAAGAGACTCGTCATCCGAAGGCACCTAACAGAGTCTCCTCGACAGCGTGATCTAATGGTGTCGCACGAGATACAATTGTTAATTCTTTCGAAGATCCTCGTTGATATGCCCACATGGCTCGCTACAGAGTTCTGGTATCAAGGATTAAGAGTATATAAAACACTTCATCGCAGGTCTGGTGTGCATTGCGCTCACCTCACATCCTGTTCACTCCTTTCACCCTAACCACCATCTTTCTGGAATCATGACCTATCAACTACCTCCGCTGGGTTCTCCCAACATCACTACGTCAGGATGTCACGCCCTTCATCTACCTGCCCTAGAGTTGTACGGCGCATCGATTCTTTCCATGGAAGCCGTACAGGTCAACAATTCAACATTGTCGAGTCCGCCTGTTAGCTATTGTAACGTTTCGATCGTGTACACACACCCTGGCCAGAATGATCGAATCAATGTTTGGCTGGGGCTGCCTGACCAGTGGAACAATCGCTTCCAAGGTGTTGGAGGAGGCGGCTGGTCAGCAGGCCTAGACCCAATACTTTCACTGCAGCAGTTGCACAGGGCTATGCCTCAGTCACCACTGATGCCGGAAACATCAGTTCATTGAAAAATAGCAACACTAAACCTACCTGGGGTCTGACTAGTCCGGGTAACGTCAACATGTATCTGCTACAAGACTTCGCTGCCACTGCAGTCTACGACATGACTGTACTTGGCAAGCAGATCACCGAGGCATTCTACGGAAAACCAATCTCTTGCTCTTACTGGAAGGGATGATCCACTGGTGGCCGACAGGGGCTTATGATGGCCCAAAGATATCCAAACGAGTACGATGGTATTCTTGCTGAGGCGCCAGCTATCAACTGGACCACTTTTGTTCCTGCTTCGTTCTGGCCACAACGAGTTATGCACAAGAGGAACCACTTCCCAAGCAAATGCGAGTTCGATGCTGTTACTACGGCCGCTACTGAAGCCTGCGATGAGCTCGATGGCCTAAAAGACGGCGTCGTTGGCGTGGTCGGTCAATGTACTTTCCAACCGGCACCCATCGTAGGGCATTCTTACTCCTGTGGAGACATCTCAGGCACCATCTCCGCGCAAACTGCCGCCATCGTACGAGACATCTGGGCAGGACCACACGATTTATCTGGCAAGGGTCAGTGGTACGGTCTCACTCAAGAGGCAGAGTTCAGCGGTCAATCGTTCTACGGCGTTCTGGCAAACACAACCTGCTCCGCGAACGGCACCTCCTGCATTGGCAACCCCTTTGGCGTCTCATTTGACTGGCACCGGATATTCTTAGCACGCAACGAGACATTCGATCCTTACTCATTGACTGACGCACAATGGGACGCCGCACTCCACCACTCTGAAAACGCATACACGTCTATCATGGGCACCAGCGATCCTGATCTCAGCCTGTTCAGGAAGAGTGACGGCAAGATGATCACCTAGCACGGCACAGCTGACCAGTTGATTGCCTACAACGGCACTTTTGACTACTACAAACGCGTCCTCGCAGTCAACCCTGACGCGCCAGATTTCTACAAAGGAGGAAACGTCGAAGATCCAGCAAGCTTTGAGTGTGTATAGACATACACTTCGTTATGGCTGAGCGGAGCTGGGCCGCTGTGGGTGTCGTCGGTTAGGGCATCTGGAACCGCCTGGACAAATCCACCACCATCTTATGCGTGCTCCCTCCGGTGTGGGAAACCCAGCTATCAGAACAGTTAGTTGTTAGCATCCAAATATGCCGTGTGCATCTCATGCCAAGGTACAAGAATTGAGACCTAGACAGACGTGGACGTGTATCTGACGTTATGTAAATTGTATTTTCTCTCCCTAAATTCCTCTGGAGTAAAAGTCTCTTCGCAAAATATAAAAACCGACGTGTTCAACAGGTGCCAAATGCCCTGAGACCCGTTAGGGCTCTCGATCGCCGCGGGCATATCGATGAAGGCTCTCGTTAGGTTGCGCTCTGGAGGCGCGACGTCGAATTTTTCCAACACTCTCTATCGTGGTGAAAACCGCTCCCTGGTAATAAAAAGTGCTCCAGACGCAGCCATCCTGCTAGCTGAACTCGTCGACAATCGGTGAAAGTGATAAGCACGAGAGGCGGCTCTGCGGAACATCGATGATCGCGGGGTATTAGCGCAACAATGCGGAGCCTCCGCCTGCCGCCTGTCCACAATTAATGAAAGCTCTGCCAAACGGACGGCATCGGCACTGCTGCAAATGCGCATCCTCAACAGAAGCAATTACGCATCCAAGACAAGCGCATAACTTTTCTTACCTCATTCACTTTCTCAGCACCAGCCCTTTGATACTTTACATCCCATAACAAAGTCTAATCATCTACAACGTTTAACAAACCTTATCACGACTATACGAACAACACTTCACAATGGCGACAGATGACGTAGCGATCCCGCAACATGTGGGCCTGTCCGAAGCACCCCGCGACGTCGAAGCCATCAAGAAACAAGAAAAAGCCTCGATTCTGCCATACTGGAACTCTGATATCGCGTTCAAACTTGGTTACAACCTTCGCACGAGGTTGCTTACGCAGGAGCGTCCTGCTGTTGTGGATATTTCCACCATCAGCACGCCAGGTCATGTGCTCTTCCACGCTGTACGTGCAAGGTTGCGAATTATGCAATAGGCATATGCTCAAAAGTCTAGAGAGAACTCTGTTAATAGTGAATAGGTCACACACTCCGGCACAGCCCTAGACAACGACTTCTGGGTTTCCCGGAAACGCGCTGCCGTCATTCGCTTCAATGCTAGCACTTGGCGTCTTCAGAACCAATTCAATGGCGATGAGGAGGCTTTCAAGGCCAAGATGGGCCTTGGTGAGACGGCAAAGGACTATGCGATCCACGGGGGTGGTGTACCGGTCTTCATCAAGAACTGCGATGGCCCCGTTGCGGTCATTGTCGTGAGTGGACTGAAGCAGTGGGATGATCACCAGGTTGTGATTGAAGAACTGGAGAAGATTTGCAAACAGATGGAGAGCGGAAACGGTGGTGCGCCGGTGTAAGTTCGGGGTTTGTGAGTAGTGTGTGGGTATAAATATAAGACTTTGGCAAATCCAGCTTTTGCTTTTCTTATCACCAATTACCTCTTGTGAAGTCTACTGCTCAAAACAGCGGGCGATGAAGCTATTTCTGGCTCACAAAATCACCAGGCAAGACGACCATGTATTCCCTCCCCCCCTTGCCTACTCTCAAAGCGCGCAGGCCAATGCGCATACAACACCTCAAGCATACCAAAGTCTTGAAATCAACCGACTATAAAATTACCACGCTCTATTCCTTCTTCTCACAGTACTTCCTCATTTCACAATACGACTCTAAAATCAGAACGCAGTGATCACTACCCATGTGTCCTTCAGCCGGAGGCTTCCCATTAAAACAAAAACTTCCAGTCCAGCGCACATGTTCCCCGGGTCCCAAGATCCCCCGCCAGATAAGAAGATCCGTCCAAAATCAATGTTGTCCCCAATCGAGGCTGGAGAAAGTCTCTAGAAGGATATCAAAAGAACCATGATGTGTTCATCGCATGTCCCCTTTTACATTGCAACACCCAATCTCTCCAGCCCGGATTGCGAACATGGTTCGGATTCCGCACATGGCCAGGCTGAGGCGTGCTTTCTGGGTCTAAAAACCACCAACCTCTGACCTATTCTCTTCTACAACGAAGATCTTTACTTTGTGCATGAAAAGAGAAAAGCACAACAGATGTACGTTGTGGCTGTCTGCATTCCTTTCCAAATATGAAATGAAATCAAAAAGATTTGAAGGTGCCCGATGGCGTTCTGATATCCTCAGCAACGTTGATGTACTCAAAATGCTGTGTGGATTCGAAACCAGCCGCCGAACAGAACGATGCTTCCCTAAAAATAACAGCTATCCTTCACCATGTCTGCTGTCCCGCGGCCGTTTAAATCTTCGTGACAAAACCTCGCTACCGTCACAGGCATGTGTAACCGAATTCGGGATGAGCAACTGAAATGGTGTGTCGTTGTGTCAAAAAAACATAGTACAAGCGGTGCATGCCGCCCTCTACCATCACAACATCAGCACCAACAGCCCAGCCCAGCCCTGAGAGTGGCTGCGCTAGAGGTCATGGGCGCACGTACAGCGCGTATGCCCTTAAAAAAAGAGCAATGCTTGTCGTCAAACTAGAGAGAGGCGGATCACAGCTCTAAATTATATGTTTGTGCTTAACCTGAGAATAGTAAGCTGCATGTTCTCTCGCGCTTTCAACATAAATAGGAAAAGTAGCCATGGATATCAATGCGAGTACAACAATATTTCCATATCATAGTCGTTGAATACATTCACCCATCCATCCATCCAAAAACGAGCACGTAAACTTTTTCGGTCCTGACCAAGGGTGCTATCTTCTCCAAGACTTGATCGGATCAAGCAGCTCGTAGGGTATACGCGAAAAGAAAAGAACAAAAAAAAACTCCAAAGCACCAGCGCAAGCAACGTAGAATTTTTGTATCTTAACCCTCTTCCCTGTCCATCTGGTCGCGTCCTCTTCTCGCACCACCGCCACGGCCACCTCGGCCGCCGCCTCTACCACCACCACGACCACCTCTGCTGCCTCTTGACTCATGGAGATCCTTCATTTCCCTGATGGCGATCCTCTGAGCATCACTGACGCGCTCATGGTACACCATAGCCTCATCTTTGTTGATGCTCTCCTCATCAATCTTCTTGCCCAGTGCATTCTCGATGCGCAGCCAAATCTCAAGATCATACTGTGTGACGAACGAGACGGCTTTACCGGACTTTCCAGCTCTGGCTGTTCGTCCAACGCGGTGCACGTACGTCTGTGAGTCACTGGGGAGATCGAAGTTGACGATGAGATCGACGGCGGGGATGTCCAGACCACGGGCTGCTACGTCGGTGGCTACGAGGATGTCGCGGGACATGGACTTGAATTTGTTGAGAGCGCCTAGACGGGCGGATTGCGATAGCTGACCGTGGAGAGGGATGGCGCCAAAACCGAGAGTGCGGAGGAGGATTGCTATGCGCCCGGTCTCGTTTACGGTACGGGTGAAGATGATGGTGGGGTGGCCAATGTTGTCGTTCAGGAGATGGATGAGGTAGAGGTCTTTGTACTTGTGTGGCAGGAAGATGTATCGTTGCAATAGCGTTGAGACGACTTGGTGCGATGAGCTGCTGATGCTGACTCGGACGGGGTTCTGGAGCGCGGCTCGTTGCAAACTTTCGACCTTGCTGCTCATAGTCGCCGAGAACAGATATGTGTGTCGTCCCTCTCTGGGAAGTACCTTCAATATCTTATCCAGCACGGGACCGAAATCGAGGTCGAGCAAGCGATCGGCTTCGTCGAGAACCATGTACTTGAGGTGTTTCAGAGAGAAACCCTTGGTGTTTTCTAGATGGTCGAGCAGACGTCCTACAGACTGTTAGCGTATCTTCCTTTGCTCTACAGAGACGAAGCCTACCAGGCGTAGCAACAATGATGTGTGGCCTCTTGGAAAGCGCAATTGCTTGAGGCACCATGTCCATTCCTCCCACAAGCGTCGCACACTTGACGTTGATGATGCTACCAAGAGCGTCTACCTGCTGTGCGATCTGGTATGCCAGCTCACGCGTTGGTGCCAGGATCAGGCCAAAGAGTGGTTGTGGTTTCTCCAACAGCGACTGAAGGATGGGCAGGACGAATGCGGCCGTCTTTCCAGAACCCGTCTCTGCAAGTCCAATCACATCGCGTCCCTCGAGAGCCAGAGGGATGGCTTGGGTCTGAATTGGCGTTGGGTTTTTGAATTTGAGGTTCTCGCAGGCATCGCAGAGTTCTTCTCGTACGCCTAGGTCGGCGAAAGTCTTCTTCGCTTCTTCTGCGCCGGCTGCAGCAGACTCGTCCCCGGCCGCAGATGCAGAGTCACTTGCTGCATCTTCGTCTTGGGCCTGGTCCGCATCGTCGTTGACTTCTTCCTCGTCGTCGTCATCGCTGGACTCGGGTTCTGGCGATGGTGCAGGCTTCGCTACAGCCTTCTTCGCGGGTGCATTCGACGGTCGCGCCTTTTTGGAAGAGGCCCCAGACGCGACGCGCGCGTCTTCGGGTCGCTTTCTCTTTGCTAGTCCAGGCATTTTGACGTGAAAGACAACAGCTGCAAAGTTGTGTACAAGCTGAGACAGTACCGATTTCTCGGAACCATGAACTTTCGAAATCTTGGCAAAGCGGGTCCGACCCACAGAAAAGTTTCCAGTTCGCGCTCGTTCGCGACGAAGCAGCCGACTTCACGACAACGACGACTGCGCCCAGTCGATCTCGCAAAATACCCGTCGTTATATAACTCTACGCAATCCTCGCTTTCGGTTTCCACAAATTGAGGAAGCGACCGAAAGACCGAACCCCGAAGAAAGCCCAGCTATCGAGCTACTCAAACCAGAGACGAACAATTGAGCCGTCGTAATGGCCCGTGGAAGAGGAACCGCGAGGAAGAAGCAGTCTGCAAAGGACAAGGACTTGGCCAAGAAGCCTGTAGCTGGTCCCAAGTCTATGGTGATCCGTATTGGTGCGCAAGAGTGAGTTTGATCATGTGAAAAACGTCAACCCAGTCGCTAACGAGAAAAAGAGTAGGAAAATCCGTCTCAGATCTTGTCAACGATGTTAGGCATTGCTTGGAGCCTGATACTGCCATCAGGCTCAAGGAACGTCGTGCAAATAAGCTCAAGGTACGAATTGCCATGAGGCGCATGCTTCTATGAGCTACCTGCTGACGACTGTAGGATTACCTTGTAATGTGCGGTCCACTCGGTGTCAGTCACCTTTTACTATTCTCGCGATCTGAGAGCGGCAACACAAACCTTCGACTCGCCCGTACACCCCGCGGTCCAACGCTTCACTTCCGTGTCCAAAATTACTCCCTCTGCAAGGACATTATCAAATCGATGAAACGCCCACGAGCTGGCGCAAACGACTACTTAGTTGCGCCTCTACTTGTGATGAACAATTTCCTTACAAGCGATGCCGACAGGGAGAGATTGGGAGAAAAGGCACCACCAAAGCATCTCGAGAAGCTTGTAACAGACATGTTCCAAGGGCTCTTCCCCCCAATCCAACCACACACCACGCCCCTCCACTCCATCAAGCGAGTTCTCCTCCTCAACCGCGAACCGCCTTCCGACGAGACGGGCTCCGTCAACATCAGCTTGCGACACTATGCGATCACCACGAAGCAAGTGGGAATACCCAAAGCCATCCGCCGACTCTACGCCGCCGAGAAGCTCGTCGGGAGCAAAGAAAGGAAGAAGAGCGCCCTGCCCAACCTGGGAAAGCTCGAAGACGTCGCAGACTACATGCTGGACCCTTCAGCCGCAGGCTACACATCCGCGTCGGACACGGAGCAAGACACCGACGCCGAAGTCGAAGTCACAGCCCCCGTCCGCCAAAAAGTGCTTTCCCGCCGCGAGAAAGAGAAGCTCAAAGCCGGCGATGAGACATCGCACGCCCGCGCCCGCGGCTCAAAACCCCGCGTCGAAAAGCGCGCCGTCAAGCTCGTCGAGCTGGGTCCCCGCATGAAACTGCGCCTCACCAAGGTCGAGGAAGACGTCTGCGGCGGTAAAGTCCTCTGGCACGAGTTCATCACCAAGAGCAAGAAGGAGGAGCAAGAGCTCGAGAAGAAGTGGACGCAGCGGAATAAAGAGAAAGAGGAGCGGAGACGCATCCAAAGGGAGAATGTGGAGAAGAAGAGGAAGGAGAAGGCTGCTGCCAAGGGGGAGACGGAGGGTGATGCCGAGGAAGGTGAGGAGGACGAGGATATGGAGGACTTTGTTGATGATTATGATATGGATGATGATGTTTGGCAGGATGCTGCTGACGCTGGGGAGGATGGCGAGGAGGAGGATGGAGGTGAGGATGAGGATATGGACGAGTGAGTGATTGATGTGGTTTGATGTAAAAGTCTATAATGATACCCCGTTCGACGCTTCCATCTCACACACACATCATCAGCCTGTACATGTCTCATAAATCCCGTAATGTAGCAACGTGATCGCATTCCATCTTCCTAGACAAAGAGCAAATTTACCCCCACTTAAGCCCCCTTCGGCTTCTTAATCACAACCCTCTCCCCATCCGCACTCAACTCCCACCCGACCCCCTCCTGCACCAGCTCCTCCCACCTCCTCTCCGTAACCCTCTCCACAAACGCGCGATCCGCACTCAAATACGCGCGTCCAAGACACTTCAACGCATGCACGCGTACCCCACCATCAGCCCACTCCATAACGCTCCTCTGGTACCCATCCACCGCCCTCCTAACGCGCCAAAACCCCACATAATCATCCGCAACAAGACACCTCAGCACGGTCTCGACGCGCCAGTCTTTATAGCCATACGTCAGCTTGGTCTGGCGGGCGCCGCTGTAGTCGGACTGGCGGCACGCCTGGTCTAGGATGAGTAGGCCGACGAACTCGTGGAGTGTAGAGGGGGACAGCGGGTTCCGCGGGTGGATTGTGTTGAGGAGGGAGAGGAGGGAGGGGAGATACGAGGACCAGTCGTGGCACAGGATGCTGACGTGGATGGCGAAGGTGTAGGCGCGTAGGGCGAAGGCGTCGCTGCGGTTTGAGGCGGTTATTGCTTCGCGGAGTTTGCGCAGCGAGGCGAGGACTGTAGCTAGTTCTTGGATCGAGGGCGCAAAAGCTTTTTGCGGTATCGGGTGTGCGGAGGTTGAGGTTGTGGTTGTGGTGAGTGGGGGTCGGGCATTGCTTGGGGGCTGGTGTTCTGGAGGTGCGTGTTTGGAGAGGGAGAGCGAAGAGAAGGTGCTTGTGAGCTTGGAGCTGGCTGAGGCGTTGTTTAGGGAGCTGAATGAGGCTGGGGGTATGCTGACGGAGGCGAAGAGTCGGTCGAGTTCTTCACGGTTCAGGGCGCAGAGCTTCATGTAGCGCTCGATGATGCGGTTGAAGTAGACTTCTTGTGTTTTGAAGTCGTTGAGCCTGTGCTATCAGCGATTGCTCCCAAATGTGTTATGGAGATGAATATACCGCGTCTCTCCTTTGCTGGGTAGCCCGTAGGTCTCGAGGACGTCTTCGCGGACAGGCTTGAGGCGGTTCCATGCGCCTGAGGCCGCGCGACGGCTGCTGGGGCGGACCGGATCTGAAGACTTCATTTCGACAATAGGTGGGATTTAAAAAAGAAAAAAAGGAAGGTCAAGTCACCCCACGACAGGTAGTTAGTGTCGGTCTCGATCGTAGCTCAGAGTTGTCGCGACCCATGGCGGGCTTGGGTGAAAGTAGTCGCGTATGAGGTCTAGAGGGAAGGTGGGATGGAGGGGCACAACGCCCGAGCTCGACGCGTGAACCACGCCGCTGCTCCGCTGGAACGGCGTAATACTAGACAGACGATGTCGTCGTTCGTTGAGGAATCGATAGTAATTCCTCAAAAAGACCTAGACGGCGATGTGTTGTTCTCGCAAGACTCACTGCATGAGGTATAGTCTGTCACCGGTCCCTGAATGTATTCGATCTATCCTCCGAGGCCGCTTCATCACATGCGAACTCTACAAGTTCCTACAAGTACTGAGCACTTTGCACTTTCAAACACCATTGACTCCACGTCTCAATCTTGAATCTTACAGCATGGACACCACGAAACAAGCAACTTCCAAGGCGGCAGGCAAAGGGAAAGTGTTGGAGCAAAAGGCCGAGGAAAAATTGATATTGCTATGGGATGAGCTCTCTCTATGGCAGCAAGACAACCACTACATTCATTCCGGGTACAGAGCGCAGTCAAACTCGTACGCGAAATCTTGGCGAAGCCTCGGGTACCTGCACAACGAAACGGTCAACATCTACACCCATCTCATTGGGGCTCTGCTAGCAGCCGTGGCTAGCATCGCGTTGTACAACACACTAGAGCCACGATACGAGACGGCGACGAGAGAGGATGTATGGGCGTTTGGATGCTACTTTGCTGGAGCGGTCGCGTGTCTGGGAATGAGCGCCACATACCATACCATCCAGAATCATTCGCATGAGGTAGCCGTCTGGGGCAACAAGCTGGACTACCTGGGTATCGTGTTCTTGATCTGGGGAAGCTTTATACCAGTGTTATACTATGCTTTTGGAGATGAGCCCAAGCTGAGGAAGACATACTGGACAATGATCACAACCCTGGCAGCCGGAACATCCATCGTTGCGACTCACCCCAAGTTCCGCACACCGGCCCTGCGGCCGTTTCGAGCTCTCATGTTCGTGCTCATGGGCCTGTCCGCCGTCTTCCCAGTCTTGCACGGCGCTCGATTGTACGGAGTCGAACACCTACGAAAGAGCATTGGATTAGATTGGGTCTTGTTGCAGGGTGTACTCTACATTGCCGGTGCTGCCATCTACGCCGCCAGAGTGCCCGAAAAATGGAGCCCGGGAAAATACGACATTTGGGGTTCCAGCCACCAGATATTCCACGTGCTGGTCGTACTAGCGGCGGCAAGCCATCTCGTAGGATTAGTAAAAGCTTTTGACTATGCGCATGGCCAAAAGATGGGTGAAATGAAGGCTGCACTAGGGAGCAAATGGTCCTAGATTTTGGGCTTGTAGACGGCGATCTGATGGCACAGTACGCGACTCTCCTCAAACTGTATTCTAAAAATAGATCGAGGCTCTGTAACTGTCTTTCTGAATGATTAAAGACACTGCGCATACTATGGTGAGAAGCGCAAATTCTCCTCATCTTCCATCAGCTTCTAGAAGACGCGTTTTTGCGCAAACACGGTAAAAACTGTGACGGACAAGGATGTTTTGCGCGATGCGAACGGCGCACAGACTGGCCGATGACGCAGTGGCCCGATCTGCCAGCCACCTTCCCCATGAATTGGCACGCTTGTGAAACCGGCCAGCCAATCATACCTCTCCCGCACATCTACCGATCTTGCAGCTCACTTCCCAGCGCCCGTGTTCCTGACGTCCATTCCTCCATTTTCTCTCCCATCTTCACGTCGCGTCTCTGACTACTGCTTGTGCATCATCTCTCAATACCAAATTATTGCCCTACATTCTACGCGCATCAAATATCTTCCTACCCCGCTTTTGCGACGCGAAACGTTAATTTGCGAGGCATAACGTCATCCCATAACACTTGCGATTGTTGACCAGCGCAAGGCACAATGACCGACACTGAGATTCAGCAGGGAGACAAAGGTACGCGATTCTGATTCATCCCATTCAATTGCCAATCAGAGATGCGGTAGCTGCGCATAAACGTACTTTTTCAGGCGCATTGCGCTCACTGGCGCGCATTCGTCGCGCATCTCCGCGCGCTTGTACGCTCTCGGTCGCATCAATACGGCCCTCGTATAGCTTACACAAGACTCTTGCTGACGCATATTTCACTAGTCTCATGGAACTGGGGCTCAGGACAACCCGGCGGTACCGCTGCCGAGGTCAAGGAACAAGGCGAGATTGCCATTGAGTCCAAGAAGGGCAACACCATCAAGAAGAACGCCGACCCCGAGAACCCTGCGGTCCACGTTGAGAGGCCTGGCAACGACGTTGTAAAGCGCGCTTCTGAGCTCCAGATCGACGAAAAGGCCGAGGGCGCCAACGGCGACTCCAAAGAGGAAGATAAGAAGGATAAGACTGACAAGTCAGAGGAGAAGCCTTCAGAGTCGGAGAAGAAGGACGATGACAAGCCGGCTGAATCCGAGAAGAAGGACGAGGAAATGAAGGATGCGCCAGCCAGTGATGAGAAGAATGAAGAAGCTCAAACCAACGGCGAATCTAAGGGCGAGGAGTCCAAGGAGGAGTCAAAAGAAGAGTCCAAGGAAGACGCGACCGAGGAGAAGTCGGAAGACAAGTCAGAGGAGAAATCAGAGGAAAAGTCTGATGAGAAGACTGACGACAAGGCGGAGATTGCAACCAAGGAGGACGAGCCCAAGGCCGGCGACAAGCGCAAGGCTGACGAGACCACCGAGAAGATTAACGGTGCCGACGCCGACGCTGAGAAGCCCGCAGAGAAGAAGACAAAGACCGACGAGGCCGAGGCCCAGAGCAAAGACGATGATGAAGCCGAAGCCGAGACTAAGCCAGCAGCTAAGAAGGGTGGTCGTCCCAAGAAGGAGAAAAAAGAACCCGCCAAGAAGAAGACGCCCAAGAAGGCCGCAACTGCCGATGGCACACCGCGCCGAAGTGGCAGAAACAAGGCTTAGAAAATCTAGCATGCGGCTGCGATGCGCCATCTCACTGCGGCATAACCCAGACATTTTTGAGTCGGCGTTGGCATTGGAAGCCATTGGATTATTGAACGCCGCGTCCCAAGTCGACCGACGAACAACGATAACACAGCATCATCACAATAAGGAAGAAACAAACAAGGGGAAATGGCAGGAAAGAACTGAATTGACGGCGCTCAAAGGCTTTTTCTTTCCGGGTTTTGTTTCATCATTTCACCGCCGCTATTGCTACTTCCATGGCACATTCTTCTTGTTGTACATTACAGTAAAAATCCGCTGCCGAGCCTTCATCCAAATTTTTCTATGGTCTCCTTTCCGCATTCTCTACGGCGATGGATGGGCGATCCGGGATCAAAACAAAACAAAATACCACAAAAGGCTGAATGGAGAGACAGGCAGAGTGTGTTTCATTGAATCGATGTTATGAATTTACTTATGTCGTCCATGTCTGTTGTTTCCTGTAAGGTGTGGTGCCTCGTTAGTTGGACGTGAGGATGTGAAGAAATCTTGGGATCGTGGTGGGAAGAATTGATAGGATCTCGATAACTTCAGTATGGAAAAGTTCATTCAGCGGGTTTTGTGAGGACCTCTCCGATCCGTCTTGAAACTTGTTTGATTTGGTGATACATCATTCGAGGGTGGTGTTGGTGTGGTGGTGAGAGGGGAGGTGTTGGGGACTTACGTATTAAGCTGTGTATGCCATCCTAGCTAGGCTTAGTTTTAAGATTTCCAAGAATAAAGGTGATGCACAGAGATTCCGTTGTCTACACATCGATGCTACGTTGCGCCAGATGAGCGCGATGATTATACCATGATGTCATCAACCCCAACCAGGAGGAGTCCTTGGCAGGTGGCCTTGATGAAAGTAATCAGTGCATACTGACGAGCGCAAAATGAAAGTTCAGAAGGCCACGAATGATATTAGGTATTCATTTTCTGCGTAGAGGAGGAAGACACTGCTAGTTGCTGGCTGGTTCCGTCCGCCGCTTATCAGGCGATCAGGCGACCAGGCGACGCGCTTGGGCCACCAGAGAGCTGAGCACTGGCTCGTTGGCTGCACACCTTCTGGACTCTGCCTGATCCCTTTACCCCTGTTCCTGTACAGCTCCGTTATGCAACACGGGCCCGGCGGTTACTCACTATGCGTCTTCTGGATGCATGTACCTTGGAGCTCAGACCTTCGTCAATGACATCCCACTCTATGCGATTCTCTCTCACTGTTGGGCGGAAGAGGAAGTGTTATTTTCTGATCTAGCTGATTTAGAACAGGCGAGGAGAAAGAAGGGGTTCAAGAAGATTGAGAAGACCTGTGAGCTCGCGATCGAAGATGGGCTTTATTACGCGTGGATCGATACGTGCTGCATCGATAAGAGCAGCAGTGCTGAACTCTCAGAGGCCATCAACAGTATGTTTGCTTGGTACAGAGACTGCACGAGATGCTACGCCTATCTTGCTGATGTAGACGACGAGGAGGCGTTCGCCGAGCATGCCAACGCCCAAAAAACGTTTGCAAATAGCAAGTGGTTCACGCGAGTTTGAACGCTTCAGGAGCTAATCGCTCCACACTATGCCGGTCCTCTCGTGGAAGAGAAGCTACTATCTGACTCTGAAGAGTGGGTTAACCGGAGGACGATGTTTTACTCTGGAGACTGGTCTCTGCTTGGGGACGACCACACTCTTGAGTCCATAATATCGGAAATCACAGGCGTGCCTAAAGAGTATCTCGGATGGAAGGAAATAAGCGAAGCCAGTATCAGTATGCGAATTTCGTGGGCCGCAGGGAGACAGGCGACAAGGTCAGAAGACATTGCGTACTCTGTTGTGGAATTGTTCGACGTCAACATGCCGTTACTTTACGGGGAGGGGAAATTGAAGGCATTCAGAAGATTGCAAGAAGCCATCATGCAGATATCAGAGGATGAGACCTTGTTCGCCTGGCAAAGCGCGGAGTCTGGCACGAATGCCCCATCCGGAGACATACTCGCCGGTGACCCAGAAGATTTTGGCGAAACAAAAGAGCTGGTACCCTTCGCCTCCGATGGATCAGTTCGTCCTTACACACTCACGCAACGCGGGCTACGCATGTGGCCCCAAGTAGTCTCCCTTCGCAGGCTTAGCATCCTTGCTCGTCTAGCGATTCGTCCACTGCACTCAACAGTCAAGTGGTCTGAAATCCACTCAAGCTTTGCGGTCCTCCGGTGCTACCTTGCTCACAGTTTGGATCACACTGTGATCACTCCACTCCAACATGTGTCTGGAAGCGTGTATCGCCGAACCCCGGGCACTGGCGTGTTTCTCATTGAGACAAGGTTTCTGCCTATGCCCGCATCCATCAAACAGATCTACATTAAGAACTCCCAAGATCCAGCCATGGCGGAAATTAGCTGGCGTCACTTTGGATTTTTCTTTCGCCATTTACCAGAAAATGTTGTGGTACGGCAAGCCTACCCAGCATCGGCTTGGGACGCGAAAAGCAAGGTTCTGCAGGTTGTAGAACATTCTTACCAGCACGGAGGGGAAGCAAGCATGGAGCTGGAATTCAGCCTCGTTAATGAGCAGGGTCTCACCAGCTTCTACGTGGTATTTCTCGCCGTGGCCTGTAGAGTAGATAGAGTTTACCAAACAGTCGAGACATGGTGCTATATCAGCGACACGATTCGACCAAGATCATGGTACCACTTGGAAAAGGACAAGGCGGGGTATGTGGAAGTTAATCTCGAAGAATTTCTTGAACGTGTGAAGCGGGAACCGGAGCGAAATGAAGTTTGCTGCTTTCGTGCAGATCATTTTGATTGGCTAGATTTCGGGATGAAGATGTCTATTACTGCTACCAAAATCTTCATGCAGGATATGTTCGTCGTAGATGTTGAGTTCCTCGGAAGTGCGAGTGGCCCTTTTCCTGGAACGGGACGTCCGGCACTGGACCGCATCTTTCCTAGTCGGCATGTTCCACAATCTGACCAGGCGACAACCAAGGACCTTGATTCATCTGTACTAGATCACATTACTCTCCTTCGTTGCCGTTGTCACTGAGCTGTATGTACTTAAAGAAGAGAAAATCCCAAGATTCCTTCGCAAAGTCTGTTTGTCTCGGCACCGCTAGACCTTCACTTTCAGCGTCCACCGCCTTCCCAGACAAGCCCATCTGCTAAATAAAAAGCTGATCAAACTCAAACCGAGAATCGCACAGAAGAAAGCTACCATAGCCTCAGGCCCGACTGTCTCCACGAGCTCACCACTAATCGGGATGCAGACCAGTGTTGCCAACGAAGCGATGAAATACATACTCCCGTAGTATCTGCCAAACTCCTCTGCTCTGCACAACTGACCAACACAAGCAGGCGTGAGAGCCATCCAGGAGCCCGTACCGAAGCCGAAGAGGGCCGCAAAAGCGTATAGTGCCGGAAGCGATTTAGTACCAAGAGGCAGCCAAAGAACCAACATCCAGAGCAGAGTGAACAGAATCATGACAAAGAGCGTGTTGAATCGACCAATCTTGTCCGCGGCGTATCCCGGGAACAGACGTCCGAGGCAAGACACTCCGTTGAGTACCGCGATGAGATAATAGCCAGTGTCGGGAGAGAAGTTGGTACTGAGCGTGGCGTATGTGGGCATGATTCCCAAGCCACCAAAGAGAACAACCTCGAAGCCAAAGACGCTCAGCGTGAACAAGCTCAGTCTGAGATCGCTATAGATGGAAAACGAGATGATGGCCTTCTTCTTCGCCGCGGCAGATGGCGGGATACGAGCTTTCATCAGCACATTGGCAATGATGAAGCAGAACAGGAAGACGAATCCGAGGATGCGCAGCGACCACGCATATCCGTATCTGGGGAGAGTAGTCTTTAGTATCAGGGGTATCGCCAAACCACCTGCAGAGCTACCCATCATGGCGATACCTTGTGTAAGACCCCGCCTTTCCTTGAACCAATGCGCAACAACCGCTAAACTCGTGGTCGTCAGCGCTGCGCCTGAAAACCCGCCTAGAACACCACAGCAGAGGATCATCTGCCAGAACTTGTCGCATTCAGCCAATAGAAATATCATCGCTAGAAAGGCGACACTGCCTGTCAGAGCGATCCAGCGCGGTCCGTACCGGTCGAAGAGGGGTCCAACCCAAATGCCCAACGCAAGCGATAGGTAGACGAAGACCGATGGGATCCAGCCAATGTCACGCGCTGACATGTGCGAGAGCTGGTGCTGGGCCCAGTAGTCCTGCACCGTACCAATAGAAACCATGAAGCCGAAAGATGGAAACAACATTAGACATGCGGACGCGACAACAAGCCATGCGCGTAACCCACCCTCTGGAAAGTCGTCTTCAGCATCCACGATCGGTATTCCAGCTTCTTCATCCAGCTCTTCAAGCGGCCGCGTTCGATGCGACCGTGTCCGATGCGACCGCGTGCGGCCGTGAGATCTTATCTCTGTTTCTTGATGTGTAGACTGCTTCTCTTCGTTCTCCATCTTCGAGCGGCCCGTCATCTTCGACACTGTTCGTCGCAGTGGATCCCAGATCTCTTCGGGCTCAGCATATGGCCTGCCATCGCTCGTTATGGGCATGTCCTGCATCTGGGCTGTCGGATTCGCGATTGGATCCATCTTGGAAAAAGGTTCCTTCCCTTTCTTCTCTTATCTGTTGCAAAAAGGCCAAAAGGTCAACAAGAAAGGTCGCAATTGCGTCAAGCGTCCGTATCGTAAATCGAGTAAACACACAAGTGAATCGTCACTACTGCTGAAATCGATAGGGAAGAAAAAGAAAAGTTTGGTCGTCGACCAGACCGCAAACCCTTATACCTCATTGCAGTAACTGGGCGAATCCGGAAACGCATGCCAGATTCGGTAGTAGTGTGGGTGTGCTTGGCAGCCCATAATCGATGACCCTTCACAAACGACAATAAGGCGTGTCGAGCGATTAGCCACGCCGTTTTTTTTTCTCTCGCGCCTCACGCCCTTATGCGCGCCCTATCGGCGGAAAGAAGATCAAGTGGAGCGCAGCCGTTTCCTGGGTTAGGTTGGGTTCTGGGCCTGCTTGCCCCCGCTCTCGACCCGACATCGTTGGCTGGCTCAATGCATGGTCGGAGTAAAGGAAGTTACTCCGACCAACCCCAGGATTGATAATTGTGACTCCGAGATTGCGCATAGTGCTGTGCACGGCGTTAGAGCGCTTTTGGAGTTTGGGGAATGGAGAGAGATGGGTGTTTTTGGCTTCGTGTGTGACGAGATGGAGTTCCGCGGAGCGGAATCCGCTGGGCGAGGCTGGTAGGTGGATGACTAAGGGCGATGTGAGTGTTGGGACGTCGCCACCATTGAACTCGCTCGCTTTCACATAGCTTCCAAGGTTCCAATAAAGAATGTGTCGCTTCCAAACGTCTCGCGATCCAAAATGACTTTCTCGGCTTGCTATGGCTTCTCATTCTGTATAGTAGACTTGGCTATCTGAACAAGTCAGAACCACTGCAGGAACCTGATGGCAATTGAAAAGAGCGAGCAGATTAATCGCGATTAGTGCAGGTGGCTACTTCTATGGCTGTCCTGTGCTTTTCGAGACAGCGGTACGCTCATTTTTCATGACGTCCCAGATGGATCCTTCTTTCAGCCGGATCTAATGTTTTCCCAAAATCCTCTGTGGTCACCATCATCGTGTATGAGTCTAATTTTAGTCTTCTGCCGTATCATTCTTTATTAGCATGTATCTACCCTGTTGACTACGCATACAATCTTGAGGCGGCTTAGATACCCTGCAGGATCCTTATGTGGACAATCAAATGTACCCTGAGTCTGCACTTCGAACTACCTCGGGTCACGAGTCAATCAGAATACATAACAAGCGCGTTCGTGTTTTAAGCCCTCGCGGCTCAAAGCAATCAGTCGTGAGTATGCTCCTTGAATGCGAACTGAAAGTGCTAATAAGACAACAGATGCCCAGTCCCCGCTAAAACGGTTACGGTGATCAGTACCGCGGACATGATCAAGGCACCAAAAACGCCCCAGGTACCTTCACATTCAATGTCTAAGATGTAAATCGAGCTGAGTTAGCTAATGAAAATTGGCGGATTCTTCGAACCAGATCTACTCCCACCCTCTAAGGCCGCTGCCGACTGGTCCTCGCTTCACGAACAACTGTTCCAGCACTCAGAACACGATCGTTCAAAGGAAGCGCGCTCGCCAAAACGAAGGTGAAGATAGCGAAGAAAGCTGGGAATCTGGCAAGGTTCAAAAGCTGCAACAGCCTGGTTGCGTGCGGACAATCAGTTGAAGAACACAGCGACTTGATCATGGGGTGTGAGGAGTTGAGGAAAAGCAACCAAAAGCTTGCAAAGAAAGGCGAATACTACCAATCCGCCTACCTGAACAATAGCCAGCAGCTAGAAGCTATGAGGACAGAGAATCTGGTAAAGCACCACACCATAAAAAAGCGGGACGAAGTCATTGTCGGTCTCAACGCCACAGTCAACGAACTCAACGACAAAGTCAACCGGCGCGACAAGCCCCTAACTGGCTTGTGAGGAAGGATCAATACCACCAACAAAAAGCTCAGCGACGCTCTTAGGCTCATCAATGAAAGGGAGAAGAAGAAAGGCCAACTCTAGTTGGACTTGCATGATCTCTTCATCTCTTTTCGTCACCTCAGAGAGCAGACATCTCACGTAATATCGGCACCAAAGTGTCACAAGCCGAAGCTGGCGCCCCGTTTTGAACCTGCTGTATGCGGCAAACCCGAATCCAAGCACAGCGGGACTCACCAGGAAGGGCAGATGGACCGAGGATATCAGCCTGCTCCTGCTCGCGCTTTCACTCTTTACAATATCATGTCCTTGCCCTCTTAGTACAGTTCGAATCTGGCAGCGAACACATTCGTCGCTTCTTTCTCTTCTCAGATGATGTATCGCCCTTCACTCACCCGGAAGGTGAAGACCATATTCCAGCTTTCATCCTCACCCACGCCTCGGTCCACAGCACAAATGAAAGCGCTCTCACCTCATCTCCTAAACCAAGCGCCACTCTTGTATTTGACGCCTAGGCGCCAGGAATGACTCGTCCATATCATACCCAGTATTCCAGAATCTTTCGCGGAGATGGCACACATCCCACATCCCAAATAGGCCAGAGAGTCTGAAACACATAGCCGTGAAGGCACATATATCAAATGGTCCTAAAAGGCCGACATAATTAGCCACAAAGGCATACATCCCAAAAAGTCCCAGTCCAGACAATAGTGAGTAGTTGCCAGGGTTCGAAAGTTCGAATCATGGCAGCGAATATTTTTGTTAATTCTTTTTTTGCGGTTCATTTTGAGTTTGCGTTTGCGTATAATAATGAAAGCGAATAAGTGAGTAAGTGAGAATCAATTGGAAAGTACACAGATCCGGTAGCATATGCGCCACATGTATGCGGCAACGCGGCAAACACGTGACCGACACATTGGAAAGGTCTCAGAGGATTATACTTTTGGTAAACCCGAGTAGCTTCTTCGAGGCGAGTAGAGGGGTGGGTAGATGGTTAACGTTCGCATGTGGGAGGTTGAAGTGCAGGATCTCGGCTCTCCGCTCTCGTATCCCCAACTCCGCATTTGACCTCACAGTAGCGCGGCGACACATGGATACCCATCACCGCTACATGCATCCAACCCCAAAACTCATCTATTCAAATCTAGCCCATCCTCTTCTATTCAAGCCCCCTACGTCCACTCTCCCCCAAATGCGTTTCTCCCTCTCCCTCTCCCTCGCCCTAACCATCTTCTCCACCCCCCTCTTCCACCCCACAATGGCAACCCAATGCGCCCAAATCTCACCTCCCGTAACACGCATAGCAACCTTCCGCTTCCACGACCACGTGACTGCAGCGCAAAAAGGCGACCGCACAGCCGCTTTTCTCGCCCTATATGCGGAGCACCCGGAGTTACTTATTGAAGGGCCCAAGGGAGGGAGGCCGTTGGATACGCCGCTGAATCTGACGGGTGTTAAGAGGGATAATGTGTGGGATACGGGGTTTGTGGTTGTGTTCAAGGTATGTTGAAATTCCTGGGGTTTGTGAAATGAAAGAGGGGTGGCAGAGGGGCGTGGGGGGAGGGAAGAGAGGATATGGGCTAATGGGGTGTAGGATGAGGCTGCGAGGAAGGAGTTTGATCTTGATCCTGGGCATGATCGGTTGAAGGTATGTTTTATCGCACATGTGGAGAGGGATGGTGCTAATGCGGGGGTAGAATGAGACGGATCCGCTGCTGGCGCAGGTATTCGTGTATGATTTTGTTGTGCAGCCGAATCTGGGTTGGTGAAGGAGGAAGTGTAGCGATTTGGGTAGATGAGTGCGCTATCACGTTGGAAAGCTCCACGCATCAACGGTTTTCGCGAAGTGAGTGCGGCTTTAGACCGCTTTGGACGAAAGCCATTTGCTCTTTCTTGTTTCGCACAGCTTCACCCTCACCCTCACCCTCAACGCGACGCGCCAGATAGATAAATGAAAATTCTCACTTTTCTAAAATTTTATTTTTTTCTTCAATCTCTTCGGCATCTTTTCTGAAATAGCTCATTACCTCCCGCCATGGCTGCACGAATCGACAACTACTTGAAAGCCCTGCTCGCGCTGTCTGGCGACAAGCAGCTTAAAGCTGCCCGCAACGGCATACTCAGAAACATGCACAGTGATGAGCTGGTTTCGCATAGCGTTAGTCGCGAGTTTGATAGAGGCAACTTAGAGGAGATAGCGGCTTTCTTGCTAGATGTTATTGCGAATGATCCAGCTACAGCACGTGCTAGCAGGGTCCACGCAGCAGAACGCAGCATCCGAGTCAAGTCAGAGAAAGAAGGATGAGTATCTGCTACTCGTTCTGGTAAGGGAGTGTATGCCAGCTAGGAGATAGTCTACTGACAGACCAGGTGGTGAGCACATACCAACCGCAAGTCCCCTTATTCCTCCACAGCCAACAGTCAATGCGAACGTAACCGATACCTCGGCGAGAGAGCAAACCCTGGAGACGGTGTCCGCGGTCAAAATCCGCAAGCGCAAGAGATCGGGAGGCGCGGGTAGCCAATCAGGTATGGATTCACACGAGTTGTAGACAAAACTTCTAACCGGCTTGTAGAGCTACCCCAGGAAGCTAGAGTCTCGCTGCGAACTCAAAAGGCACAGATCATAGCAGACAAGCTTGTACTGGCTATCGTGATCCTTATTTGGGACCCCATATAATCACGCTATATTGACTTGGGTTCCAGCGACGAGAGCGAAGACAGCCTGGCCACAAAGATTACGAAAAGGGTTGACGCTGATTACCTCTCTACCGGCCGCCACATCAAAGAATGGGGCAAGCTTCTTAGGTTGCAAGAAAAAAGTACTCAAAGCCAGTGTTGCGCGAACCAAACAATCAGGTTAAGGTCTAAACATGTAGGTGGCCGCACACTTGGACATACGGTTGGATATATGTATGTAGCGTGCGACGATTGTATCCGGAGGAAGCGTCTTTGTGCTCGATTGGTCAAAATGAACGGGATCAACAAGCTTGCGTTCTTCCCCCTCCCATTCATCATGCGAGGTGGGAAGAATATAAAGGAGCTGAGGTTTTGGGTTCAGGAATGAGAGGGTCATGAGAAGAACATGTATGCAGGAATAACCAGGTGTAAAGACGAGTACCATGCCAAGGCGTCAACGAGGACTGAGCAGCAGCGAGAAGATCGTAGGGGAGCTGAAATGTAAACTAGTCTGCCATTCGATGGTATGCTAAACCTTATGGATCGCGTCTGCTGAACGACGTCGATGACCCCTTTGCGGTCAGGTCTCAGCTCTGGTTGTCACCGAGCAGGGTATATGCGTTATTGATTTGCTGCTTAGGCTGCAACCTCTGCTCGGATTTCTTCTTCTTCCTTTCTGCCTCTCTTGTCTGGCGCTTCTTCTTCTTGTTCGAGATGTGCTCGACGGGCACTTCAACGCCAGCAGATACGTAAATCTCCTCAACCAAAGCCCTCAATTGATCATGATCAGCCAACACGCGCTTTGTTTGCCCTGGAACTCCAAAACCGTCAGGTATCGACGGAAGGCTGCGCATGCGCTGGTCTAAGCTGATCATACAATCATGTAGCCGCTTGTTTGCCTCCTGGCCAAGTGCGAGGTGCACTTGCGCGATCTGACTAAACATGCGTAGCGAGTATAGAGCAGCGTGTAGGCGAGCAGTGAGATGTACGAAATCCCATGTATTGTCGAAGGCGCCATTGATCACACGTAACGCGGTAAGAACGGGCGGTGGAGTGTTCAACTCCGCAAGTACCAGACTGAGCGCAAACAGTGGCCAAAGAAGGGCTGGCTCAACGAGTTTGGAAGCAGCCCAGTCAGCCAAGATGCGAATTTGTCGCTCAAGGTCTGCAACCGGAACTGGCAGATCCGTCGGCGTATATGTTATGACCTCTTGCACCGCAATTACTTGTGCCTTCCTTCTGTATTCGTGCACGTTCATCTTCCTCGACGCCAATAATGAGTAGGCTAGCGTGCGGATGTCGCAGCCAACGTTCCATGCTGATGCTTGACTAGGATCTTCGACCAGCAGAGGCAGGTACACAAGCGGAATCTCCGACTTTGCCAGCGCTTGGTGTACAAACTCTGAGACTCGGACGTCTAACTTGGGTAATTTGGATAGAGCATTCTTCGAGCGGGACATGTAAGCCGGTGACACCACTTCTGTGACATATCTATTACTAAAGTCGAGGTAGGGCTGAGAATTCTTGTCCACGTTCCTAGCGTTGCGAGCCAAGTCGTTCGCCGTGTATGAGGGGCCCTCGAGGAGAGCAAAGGCGAAAGGCAGCAGACTTCTCAGCTCTAGCTTCGTTCGTATCTGGTCAGGTGAGTATGCTTTGATGCTGACAGACACGTCGGTTTCGTGAAGGAAGACTATCAGTGTGTCTGCACAATAGTCGTAGAGAACGAGATCCGTATCACTTGTGAAGATGATAGATCGCGTATTATCCTTGGCGTGTAATGCACACCAGTCATCAGCTTCTCCAGGTACGATGTGTGTCCTTGAGGCAAAAGGCGAGTTTTGCAGCGCTTCTTGTAGCGCTGGAGCAAGGAAAGCATATGATATCGAGCCCAAGTATGTGGGGACTGGACATGTTGTTGTCGCATAACTTGAACGAAGCTGCTGCACGCGCTTGTTGTTCTGCTCCGTTCTTGACAGCCTCTCAACACGCTTTGATGGAGGGAGAGCTCCGTCAAAGAAGATGGCCGCCCTGAAAACGTGCGATCAGCAATGGTCGACATACGGTATTGTATCAAAATCTGCATAGGCACGTGCGGAGGTGCATTGCACATCAACTCACACTGCCGACTATCGCGAGCATCTGGAGACGCAAGTGGAGGGAGGCCAGCCGGACCCCTGTGCGAATGGCGGTGAAGGAATCGACATTTGTGCGCACATTATTGGTTTTGCTACGATGTTCCATGGAATGCGGTATCGCTTTGCTGTGCATAACGACGATACGACGAAAAGCAACGGCGGTTCACTCACACCTTGATATTGTTGGCTTCCAGGGAGTTTAACCAGTTGATAGCCTCGGTGTTGATGTCCGAATATGATGGTATTCTCGACACGCTAGTAGACGCCACGAGAGCCAACTTGTGAGCATAGTAGGCCAGCGCAGGCCCATCGATGACAGCTGAATAGCCGTTGAGCTCGTCGGAAGAAAATCGCGTCGCGTAGGGCTCCAGCCGTCTAGCGAGGCCCTGAATGCCCATGTCGCCACGGGCACTAGACCGGGTCCAATGCTGTACAAAAGTCGGTCTCGGTAGCTGTAGTGCAAGCGTTGAGGGGATCGCAGACAGATACTTTTTGGTTGAGACGGGAAAGGCTGCCTGAGGTAAGGGATTTGCGCTACCCACACAACCCCGCGAAACGTTTGGCGCGACTGCAGGCGAGGATGGGACAATTGAGAATGGTGTGCAGCGTCTCGACCTCTACTGCAGCTCTAGCGTGCATCTGCAGCGACTGTTGGGAATTGACGAAAGAAAAACTTCAGATGATAGCCAGCGTGGCGTTGTTCTTCCCTGAGATGAGCTAGCTCCGGCGTCATCCCGCGTGGTGGGGGGGAAGCTGCCCCTCACCCCAGCTCAAAAGTTGCCTGCTGCCACTCTCCCAACCCTTTCAATTGCTTCAATCTTTCTTTGCATAATTGAAAGTACATCAAAAGTCAATATGAGCGTCCGAACTGTCGAATTGAAGCCTTTCCAGGACCAGAAGCCCGGAACGTAAGTTTAAAGTCAAGCTTAGCTAGCTTAATGGAGCTCTATAGTGGATTGCCAGTAGCTAACCCAGATGCTGCAGTTCTGGTCTCCGCAAGAAGGTCAAGGTCTTCCAGCAGGAGAACTACT
Organism: Stemphylium vesicarium; assembly: GCA_004380135.1. Lineage (NCBI taxonomy): Eukaryota > Fungi > Ascomycota > Dothideomycetes > Pleosporales > Pleosporaceae > Stemphylium > Stemphylium vesicarium. The sequence continues at coordinate 47,604 of QXCR01000052.1, read as the reverse complement.
CTGAAGCTTTCGTCGCCAGCATCCTCCAGTCCATCCCCGAGGGCGTTGATGGCTCGTTCCTCGTCGTTGGCGGCGATGGCCGTTACTGGAACCCAGAGGTCACCCAGACCATTGCCAAGATTGGTGCTGCCTATGGCGTTAAGAAGCTCTTGATCGGTCAGAACGGTATCATGAGCACACCTGCAGCCAGTCACATCATCCGCATTCGCAAAGCGACTGGTGGTATCCTTCTGACAGCCAGCCACAACCCCGGTGGTAAGTCCCTGTTACTAGAGACTAAGTCTCGTCGTGTCCCGTTCACAGATCTAATGCTTGTTAGGCCCCGAGGAGGACTTCGGTATCAAGTACAACCTCGCCAACGGTGCTCCCGCCCCCGAAAGCGTCACCAACAAGATCTACGAGACCTCCAAGACCCTCACCTCCTACAAGATCGCCGACATCCCCGACATCGACCTGAGCACAATCGGTACACAAAAGTATGGCAACCTTGAGGTTGAGATTGTCCACTCCACCGAGGACTACCTCAAGATGCTCAAGGACATTTTCGACTTTGACCTGATCAAGTCTTTCCTCAAGCAGCACCCCGACTTCAAGGTCCTCTTCGATGGCCTGAGCGGTGTCACTGGCTCATACGGAGTCGACATCTTCGAGAAAGAGCTCGGTATCCCCAACAGCACACAAAACTGCGTCCCCAAGCCAGACTTTGGTGGCCACCACCCCGACCCCAACCTCGTTTATGCCAAGTCGCTGGTCGACGCGGTCGACAAGAACGGAATCCACTTCGGTGCCGCCAGTGACGGTGACGGTGACCGCAACATGATCTACGGCGCAAAGAGCTTCGTCTCTCCCGGTGACAGCTTGGCCATTATCGCACACCACGCCGAGCTCATCCCATACTTCAAGAAACAGGGCATCTACGGTCTTGCACGCAGTATGCCTACTTCCGGCGCGATTGACCTTGTCGCCAAGAAGAAGGGCGTCGAGTGCTACGAGGTGCCTACCGGCTGGAAGTTCTTCTGCGGTCTCTTTGACTCGGACAAGATGAACATCTGCGGTGAGGAGAGCTTCGGAACAGGCAGCAACCACATCCGTGAAAAGGACGGTCTCTGGGCTGTTGTCGCCTGGTTGAACATCTTGGCCGGCGTTGGACAGCAGACTGGTACCACACCAAGCATCGCCTCCGTCCAGAAGGAATTTTGGAAGACTTACGGACGTACTTTCTTCACCCGCTACGACTATGAGGGCTGCGAGACCGAGGGCGCCAACAAGGTCACTGCTCACATGAAGGAGCTCATCACCACTAAGAAGGACGAGTTTGTCGGCTCAACCATCGCTGGCCGCAAGGTTGTCGAGGCGGATGACTTCTCTTACACCGACCTTGACGGCAGCGTCAGCAAGAACCAGGGTATCTACGTCAAGTTTGACGACGGTAGCCGCATCGTTGTCCGTCTGTCTGGTACAGGCAGCAGCGGCGCTACCATTCGTCTGTACATCGAGAAGCACACTAGCGACGAGTCTACATACGACATGGACGCCCAAGACTTCCTCAAGGACAACGTCAAGCTTGCGACAGACCTCTTGAAGCTTCAGGAGTACGTCGGCCGCACCGAGCCTGATGTCAAGACCTAAGCGCAGTGTTGTTGAGGAGACGTGTAGAGTAATGAGCATGAATAGACGAAGAGGGCATGATAGTACAACATTAGCATCATAGTAAGCAATAAAATAGCAAAAGCGAAGTTCCGCTCTACCAAAGCTTGCCGTCATAGACTTCGAATTCCGTGGCAAATGTTTGGGTTAGGCGGCGTGTCGGGTCCCAATGACGCTCTGTTAGTGTTGCGCGTGTGGCTTAGCCTGCAGACGTCATCCCCAATCTAAACGCGCCGTCCCATAACACAAGCACCGGCCCTCCCCACTAGTAACTTGTCGAGCCCCCGCCCTTCACACATCCCTACACGCGCAACACCTCCGTAAAAGGCCCTTAGACATCGTCCTCGTACAACCCCATCCCTAATCGCCAGGTCATTTGTATATCGCAAATATGGCCGAGAAAGAAGGCGCCGCTGTGCCCCCGCAGGCAAAGAGCTCATGGTCAAGCTTCCTCAAGGTACGACAGGGTAGCTAGCACGCTCACGTTTCCCTGATACAGCCATCGATACTCCCTAAGTGTGACCGATTATTGGCGATGCACGAGATATTCGGTGCTGCAGAAAAGATTAGCTAACACGATATGATAGTCCATCGCATCCTTCAATGGCGATCTCTCTACTATGACGGCGCCCGCCTTCATCCTCTCCACAAAGTCCCTCACCGAATTCTCGTCCTACTGGACTGAACACCCCTCCGTCTTCGTTGCGCCTGCCGCCGAAAAAGACCCTGCCAAGCGAGCTATGCTGGTTATGAAGTGGTTCTTGAGCACGTTGAAGCAACAATACGCCAGTCGGTCTGAGAAGCTGGGAAGCGAAAAGAAGCCCCTTAACCCCTTCTTGGGTGAGCTGTTCTTGGGCAAATGGGAAGACGAGGCTGGCACTACACAGCTTGTCAGTGAGCAAGTCAGTCATCATCCACCAGTCACAGCCTACGCCATCTGGAACGACCAGCACGGTGTCCGGCTGGAAGGTTACAACGCGCAAAAGGCGTCGTTCAAGACTACCATCAACGTCAAGGTGAGTCATTCCCTGATGTCCAAGCTGCTGAATACTGACGACCAATAGCAAATCGGTCATGCCATGCTTCATCTTGATGCCTTCAACGAAAGCTACCTCATCACGCTCCCCGCCCTCCACATCGAGGGTCTTATCACCGGCTCTCCCTATGTCGAGCTGAACAGCAGCACCTATATCCAATCTTCGACAGGATACACTGCGCGCATCGATTACAGTGGCAAGGGCTGGGTCTCGGGAAAGAAGAACTCCTTCACTGCGGTCTTGTATCCCGAGGGCAAGGAGAAGGACGCCATCTACAAGGCTGATGGACAATGGACCGACACGTTCCAGATCAAGGATGCCAAGACGAAGGCTGTCGTTGACACTTTCGAACACAAGTCTACCAAGACGACGCCTCTCACCGTCGCCGAGATCGAGCAACAAGACGACTTCGAAACCAGGCGTGCATGGAAGAAGGTCTCGGATGCCATTAACAAGGGTAACATGGACTTGACTTCGTCTGAGAAGACCATCATCGAGACCCGTCAGCGAGAGATGAGACAGCAAGAAAAGGATGAAGGGCGCGAATGGGAGCGCAAGTTCTTCTCTCGTGCGACTGAATACCCATTGTTTGAGCAGCTGGCGAAGAAGGTAGGTGAGAGCATCAACGACGGCCAGACGAACGGTGTATGGAGTTTCGACAAGCAAAAGGCGGATGCCGCAAAGTCGCCATACCACCCGACTGTTGTTCCCCCGATCTATGAACGAAAGTGAGGTAGCCGGTCGATGCATTCCCAATTCTCCCCTGCTTCTTGAAGGATGTTTGTCGATCACAGATTATGAGTGTAATGATACGGGAAAAGGGCCAGGCCAAAGAAAAAGCCGTCGCCGGTTGTCGCAGGAATCAAAGGCAACGATTGCCCATATTTGAAACATGGACCAAGGGACAGTAGGTGATTTAAATCCTGATAATTGAATACTATTGCTCCACCTAATCCGCACTGTTGATAAAAGCCAACCGGCTTGAATATGTCTTAATGAGCATATGCACAGAGAGTGAGTGAAGCAGGTCTCGCTTGTCCCATCATATATTACATTTGGTAGTACAGTGCATTCGCAGGTTTGAACCATCACGCGTCTTTGGAGTCGGTTCGCCTGTCATTGCCATGACGCTGCCAGCATTGACGGAAGATTTCCATCTAAGCGCATCGTGTTAGTGGTGTTCTGGTAGTGTGGCCATTCGGCTCCATCTCGGCTCCCGGCCTAAAAGCAACCATTAACTCACCTCTTGCTTGCACGCCCGCCAGTCCTTCTTCTCATAGTAGCAGTCGGTCAGCTTGGTGTTCTCGTCTGCTTCGAGGTTAATCATCGTTTGCCTACACTCGCAAGCTTTGACGAACCTGCGCAGCCTGTGCTGTAGATCCGCTTGTCCCTACCATCCTCGTCAGCTTATTCGCTCTTTCCCACAGCTCCGCAATTGCTACCCACCAGTCATCCGGCTCGTCGTCAATCACCAACTGCGCAGCAGCAGCGCGTGCCTTGTCTTCGTTTGACATTTTTGCAAGAGCTTGGAATCGAGAATTGGTGGTGTGAGGGTCGAGGGTAATCTGCGCAAAGACACTCTGAGCACGTTCGGACAAACTCGGTCCGTTAGTGAACGTCACCATACCAAGCATCATGGCTTCCAAGAAGATGAACGTCCTGGTCTATTCAGGTGATTAGTTTTCCAGATATTCATTAGTAGAATACTAACGGATGAAAAGGTAATGGTAGCACTAGCGAGTCTGTCCGCCACTGCTTGTACACCCTGCGGCGTTTACTGTCCCCTTCCTATGCCGTCATCCCTGTCTCAAGCGACATTATCATCAAAGAGCCATGGTTCAGCATGTGCGCTCTTCTCGTCTTCCCAGGTGGGGCCGACATGGGCTATTGCCGTACGCTCAATGGCGAGGGCAACCGGCGCATCAGTCGCTACGTGAATGCGGGTGGTTCGTACCTCGGCTTTTGCGCAGGCGGCTACTATGGCAGTGCGAAATGCGAGTTCGAGCTTGACGACCCAAACATGGCAGTTGAAGGCGACCGAGAACTAGCTTTCTTTCCAGGTACCTGCCGAGGACTAGCTTTTGCGGGGTTCAAGTATGCCAGTGAGGCTGGGGCAAGGGCAGCAGACATTAAGATTCACAAAAACGCGTTTGATGGCTCGAACGATGATATTTCAGAGACCTTCAAGAGCTACTATAATGGAGGGGGTGTATTTGTTGACGCAAAGAAGCTCGAGAGTCGGGGTGTCCAGATCCTGGCCAGCTACATCGAAGATCTGCATGTCGATTCAGGCGACAGCAAGGCCGCTGTTGTGTATCGAAAAGTTGGGGAAGGACATGTCGTGGTTACTGGTCCTCATCCAGAGCAAGTGAAATACTTCATGAGTATCGGCGCTTCGCTGACGTTGGATAGATTTGCACCGCAAAATTTAAGCAAGATCCCAAGCTTGCCACATTATGCAACGTTGATTGACGAACTTACCATGACCGACAAGACTAGAGTAGATTTTATGCGCTTAATGCTAGAGAAACTCGGTTTGCAGGTCAATGAGCAGGAACAAGCGGTACCGTCCCTTTCCCGTCTTCATCTCACTGCTCATAACCTGGCAGACGTCTCTGACCTCGTTGCGAGCTGGTCTGAAATCATCACTGTAATTGGTGATGAAGAGTACTTCAAAGGCGAGAATGATGTCTTTCGCATAGAGAAGGAAGGCACTGCATGGAGCGTGAAAGAGTTGAAGAGAGCTGTGAGCGCGGTGTCTGAGAAGCTTCCCACACTTGGCGCGATTACAGAAGGCAGCAAGGAGCAGGCAGAGAAGGACGGGGAAAAAGAAGACACCAAGAAGAAAAAGCCGAAGACAGCCGAGGAAGAAATTCAGGAGTGCATCGAATATACCACGTCGACGGACCCGGATCAGATTTTGGACTATGAGAAGATTGTCAAGATCATCATACCACATGAGAAGGGGCTTCCATCCATCAAAGACGTACCCTTCCATCACGAGGCATATTACGCCAACCTACATCACTACCACAACAAGTTGCGCAACCCCGATGCATCTTTCGGCAAGCACCTCTTATACGGCGAAGTTGTCACATCCACAAATACTCTACTGGAGAAGAACCCATCATTACTCCGAAGTCTACCCAGCGGCTTTGCAGTCACCGCAACCACCCAAATTGCAGGTCGCGGTAGAGGAAGTAACGTATGGGTCGCACCCCGAGGCGCCCTCATGTTCTCCACCGTCCTCCACCATTCCTTCGCACTAAGCCAAAGCGCCCCCGTAATCTTCATCCAATACCTCGCCGCGCTTGCCATCGTCCAAGGCATCAAAGGATACGCACCAGGCTACGAAAAGATACCCGTAAAGCTCAAATGGCCAAACGACATCTACGCCCAACTCCCTGGTTCCGCCAACAACCCCGTTGTAAAGATTGGCGGTATCCTGGTAAACAGCAGCTACTCCGGTTCCTCCTACGACATCATACCAGGCATCGGACTGAACCTATCCAACGCCCTCCCCACCACTTCTCTCAACCTTCTCGCATCAAGCCAATCTCCACCCCTCAAAGCTTTCACGCCCGAGAAACTCCTCGCGTCTATCCTTGCGCACTTTGAAACGCTGTACTCGACGTTTTGCCAGACGGGCTTCAATCGCGACATGGAGGGTGAGTACTACGATAACTGGTTACATACCGATCAGGTGGTTACGCTTGAGAGCGAGGGCGGTATCAAGGCGAAGATCAAGGGTATCACGAGAGATTGGGGTTTGTTGCTCGCTGAGGAGCTGGGTTGGGAGGATAGACCGACGGGCAGGGTGGTTACGCTGCAGAGTGATAGCAATAGTTTTGACTTTTTTAGGGGGTTGGTGAGGAGGAAGGTTTGAGGTGCGATGTCTGCGAGAGTACAAGCATTTCTTAGGATTGAAATCGTATACCAATGGAACATGGCCAGATATGCACCTGCTGAGATTGAGACCAGGGCATTTGTAAGGCCCTAATGCGTCACGTAAAGATGTCAAGATGCAGGCTGGCTTGAAATCTTTGGAAAGCACGCGTGTGTAGCAGCGGCTTCAGTCTCATCCTGTCGCCAGGGCGAATTTTTAATTACTGCCATATCAGACATCATCTCCTCCCTCTCCCGATATCAAAAACCACATATGAAAGAGAAGCAAAAATGTCACTTCGACATACTCCAGGGGCTCATACAAAAGACGCGCAAATCACCACGGTCGTGGTACCCTTCCGCCGCAAATCACACTAGCCACATCTTGGCGAACAAGGGTCCCTCCATCTCGCGCATCTCGAATTTCCCAAACACCACCAACATCAACATCTTCGCACGCAACAACAACGCCGCCTCCTCACCACTCAATCGCAAACCGCGACGCCAATTGCGCATTCTCCGCGCGCACCGCAAAAACCTCCACGATGAACCTCTCAACCTTCCGCCCCGTCTTCCGCCCATACAGCGCCGCCGCTTCGATACCGCGGGTATCCCCAACCTGGCAGAAGAGCACAACATGCGTCGCGCTGCAAAAGACAGGCACAGCGAGTTTTTCGTCGACGGCGCAATTGCAAAAGAGAGCGAAGAAGGGACCGGGGAATGATCCCAGGATAAGTACGTCTCCCCCCCCCCCCATCTCATCTCCAGCTACCTTTTGGAAAGGAAAAAAAAAGAACCCCACACTACCACAGAGAGTCCGAAGACCTAGAGAACCTGGCAGTTGCTAACATGATTATGATTTCTAGCAAACATCCGCTACCACCTAACCCACCCCCTAACCCCACGCCCCCTGCACTTCTCCCGCACCCGCTCCCTCCGCCACTGGACCATCCACCGCGCCTGGCTCCTGTTCCTGCGCAAGCGGCGCTGGGCCGAGGAGCGCGCGCTCGAGCGCCAGTATATGAGTATGCGGGCCGCGTGCGAGCACCTGCGTCTGCTAGACAACAACGGGAACCGGGTTAGCGAAACCGAGGGCGGGGGCCAGGGGCCTGATGCGGGTAGACTGGGTGCGAGGGGACGTGAGGTCGGGAGGTTGTATCGTAGTGCTATGCTTAAGAGGGGGGTTTGGGGTAGTGTGCCGGTGGAGTATGGGAGGGTGCAGACGGATTTTCCGGCGAGGGAGGGCTGGAATCATGCGTGGACTAGGAATTAGATGGGATGGGGGTATGGGAGGGAGAGTTGTGTGATATGTGGGATTTGAGATGAGCAAAAGAGAATCGAGGGATGGATAGGGGAATGAATGATTGTAGGGGCACATGGAGCGGCGATTGTGCAAGTATTCTTTCTTGTTTCTTTGTGGCATGGCATGTTTATATGGGTGATGATGGTATTACTACACAACAGCTTTTTTCCATCTGCTGTATTCTCTCTCTCCTCTCTCTTCCTTTCCTCCAAGTCTTCCAGCTTCAGCTTCGTTCTAACTCGACGGTGGCTCCCCTCCTTTCCTCTTCTCTATACTCTTCTTTCTGTCCGTCCATTCCCAAACCAAGCTCGCTGCGCACCACCGCCAATGTCCCCCGGTCTGGAAAAGTGGTTGTACATGAAGAGGAAGAAAAAAGACGACTAGGAAAAATGAGTGGATGATGATGGCGTCTTTGGCAGCACGAAGATCATTAGCCAAGATCAAGTTTTCCCTCCTTCAGCACACACGCACGCGCACACGCGAACCCAACCCCATGCTTACAACCCCATTTTCGAAACAATGCAAAGGAAGCGCTCAAAAACGCCGGGAAGAAAGATGGAAAAAAAGAACCGAGTGAAAAAGACGATCAAAAAAGTAGCCCAGGTTGTATACCCCATGTGTGTGACTCCGCCCAATGCTTAGTGATGATGATGATGATGTTTTCAAGAAGAAGTGAGTGAATGAAGGAAGGAATGAATCGTCGCTCATAGAACAACGCATCCACAACCCGGGTTCTCCTTCTTGTCGACGGAGAGAAGAGCAGCACGGGTTGCTGCTTCGAAGACGTCGTCGACACCATCGCCGGTGAGTGAACTGCACTCGAGGTACTTGCGGGCGCCAATCATTTCTTTCATGTCGCTTCCCTGCTTGGTGGTTGTGAAGCGAAGGGACTTTTTGCGCATCTCTTCCTGGGCAAGTGGGTCGTCGCGGAGATCCTTCTTCAAGCCGACCAGGATGATGGGGACAGTGGGACAACGCTCACGCGCCTCTTCCGCCCACTTGTGCTTGACGTTATCCAGCGAATCAGGCGAGTCGACCGAGAAGCCGATGAGGATGACATGTGCTTTGCTGTATGCAAGTGGACGTAAACGCTCGTAGTCTTCTTGTCCCGCAGTATCCCATAGGGCGAGCTGTACGGACTTGCCGTCTACTCTGCAGTCGGTGACGTAGTTTTCGAAAACTGTTGGGACATATCGCTGCACGGCACGTTAGCATGCCACGGTGTTAAAGGATGAAGACTGCGGTGCAGTGAGATGGGTGAGGTGACATACAGTGGGAAAGTAACCGAGAGTGAAGACGCTCAGAAGACTAGTCTTGCCGCAAGCACCGTCGCCAATAATGACTAACTTCCTAGAGGGATAAGATCAGCATAGTGTACGAGCGTTGCATGGTGTGACATTTGTCGGCGTGACCGAGATTCGGCGTCGAAGGACATGTTTCTTGCAAAGGATACAGATTATCCCGAAGGAGAAAGAATTGAGAGCGAGTCGATAAAAAGTGGACATGGGGATGCTGTATGATGGACTATTTTTAGTCGGACGTGTGTTCGGACCGGATGCGCCAATGCAAGCTATGGCGCAAAAGCCGGGGTGTCAACAACTCCAAACTATTGACGCTTGTCAAGGCTGGAGCAGCAGGGCGCCAGAACACGGTGGGGACGAGGTGAGAATCGGGAAGAAATGGTACAAACAAGACGCAGGCTAGACATACAACGGCGTGCAAGGGAAAAAAACAAGGGAAAGATCGACATGGGTTCAGCTTGACAAGGGTCCGGAAATCGACGAAAAAAAGTGCAAGGTTTGTACGTACCTGCGCATTACAGGCTCGCCATTTTGCTGTTGTTGGGCCATGGTAGGTGGGCGATGTGGAAAATGGCGCAATGAGCGGGAGACGTTGTTGTTGTTGTTGTTGGCAGGAGGGACGCGCGTTGGAGGAAGGAGCGGCGTGCGGTTCGGGGCTGCAGTGGTGGGCGGGTCGCCAGGATACAATCAAGTAGCCCTATTTGCGCGAGCGTGTAATGGTGATGTTTTGGGGGGGTGCAGCGACGTGTATCCCCTTGTACCGCGAGTGCTGCCAGCTAGCGTCGACGGCTGGTTGAGCGGACGGGCAATGAAGGTCTGGGACAGCGAGGAGTCGGGAGCGTATCAATTGGGGTGCGGTGGAAGGCGCGAGAGAAGCGACCGACTGATGGTGAGAAAGAGAGAGAGAGAGAGAGAGAGAGTGTGTGTGTGTGTGTGTGTGAGAGTGAGAGTGAGAGTGAGAGCGAGAGTGAGGGATGCCGGGGTGGGTAGCGGCGGCGGTGGCGGTGGGAGTAATAGTGGTGGTGGTGGTTGTGGTGGTCAATGTTGTTCTGCGACAGCGACAGAAGACTAATAGTGCTAGCGACGGGGGGTGAAAGAGGCACGGAGGATGCGTCGCAAATGACGGGGGGGCTTGGGGGGACCCTTTAATAATGGGCGTGGACGATCACGGCGGAGACATGCACGAGCTAGAGGCTTACAGACGGGCTGGACTTCTGGCTGGTCTCGGTGGTGGTGCGGTGTGGGCGTGGGCGTGTGTGTTGAGAGATACGAATGGCTGCATCGACGTGCTTGCTTGCACAGCCTCTCTCCCACGTCCCTTCCGTTCCAGAAGACTACCGGGCGCCAAGACGTGGCTCCTGCGGCAGGTGCGAATCGCAACGTCGGTACCAGAATGGCCCGTCGACCATCAACGAGAGAGGCTACGACTGTCGGCCGCCTAGGACCGGGCCCCATCGACGCACACGACCCCGAGCCCCAAGCACGTAGAGTCTAGAGTGACGACAGGCGCTGAAGACTCGCACACCAACCCGCCCTTGCTGTGCGTGACCGGCCCCTCATCCTCTCCAATTCCAACCCTCCTCTCACTTTTGTGAGCAACCCCCCCAGAGTGCGGAGACGCTAGCTTGCCGGCACCATCATCGGAGCTGTAATCCCGCTCGACGCTGTCAAGTCACCTTGTCTCTAACCACTGCCGCCCCTCCAGCAGACCAGCAGACCACCAGCACCAGCAGCCATTGCGTCGCGACTCCATGGCCCAAGCCACCGCGAGAGGGTCCACGCCCGCTACCATGGCCTCCAACGGCACCGCGACCCACGATCCCACCCCGACCGCCGTCGTGAACCGCAAGAAGCAGAAGCGGCGGGAGAAGGAAGCCGCGAAGAAGGCCGCCCAAGAACCGCCCGCGCCTGCGCCGGCGTCCGCGCCCGCCAGAAATGGCGTGTCCCCCGCCGCCGCACAGCAACAGCAACAGCAACAGCAACAACAACAACAACAATACGCCCATGCCGAGCTCGACGAGCCGCCGTACGACGAGGGTGACTACTATTCGGACGAGGAGTATGAGCACACATACAGCGCCAACGGCGACTACCAGCAGCCCTACGGCCACGCCCCAATACGGAGCGGCGGGCCCGGCAAGAAGCCCCGGCGAAAGAAGAAGGCGCCCTCTGGACAGACGCCGCTCGCCTACTCCCAGCACCTCTCGTCCCGCCACAGCCCCGCGCCACCGGGCCACGCCTTGTCGTCGGCGCATCCCATTGTACGATCGGGTTCCAAAAAGGACCGCATATGGAACACGTCGACGGCCGAGGAGCGCGAGCGCATACGCGAGTTCTGGCTGTCCCTTGGCGAGGATGAGCGCAAGTCGCTCGTCAAGATTGAAAAGGAGGCCGTCTTGCGCAAGATGAAGGAGCAACAGAAGCACTCGTGCAGCTGCACCGTGTGCGGGCGGAAGCGCACCGCCATTGAGGAGGAGCTGGAGGTTCTATATGATGCATATTACGAAGAACTCGAGCAGTACGCGCACCACCAGCAAGACGTCGGTAGTTTCATTCCTGAGGCTAATTATGGTTATGCGTCCAGTGCTCCTCACCCGCGCCCCATGCTGAACCCCCCACCACCCCACGGCCCCTACGACGACGACGAAGATGACTACGACTCGGGCGAAGACGACGACGAAGACTCCGAGTACGACAGCGAGATATCCTCCGAAGGCGACTATAGCTCGGGAGAACGGAGTCTGCCGCCGCCCGAGCCGTCAGACTTCCTCCAGTTTGGCAGCAGTCTACAAGTCAAAGGTATGCATATGCCCATACCCGTGCTGGGAGCATGCTGATTCATCCTTCTAGGTGGCATACTTACAGTTGCTGACGATTTGCTCAAGAACGACGGGAAGAAGTTCATTGAAATGATGGAGCAACTGGCTGAGCGTAGAATGCAGCGGGAAGAGGAGGCCCAGTTTACCGCTCATCCAAACATGCAGCAGCACCGGTCCTATAGCGGTCATAGTCACAATGCGCCTCCGCCCGACGAAGACGACTACGACGAGGAGGGAGAGGATGACGATGAATACGACGACGACGAGTACGAAGAGGACGAAGACGATGAGGAAGTGCGTATTTTGTGCCGGAGTGTGTATTCGCAACTAATTCAGCCCAGGGGACCATGACGGAGGAGCAGCGCATGGAGGAGGGCCGGCGGATGTTTCAAATATTTGCAGCGCGCATGTTCGAACAGCGAGTACTCCAAGCCTATCGAGAAAAGGTAGCCGCAGAGCGCCAACAGCGACTACTGGAGGAATTGGCAGAAGAAGACGTGCGGAAAGATGCAAAAGAGGCCAAGAAAGCGAAGGAGGCCCAAAAGCGAAAGGAAAAGAAGGACAAGCAAAAGCAGTTGAAGGCGGAGGAAAAGGCCCGTAAAGACGCTGAAATCGCTGCCAGGGAGGCTGAAGCCAAGGCCGCAGAGGAGAAGCGGCTGGAGGAACAGCGCAAAAAACGAGAGGAGCAGAGGAAGAAGAAGGAGGCTGGTCGCAAGGCACAAGAGGAGGAAAAACTGCGCAAGGAAGCCGAGCGTCTGAAGCGGCAGCAAGAAGAGCGTGAGCGACAGCAAGAAGCAGAGAGGAAAGTCCGTGAGCAGAAAGCTTTGGAGAAAAAGGCCAAAGACGAAGCGAAGCGGAAGGAGCGCGAAGAGCGGGAAGCTAGAGAAAAGGAGGCGAAAGAGAAGAAGGCCCAGGAGGACAAGGAGCGCAAGGAACGCGAATCGAAAACCAAGCCGGACAAGGACCGTCCACGCAAGGAGGATCAAGCAGCCGCCGCAGCAGCCCACAACGCCATCGCAGGCGCAAAGAAGGCATCACAACCGGTTGCTCCTGCGCTGCCTCCCCAGTTGCTGAAGCAGAACTCGTCTACGGGAATGCCCTCGCCGCATGTGACACCGGCTGTCCCCAAGGCCCCTACGCCGAATCGACCGCGGCAGACTTCGCAGCAGAACTCTCACGGTTCCTCGCCAAAGACACCCCATGCTACGTTGGGGACGAGCAAGTCAACTTCTCCTTCATCACAGTCGCAAGGACAATCGATGCCAAGATCTATTCTGACGAAGCCACCTATACCACCGCCTGGCCTATCTACCCCACACGGCCAGCCGACATCTCCGATGCCTCCCATGGGACCACCGCCGGGTATGGCAGGGCCGCCAGGGCTAAATATGGCCAACATGCCTCCAGGCCTGAACGGCTTCGCAGGTCAGGGGTCGATGATGCCTGGCATGATGGGACCACGTCCGAACATGCCCTTCTTTGCCCCGCCTGTTCCACAAACCTTCCGCGGCTTCCATCCACCGGGCATGCATACACCAGGCTCGCTTCCAATGGGCCGTGGATTCCCGATGGAAGGACCTCCTGGCTTCACTGCGCCTCCCGGCTTTACAGCACCGATGCCTTCCGCCTTCCCTATAAGCATGCCAACGCATTCTCGACAGGGTTCGGGCTCGTTTGAGCGACTTTCGAATGTCGAAAGCCCACTCGCAGCGCCGCAAGCGCAGCCGATACAGCGACCAGCGCCCATCCAGCGACCGTCAAGCGTCAAGCCCGCCGATGACCCCAACGTCGACGAGCTCTCAAGTCACCTTGGAAGCAAGGTGCTCTTGGATGACGAGAACGACATTCCTGAGATACCTGAACGGCGACCCAGTGTGCAGCAGCACGGGTCCGTGAGAGCTCCTTCGTTTGGCTTTCCGGATATCCCTGGCTCGCAGTATGGTTCCTTTGGTGCGCCGGGTGGAGGCAGTATCTGGGGGACACCGCCTTTGCAGGGCTTCGCCTCTGGTGCAACCTGGGGTAATTCGCCTACTTCCAACGTCTTCAACAGTCCGTTTTCGGCTCGAGCTCATGAGCGCAACGGAAACGAACAGCGTGTAGTGTGGCTTCGTCGCACAATCTGCACTGCCTGCAAGACGCTAGGTACTCGCGGCTCCGACCCAGATGGCTATATCGATGCTACAGAAGTGCATCGGTTTGTTGATGCGTCGAGAAACGCACTTGAACCTGCCGTGTCCCCAGACGAGATTAAAGAAGCCTGCGACATTCTTGACGTCACGCCAACCAATGGCGGGGGTAGCCTCGAATACAAAGAGAACAATGGCCGCCTATCGCACATAAAGTTCAGTGATACGGCGCCAGCCCCTCCATCTCTCGGCGAAATTGGTAGTCCCGTCCCTAGCCACAGCGTCTTGGCCGGTGGCTTTGGAAGGTTCCCTGGACTTGGACCACAGGGCTTTTGAGCATTGGGTTACAGTTATTCCCATCTCCTTCTGGTAACATTGTTAGCATTATTGTGGCAATGTCCGCCAAGTCTTTCTGGGCTTTCTTCGACTCTTCAGATCACCTAGTCATGCCTTTCCTACAAGCGGGGGCAATCTAGTTCACTTCTCTTGTGCCGAACATGACATCTACTACACGTGCATATTGTGATATATCTGATGAAGCATGCGAACATGACAATAATGGTTTAGGCAAGGGTGAGTGCGTTGGCGGGTAGCATCGGACGGCTCCACCCAAGGCAGTGGAATTTAATTTAATACCCAGTGCGGGAATATGGTGAGAGGAGCGGTCAAGCTGGCCGCCCACTTCGCAGCACAGTCTCACAACCCCGCAGTTGCGACACTGGCGGCTTGAGGTAGCTGCATGAAAAGCAAGCAACATGGTGTATGTAATTCTAGTCAGCCCCGGGGTGATTACGCTCAGCAGTCTTGTTTAGTTGGTCGACTAGACACGGCGACGAGGATGAGCTGTCCAGCTAAGAATAGACTGGAGCTGAGGTGGGTGGTTAGCCAGGTACGAGTGTAACGTCATCGGAAGCGGAAAGAATCAGCCCTGCAAGATCCCTGCTAGTCGCGTGGGCGGGGTCTTTCTTGCATGAGCCTCAGCATAACTGCTGTACATCAATAGACTTGCCCCCCGCCCTAGCTGATTTCTGGTATTCCCACCATCACTCTGCCTTGAACTGATATTTCCTCTCAAACAACGCTCTTTACTCGACCTTTGGAAAGCAGTACACAACAGCCATGTCCGACCCTATCGCCGACGCTGCGCAAAAGCACCCTGCGCCTGAGGGCCTTGTGTACACATATGGAACTGCTGGTGTAAGTGAGAAGAGATACGAGGCCTCAAAATTGAGCTAATTGAACCTACTTAGTTCCGTACGAAAGCGTAGGACAGCCCCTAGACCCCGAACCCCCCTCCGACCGCCAATGCCCCGCATTCAACACCGTTCAGAACCTGGCTGACTCTCGCAGCGATGTCCTCGATTCAGTCTTGACCCGCGTTGGCATGATCGCGGCTCTCCGATCACGCGCGCTGAAGGGAAAGTGGATTGGAGTCATGATCACAGCATCCCACAACCCGCCTCAGGACAATGGCGTTAAGCTCGTCGAGCCAATGGTATGTCACAAGCCCACAAGGTGGTAGAAACGGTAACTAACTCATGAGTAGGGCAACATGCTGCAGGTACGTATCTAAGCCCTCATCCTAACCCTCCTCCGCCTCCGGTCCAAGACAGCGGTCTGACGAAACGTACAGGAAGATTGGGAGGTTATCAGCACCGAGATGGCAAACAAGGCCACACCCGAAGACGTATCCAAATACTACCAGGAAATCGCTTCCCAGCACAAAATCGACCTCAGCACACCCGCGCGCGTAGTTGTAGCTCGTGACACTAGGGCATCTGGCTCAAGGCTGCTCGGATGCCTTGTCGACGGCCTGAACGGTGCTGGCGCCGAGACCAAGGACTACGGCTTCTTGACTACACCACAACTTCACTACATGGTTCGCTGCCTGAACACTGAAGGCACAAAGGATGCTTATGGTACACCTACCGAGAAGGGCTACTATGAGAAGTTTGGTGCGGCTTTCAAGACGGCATTGCGTGGAAAGAAGCCCTCTGGTAGCTTGACTGTCGACTGCGCCAATGGTGTCGGTGGGCCGAAGCTGAACGAACTCATCAAGTACCTCCCATCCAAGGAGGAAGGCGGCCTGGAGATTTCCGTCATCAACGACAACGTTATCAAGCCCGAGAGCCTGAACGTCGACGTAAGTTTGCCTTTTGTCTAGCCTCACGGTTCATACTAATGAAGTACCTAGTGTGGTGCGGATTTCGTCAAAACCAACCAGCGAGCGCCCCCATCATCCAAGGCTGGACCTGGTGACCGATGCTGCTCGCTTGACGGTGACGCTGATCGCGTGGTCTACTACTTCAAGGATGAGAAGAACGTGTTCCGCCTGCTCGATGGTGACCGTATTGCCACCCTTGTAGCTTCCTTTCTGGGTGACACAGTACGCCAGAGTGGCCTCGCCGACAAACTCAAGATCGGAGTTGTTCAGACCGCCTACGCCAACGGAGCTGCCACAAAGTACGTCGAGGACAACCTGAAGTTGAAGGTCGATTGCACACCTACCGGTGTCAAGTACCTGCACCACGCGGCTGAGAAGCTAGACATCGGTGTCTACTTTGAGGCCAACGGTCATGGCACAGTCATCTTCTCTCACGACACACTCGACACTATCGAGAAGCACGAGCCCCGCAACCCTGGCGAGAAGGAGGCTCTCGACGTACTGCGTGCCTGCATCAACCTCATCAACCAGTCAGTTGGAGATGCTCTATCTGACTTCCTCCTAGTCGAAGTTGTCCTTGCTCACAAGCACTGGGGACCCCAGGAGTGGCTCTCAACATACAGCGACCTCCCCAACCGCCTGCTCAAGGTGATCGTCAACGACCGCAGGATCTTCAAGACTACTGATGCAGAGCGCAAGCTCACTTCTCCCGAGGGTCTCCAGGCACAAATCGACAAGGAAGTGCAAAAGGTTCGCCAAGGTCGATCATTCGCTCGTGCAAGCGGCACAGAGGATGCCGTCCGCGTATATGCCGAGGCCGAGACTCGTGCCGAGGCCGACGATCTGGCGAGGAAGGTACACGACCTCGTCAAGGCTGCAGGTGGCGCTTAGAGATGTTCGGACATTCCAAAAGACAATTACAGTATGTTGGAGCAATTTTCAAGATGTGGAGGATATACGGCTAGAGGACTCGTCACAAGGGTAATTTTACCCGCGTCAGAAAGGACATACAGGTACAACTGGTAGATAAAAGTTGGCTCGATTATTATGATGATGAAGATTACTTTTGCGACTGCAGAATACAGGCAAAATTGACGACACTTGAATGTCCCCCGTTCCCCACTTGTCATGGTCAGATTGATGCGCGGACCGGGGACTCGGCATCATGGTACCCAATGAAACCCCACATGGCCCATGAACCTCTCCAGCATAAACGTGGTCATTTCTTGTCGACTGAAACGAGACACTTGAAACGACAGCCTCATCGCCACGATTGTCGGCTTTTGGGTGCGAGAAATTTCTCCGACCCAAGTTTTAGCGACAAGGTCTGGCGGAAGAAGGGTGGCGGTGCAGCAGCAGCAGTAGCGCACACGATAGCTGGTGTTCCTCCGCAAAAAAACGAGCTACGGGTGGGCGATCTTCTCCTGATGGGCCCCAAGCTTGCGATTGTTCCGACTCGGGGCCCAGGGCCTGGAACCCAAAAATAAAGTCTGAGTTGCCGCGCACCCTGGGAAGCCGGCGTTAAAACGGCGCGGGCTTGCAGCGAATGGGCGGGCGTGCCTGGCATGCGACAGGGTTTGCCTGAAGGGAAGAGCTAGTCGTCATCTGGCGACAGGGACGATCGCACCTTTTTATACCGGATAGTCTGGCTGGCGACGCGACGACACTTCGTATCATGCTGGCCCTTGTCGGCTTCTTCTCGCATACACTCTCTTTTGTATAGCGCACCGAGCAACTTTCCTTTGCTGTCGTCTTTCTGCCAATCTCTTTCTTTTTGCTGCATAGTCTGCGTTTGCACACACACCCCTAGACAATACGTCGCGTGGCAGGCCTTCGCACCCGCTTTCCCGAGTAATCACCTGCGAAAGACATGCGCTGAAAGTACCCACGCTCCATACTCGACACTCGTTACCCGCGAACACACGTCCCTCGCTCTCCGCACTTTCCTCCACATACAGTCGCTATGGCTTCATACAGGCCGAGCGCGCTGCTCGGGCGGGACCTGAGTGTAGAAGAGAAGTTCGAGCAACTAATGTCCAATAATCCGCTGGGCGCTCAAGTATGTCACCACGTCAAGCTGTTCCACCACCCCGCATCTTACTAACAGCTGAAGGTGTCGCAAGACTCGGTCCTAGTCGCCATAGGCACCTCGTTCGGGATTACCGCCGCCATCTTTGTCGCCTTCCTTCTTCTACGACCCTTTAATACCATCGTATACGCACCCCGCCTCCGCCACACGGATGAAAAGCACCGACCGCCACCCTTGGACAAAAGCCTATTCGCCTGGTACAAGCCCATCTTCAAGACGAATGAGCCCGAGTTCGTAGACAAGATTGGACTGGATGCTACCGTCTTCCTGCGCTTTGCACGCATGTGCAGGAACATGTTCATCGTGCTTGCCGTTGTGGGTTGCGCCATAATAGTGCCGGTGAACGTCACCAAATCAGTCGAACTCCAGAGCCACTTTGATGAGCCTCTCTCGTCCAAAATCATCTTCCTGATGACGCCTCGAGATCTCCAGGGTCAGATATTTTGGGCTTTTGTCTTCTTTGCATATGCGCTAGATATCATCGTCTGCGCATTCCTCTGGTGGACATACCGCGCCGTACATCGCCTGAGACGCCAGTATCTCGACAGCCCGGAATACCAAAATAGCCTCCACGCCCGCACGCTGATGATTACCGATATCAACCGAAGTAATCGCAGCGACCAGGGTATTGTGGAAATCGTCGATACGCTCAAGACAACACCGGAAGTACCTCGTGTATCCATCGGGCGCAACGTCAAGGATGTTCCTGATTTGATTGAAGAACACGAAGAGACGGTTATCAAGTTGGAGCAGATACTGGCCAAGTACCTGAAGAATCCGAATCAGCTTCCGGCTCAACGTCCTCTATGTACGCCTTCGAAGAAGGATCCAGAGTTTACGGATAGAACACAAAAGGTGGATGCGATCGATTACTTGACGGCTCGAATTCGGAGATTAGAAGCGAAGATTAAGGAAGTTCGGGAAACCATCGATAAGAGAGACGCGCTGTCGTACGGCTTCGCTAGCTACGAGAACATTACCTCCGCTCACACGGTCGCATACAACGCCCGAAGCAAACATGTCAAAGGCACCACCGTCAGGCTTGCGTCCAAGCCAAAGGACATTATCTGGAAAAACCTGACTCTGGACCCGAAAACCCGGCGCTGGAAGAAACTCGTCAATAATTTCTGGATTACCGTGCTTACGCTTTTGTACTTTATCCCCAACGCCTTGATTGCCGTCTTTCTGACCAAGCTTCAAAATCTGGGTTTCGTCTGGCCCTACTTCCAGACTGAGTTGGCAAAGCACCCAGACTTCTGGGCTGTCGTACAGGGTCTAGCGGCGCCGGCTTTGACGTCCTTGTTCTACTACTTCCTGCCCATCATCTTCCGTCGCCTTTCCATCAAGTCTGGAGATCAAACCAAGACAAGCCGAGAGCGACACGTTACAGCACAACTGTACGCCTTTTTCGTCTTCAACAACTTGCTCGTCTTCTCGCTGTTCAGCGCCGTCTTCGGTATGGTTGTAATGGTGGTGAACCTTGCCACCCAACAAAACGTGCCGTTCATGGACATCATTCACGATATCGCCTTCTTCGATACGACTATGCGCACGCTCTGCGAAGTTTCTCCTTACTGGGTGACATGGCTCGTACAGCGTAACTTGGGTGCGGCCATTGACCTTGCGCAAGCGGTTAATCTGGCATGGGGCAGCTTCTCTCGCAAGTTCTTGAACCCAACACCCAGGGAACTGATCAACCGGACTGCGCCGCCACCTTTCGACTACGCGAGTTACTACAACTATTTTTTGTTCTACTCGACAGTCGCCCTCTGCTTCGCACCACTGCAGCCCATCACGCTGATTATTGTTGCCATCTACTTCAGTCTGGACAGTTGGATGAAGAAGTATCTTCTGATGCGAGTGGACGTATCCTTCCTGTCTGTAGCATGACTAACAAACCCAGGTACGTTTTCTGCACCAAGAACGAATCCGGCGGCGCCTTCTGGCGTATGATCTTCAACCGTATGCTCGTCGGCACATTCTTCTCCAACTGCATTGTCGCACTACTCGTAGTCGCTGGCGGTCTTATCTGGAAGTGGCAAATGCTTGCTGCTCTGGCACCGCTCCCTCTAGCCTTGATCGCATTCAAGTTCTACTGCAAGAAGACCTTCGACAGCTCGCTCAAGTACTACACCAAGGGCGACAACAAAAAGGGCGTCGAGGCGCCCACACCAATCGACAAGGAATCCAGAAGAAGGGACCGTGTCGCTGTTCGCTTCGGGTACGTTGCAACCGCAATCCACACTCCAGCATCCACGCTAACAACCATCCAGTCACCCAGCCCTCTACCAAAAGCTCACCGTCCCCATGGTCCACGAGAAATCAAAGCACCTCCTCGCCGAAGTCTACCGCGGCCGCCTCGACGGCGACATCGGCGACACCGCCGCCTTCAGCGACGTCTACACCATGAAACGCATGTCCAAAGAGCACCCGGGCAAAATAGCCTCTGCAACAACAACATCCGGCGCCCCCTCCCCCTTCGAATTCGTCTCAGAGTCCAACATGGACTTTGAAAACTACAAGAACCGCCCCGAATTCAGCGACGAGCACGGCGGCGAAGGTTCCCTTTACGGTGGCGCAGAAAGCACAATCGGCCGCCCAGATACACCAGGTTCGTCTCACTGGGGCGGCGGCGCAAACGATCGTGGGCGCTCGTCCTCCCGCGACTCGGAACGCACCATGGGCGGCGAAGATGGCGGCGGCGTCTTGTATCCAGCAGGTTACCACCAGACGCCCTCTGCGCTCCGCGAGTACAGTCCTAGTCCTGAACCGGGACTCCACCGCTTCGATAGCAATGAGAGCCCGTATGGCGTGCCTGATGATGGCCGCAATCTTGTGGCTGGTGCGGCGCCCATGGGTGCGAGTGGACGGCAACAGTATACGCCGTATAGTCCTAGTCGAGATGGGGCGCAGGATTATTTTAGGCGGTAGTAGATGTGCAGATCAAGGGGGTGAGGGGGGATGTAATAGGTGAGGAAATTAGGAAGATGGAGGAGGCAGAAGCTTGCATGATGTATACTGAGACGAATTCCCTTTTTTTTTTTAATTCTTCCACGTCTTTTAGATTCCAGATTTTTCCCTAGATTTTTTTTTCTTCTCTTGTTTTTTTCCCTTGTAGATAGTTGTATCTACCCTTTTGTCACATCTACATTGGGAACAAAAACACAGCGTTCGCGCGCGCACGTCTTGGATACTCGCATTTTAAGCAAAAAGTTCTTCCACTTCTACCTACAAAGAAGAAGAAGAAGAAGAAGAAGAAGAAAGACTAGATTAGATTTCTTCGCCGATGATAGATGCCAACACATCCCAACTTTATCAACAACACTTCTTCACTCCACGTCCTTCCACGTCCTTCTGCTATCTCCCCGTACCTTTTTTTTTTCGCTTCGCTTCGCTTCTCACTTAACCGTAATCCAAACCTGACATCGCAGGATTATCGGCGTGGTAGTAGTCTAAGGCGCACTAGTCTTGAACGTAGAGCGTTAGCAGTACAAGTCCCCAAAGTAAGATAAAGGAAAGAAAAAAAAAAGGTAGACAATATATGTTTTGAACCAGACGTCGCAGGGGGAACAGAGGAGACAAGGGGATTATTACTACGTTGTAGTTAAAGTATAATTGGTAAGTTTTAGAATTAGGTGAGATGTATGTATACACGGGCGTGGATTGCTATTACTAATCTTCGGGAGAAGAAGAAAATAGTGTCTTACTTACATGTGCGTAGGCGCGCGTGTGATAAAGTGGGTGAGAGCGTAAGCGCGTGCCTTGAGCTGGTGAATAAGCTCAAAGAGCTTTCGAAAATGGTAATAGCGACGTAAAGTTGCCAAGGATGGCAGCCATAGTACTGAGGAGGGGGATAAAAATTCTGAGCGCGAAGTCTGAATTCCATCCCCCGTACACTCACTCACCCTGGTGAGACCATCTTTTACAACAGCGACAAAGGAGACTTGATGGGATGGAAACTTCATAGAATGAATACAAAGGAGACTTCATGGGTACAAAGGAAACTTCATAGGGGTGAAGAAGTGTATCTGGCAAAGACTAAGATCCCAGCGTCCGTTGGAGCCATACCTTCTCGGGCCGACCTTGCCTTCGCCGATTTCGTACTGGTGAGTTGGCTCGAAGCGGCGGTAGTGTTTCAAGTTCTCGCGGGGGGCATCGGCGTGCGTGTGGTTGGGGTCGATTCGGGCGGGGGAGGCGAGGGGCGGCTTATGGCTTGGGGCACGAGTGCGGCGGTGCTCTTGTACACGAGGCAACTACTCGTTGAGGTTGTTCTCAAACTTAAGGCGGAAATTCTCGGACTTCAGCTCTTCGTTCTCGAGCTCCACCTTGTTGATAGCCTTGTCGTGCTGGATGACAGTCTGTTGCATCTGAAGGCCAGCGGCTGAGGCTCCATTGATCTTCTGGTCCTTCTCGATAAGCTGACCCTTGAGCGTGAGCAGTTCGCTTTTTCTCTCGACATAGGCCTTCTTGATGACTCAGAAAGCCGCTTCGTATCCTTCTGGGGCCTTGCCTTCCGGTTCGTTAAACAGAGGTGAATCGGGTCCCTCACTAGGCTCTTGCAGCTTATGCTTCTTGTCCACGTCGCTAGTTGCTAAAGAGGGGTTGGAAGGAGGCTGAGGGTTCTCTGTGCTGCCGTCGGTGACCGGGGGCGCGCCACCGGAAGCAGTCGAAGCTGATCGAATCAGGATTTGACGCACTGATAAAGGAAAGGGTGACTTATAGCGACGGGGAGCTACATGACCGCGTCCCTGCGGGGCACTTGGTGCATGGTCGAAGCTGGCGGAGCCGTTGTATCGATACTTCTAGCTAATAGTTAGCATTGAGCTCACGCGCGGACTGAATTGGTGATTCTTACTATGCGACTGGCCATTTTAGTGAGTTTATTGCGTTATGGTCAATCCGTGTGAGTGCAGAGAAGTGAATATAGTAAAGAGAGATTGTGCGATGGTCAATGGGATGCAAAGATCCCTACGATGCGAAGTGAAAAGCGATTCACGTGCGCGACGACGATAAGGCAGCAGCATTGGATTGGGTAGCTATCACTGACTTGGATAGAGGTGAAACAGTTACAGCGATTCAATTTTAAAAGTACTCCAAAAGACAGAGTGACGCCGAAGGAAATGTCGTGAGTCATGATATTGGACCAACACTACTAATTGTGCAGGCCGAAGCTGTCGAGGTGGTTAAGAGAATTTTCGCCAAAGGCCAAAGGGAGAGGCAAACGCATGGTCGATTCTGCAACACAAGTGAATGCTCGTGGATTTGCGGTTTAAACGTCTGAGTATTCGTTGCCCCAAACGTTTGCTGAGATCCCGCTCCATTTTTTACGATGGCCGGTTGACTTTGTCAGACGACTCCTTCCAGTTGGACTCCCTCCAGTTTCTCGTAAGATGATTCGCCTTCAAGTGCGAGGGGCTCTGCCTCCACCTGCATAGGACCCTCTGCCATGCCGCGGAAAGCCTTTTCGTGTATTGTCGCTGCCCGTTCTTTCGGCTCGGGATTAGTTGCGCATAGTCTTCTTGCTCATCGGTATCACAGCTCTTGGCCGCAACCTGTAGTCGACGTTTCTCGCAAATTCCGACATTTATTGGAGCGTGTGAAGATATTGAGGTCAAAGACGACAAAGACTCGTTGGCGCTGGTGTAGCATGAACCTATGTCTGTAGATGCAGTCAAGGCTGACTTCAATCAGCACATGTTGCGCAGGTTCAAATGTAATTCCTGCAGACTTACAGCGGCGTAAGGGTACATGTTCGGTCCGATCTAGAGTATGTGTATCTTCTGGGAAGCTGCCGGCACCTTGGGTGTTATTCATCTAGAGATAAAAGTCAGTCAAAACTACATCTACAAGCAAGCGCAGGCACCTACGGTATCTGTGTTGTGACTGAAAATAGGTAAGATTGCGTTGACTGAATGTAGCCTTCGGGGATTAACTTCGGCAGATAATATATAAAGAAGCCAAGATGTTAGAGAGTACTGCTGTGGCGATCTTGACATGTCAGACGGATACACATCTTGCGTGCAATCTGGTGATGGACAACGGCGAGACTGGATAGCAGCACATCCCCTGCTACAGCCCAAAGCTTGTAAGTGTTTCGAAAAAGAAGAAAATACCAACGATGTGACGGATCAAAAAAAGAAAACACTTCAGGGCGTTGGAATGCCATATGCTGTAGCGAGTTTCGTCGCTTCGCTGCGAGATCGCATCGAGTATAATTGGGCGTGTACCGTTTGTCGCGGATGAAGGTGCCGTATGTGCATGTGGTCACACCTTCCTAACAACATGGGACTGAGGCACGATACTTGCTAGCTATGGAAGCAGACTGTCGGCAAGAGCACTCTTTCGCCAAAAGGATGAGCTGCTGTTTCCATGGTTATACTCTACGTGGAAGATTTACATTGGTAGTCGTAGTAAAACTTCGGTATACAAAGTAAATTGCAGATGGGAAATGATGAGATGAAAGAAACGTGGACGATGACGGTACAAAGACGTCGTGTGATGAGCGGGCTGACATAACGGACGCTAATCCCTCACGGACAAGTGCGCCGCCCACACGCGACTACCCCGGTGTGACGGCATTCAGGGTCCTGATACACTCAACCTGGTATCCGGAGTCACCACTATTTCCAGGTGTGGTACCTCGAAACAAGGCCAGGGCACCCAGTGGGAGCGCTAGTACTGCGATATGCGCACAAGAAGAGGAGGGTAAGACGCGCGTACAAAAAGTAATGAACTTGCTCATGTGCTGGTGGTTAAGTGACGCGCAGGTTCAAGCTGGCCATGTTCAAGGCGAATGGGGTAGTTGCTCGATGCAGCAGACTTTACTACTTTCACACGACGGGCGCATGTCAATCGAGGTTAGACGATTTGTTTCGTTACAAGATGATATTCTGGTCAGTGAGTAGGTGGGGTGGAGTTCATTGTATTTGAACTGTATACAGTTCGAGTCAAGGCTACATCGAGTCATTCTATCGGCGCTCCTGCGGGAAAGGCCGCTAGTTTCGAAATCGAGAAGTGCGCTTGAGAAGCAGATTTACTGCCCTGTGGAGGTGTTTGCATAGATGTCAGGCCCGACTGGTTCATCGCCCTCCTTGCCCAACAGCATCTTTGTCGAATCGCCCTCCTTACCCAACAATCCTTTCAACCCGTGGAATTCCTTGAACACCAACTCGTTTACCACTTTTTGATCACTCAACATCTGATTGTACTCTGCAGCCTCCCGTTTCGCACCCTCACCCTCACCCTCTACCAGTGATACCCAATAGGCCGGGAGAACCAGCAATGCGTCGCTCACCTTTCCATTCATCTTTTCAAGCAGACTATCTTTGCTTGCCTGCAGGAAATGATTCAGAAATAGTTTCCAAAGCTTGCGATCGAAGTCTGTTTGTCCATTGAAATAGTGTCGAGGGAAATATGGGTCGCTCCGCCAGAACGCGCGAGCTGCCTGGGCAATTCCATCCACGTCCTGAGTGATATGGCGCACGCTGCCGAAGTCTAGCATCCATTTAGTGTGCTTCTCACCTAGCACCCTGAAAGTTGGTGTTGGCTTCAAATAAACGTATTTCCTGGCTGTAGGCGGTGCTAATACGAATTCCACGTCGTTTGCATCGACCTCTGCTTTCCAATAGCAGTGCGCGAGTGCTTCTGCAAGGATTTTCACAACCTTTTAGATATTCAAACTAAGGTCTTCCATTTGATCGACGCAGAGCCTGTAGTTCCGGAGATTGAAGAACATGCTGGGACGGGTGGTCGGTCGGCGTTTTTCAGTATACAGTCGGATGAGGCAGTCTTCATTCTTTTTGCTTGCTCTGGTAACTTCTTGAAGGGACTGGCGGCAGTATATGGCAATGAGAAAATCGCGGATGAGAAGGGGTACAGCGGGAATCCTCTCTGTTTTGTAGTCCTCGCACGGCTCTAGGACTTGGTTCTGGGTGGTTTCGAATATCTCGAGATTGTCTTCCCACCATTTTCTGTCTGCTTCTATCAAATCATAGGAGTGTGGGATTCATACAGAAAGGTTGTCGTCGGTGATAGCTTCTATCACACGCTGGTGCATGACCGTATCGTTCGAGACCGAGCGGTTTGCATCACAGTCTTCTCGCTTGATGACCCAGTATAATTCTTGTTTAGCCCATACGCTTCCGCAGCAGCCTCTGCCGATCTCGCGATAAATTCCGGGTTCCATTTTGGTGTGGTGATGGACTTGTCGTTGTGCCTCGTGACACCGTGGGTGAGAAATTGTTGTAATGTTTGATCTTTGCTCAGCTAAGAGAAGGCACATGAGGTAGGCTTTTGTAGTGTGAGATTTTCCACTTGCAAAATTAATGTCGCGGCCTACCGTGGTTGAGGCTGGTAGCAGCTGGTTTCTGATCAATCATGCATCGCGCGTTGCACGACAATGGCAAGAGCGGACCTCATGCCTTCTAACCGCATATCTGCTTACACTCTTTCGCACTCCGAGCACATTCCAACTCTTCAGCCGCCTACCTTTCCCCATCCGCCCAAAATATCGTGAATCCAGCAATGGTGTCGCGCCCGTGCGTGATCAGCGGTGCGACCAACTAGCATCTCCGGCATTTGCGTGCTTGCCACGCACCCCTTTCTTCCCCATCCTCCGCGGGCGCAATGGTAAATAGGTAGGTCTCTACTCGCTGCGAAAAAGAGCCCCCGAGCCGCAATCACGATCGCCAACACCGGCCCCGCTTCTGGCTTCTTCTCAATGCAAACCGGTTGTAATAGCGCCCCCTTGGCTCTTGGGCCGTCAAGCCACGGCCTGGCGGTCAGGAAGTGTTCAGGGTCCGCTAAGGCTATTGCCTCAGGGCCTGGCTTCGAAACAGTTTATGCTACCACATCGTGCATCTCAATCCGAATCAGTTGGGTGCAAAAGGGTTTAAATTTCGGTGAATAAGGAAAAGCGGCAGAGCGATCATCTGTTTTGAACTCAGCCCCTCACTGTTGTCGGCTCCATGGCACAACTTGGCGAGGGCAACGCTACTCCCCGGATGCCAGCCTTCCCGAAGTCAAAAGCAACACCAAGTACACATAATCAATTAACTGTCAGCAGTCTCTTGCTCAGCAGCTCTTCGCCAATGTCATTTTTCTGACGAACGCCACGTGGCGCCGCGGCCTATGGGCAAAGAGCTGCTGATGAAGTTCAGCATTTCAGCCCCCACCTGCATGAGCTGAGAGATGCCGGCCTAAAATTAGAGGGCTCCACAGCGGGCACCAGCCGCCCTACGAGAGCATCATGACGATAGCAGCTTGGGTTCACCGCGTTTCAAGCAGGCGAATTTGGCAGAATGTGCGATCGCATCAATGATAGAAGATGCAAAAGAACACGGGCGCAATTACCATCTTTCTGACATCACATCTGCCACGTGCATGACGCGTTTTGCCGCGACGATCTTGGGCTGTGTGAGATTACTACTGGGCTAATACATGTGCGCCTCTTTACACAAGCAAGGATACCGTCAGCAAGAACCTTATCACTACCACCATTCCGGCCCGCTCGCCTGGCGCGTACCCTCTTCGCTCGAGTCGCAACCTCGAGCACTCTGCACAAACACTTCTCGCCCATAGTCACTTCAAAGAGACCGACGTTGATCGCCGACCATGAATATGATGCGCAGAAAGACGCAGTACGTGCACATCACGCCGATACCGTCATTCATACCGCGCCAGCTCGCAATCGACTTCCTTCACAGCCACGGTGAAATCATCGAGCTAAACCCACTTGTCACCGGCCACGAGCCCATTAAAGCACCGCGCGACGCTCCCGCCGACGAATTTTACTCGACTTGGTACGAGATCTCGGAACGCATTCAATACATACCCGGTATTGGTAGGATTGGCAGTGGCGCAATCAAGTTTCGAGGTGTATTCCACGACCTGCCCTTTGGCCTGCAAACACACACGTATGCGCCTGCAAATGTTGACCTGCGCAACAAATGGCAGATTTGCGGTAATCAACCTGGGGAACCACCGGAACCAAAGGAACTGGGGTCTGCTGCGCCACCGGAGGGGCTGTATATACGCGAAGATGTCGAGATCAAATGCAACGTCGCCATGGTGAACTTTGTGAAGAAGGAAATGAAGGCTGCAGCGAAAATTATGGTGGAGCGGTTGGTGAAAAAGGCTGAGTTGCTGGACTCTGGTGCGATACAGGCGATGATGGAGAATGGGCGGTTGCGGACAGTCAACCCAGCGGATCGCTCAGCGCCCGATCGCAGGTCGCCGCATCCATCCCCGACGCAGCCGTACAACATGCCAATGTCGCCCGGCCGCTCGCCATCTTTCCCGCATCGTCAGAGCTACGGACATGCGCAACCGGACCAACAAAACGCACCTCCTGTACCACCGAAGCAACTCCTAGGCACAAACGATGTGGTCATGGAGCTGCCAGGCGATTTTTACCATCCGCAACCATCTCCATCTTACCTACATCCCAACGAACACCGTGCATCGTCTGCTTCTGAGCCCTCACAATACTCACCTCAGCCACAAGATGCCCGATGGTCGACAACATCGCATAGCTCTGCATCGTCCCGGCCCAGCTCTTATGCTCCATCAGAAGGCATGCGGTCACCCGGACTTGAGGCCAAGGCATTCGCGTCGGAGCTCCCGACTATGGAGGAGACCAAGGAAGAGCACAACATCAGGCAGAAAAGGGACAGTGGGCAAAGGCCTCAACAATATGCCTACAATCCACAGGACTATGCGAGGCCAACACAGCAACAGTATGCGCAAGGACCACCATACCCGAATTATTAACAACATCCTGATACAATGATTTTCCTTCTTGTTGGCGGAAAATACGGATTATGAATTACGGCTGCTTGGTGTTTGGGCGTTCACGGTCTTCGATCGCACACAGTGGCTGGATGATTGCAAATTGGTTTCAGATATCCCCTACGGCTCAGCAACGTAATTGTATTGTTTCTTCCCAACCCAACTGCAACATCTTACGCGTCCTGCATCAGGCAATAACGACATCAAGCACTCTCTTCTCGTCTTTCCTAATCTCCACCCACCCATCTGCATCCACCTTCACAATCTTGCCATCGATACAAATCCGCCTCCATCTTGCTTCTTCTTCCATGCCCTGAAACTGTATCCTCAGCCCATCGATACTTTCATACCGCACGTCCTTATCGTCTACGTGCTTACCCCCTTGATACGCTAACCCCATGATGCGCATAACATCATCCCCACTCCTCGGCCCGAAATGCACCAGGTGCATGCTCCCGTCCAGCGGCCTACTCTTCGGCGAAACACAAAATGGCTGCTCGAGATTGGACACTAAAGCCGCGAGCACGTACATGTGTTCTTTGTCCTCTATCTCTTTCCACTCTCCATCTCTCAGCACGGAAACGCGGGCTTTGTACGGATGGGGCAGCGAGCCGTCGGCGGGATACAAAGCCTCCTTGGCCGCCATCTTGAAGCGCTCCACGCCGTATTGGCGGTAATGCGCTGTGTCGCTGTCTCCGACGAGCGAAGCGTGCATGCCCCAACTCGCTACTACCGCGCCGTGCAGTATACCGTTGCCTTGATCGTCTTTATGCAAGGCTTCTTCGCTGCGGGCCTCGTCGACTAGTAAGCGCGCGCCTGGTGAGAATGTGGCTGTGAAGACGGGAAGCGGCTTGGCTGTGGTGGTGCTCGGTGACAGGGCATCTATACCCCATGTCATGCTTTTCCCGGCGTTGATAGAGTGGTAGAGAGCGTTTGCCGTGCCGAGGGGTAGTAAGACTACCTCCGGCGAGACGTAAACATCGCCTCGAGGCTGCAATAGCAAGCCGTTTACCAGATCGACGATGCCGCCGTCTCCTGAGAGCAGGATGATACGGAGTGGCTTTCCGCTGTTTGCGGCGGGGAAGAAGGTGTTTTGTGTGAGTTCGGAGATACTGGTCGCTGAGGTCGTGGTATGGATGTTTAGATTCGACACGCCTTCGTCTCCATAGATGGCGGTTGCCAGGATTGGCGTGACGACGTTTTGGAAGAAGTTTTCTGCTTGGCGGTCGCCAGATCCTACGGAGAGGACGACGTGGGTTTCCCGCTGCGATGCTGTATCGGGCGCATTTGGTGGGGTAATGTTGCGCTTGCTAATTTCGACGAAGGACGGTGGTTTGGTGGCATCTTTGTTTTCCTGTAATGTGATGATGAATTCGGAGGTGCCGTTTTTATCTCGCAAAGAAGCAGTGATCGCCTTCGGCTCTGTGGTGTCGTTTGTAGAAGCCATGGTTTGGGGGTCAACGGAGGGACTGAGTCAGGCGTGTGGAGTTGGGCGATGATATCACTGAGGGGTCGATTATCTAGTCATGGAATCTCGATCATGAAGATGTTGAAGGCAGCCCTCAAGTTGTGTTATGTTTGATTGATAATCCACCTCCCGTCGCAAGCGACTGTATCTAGCTACACCAATGTCGCCATTGTGCTAGGCAGACGTCGCGGCCTGACGGCACCTTACCAGCCCCGTTTTTATCGTCTTACAGGTGCGCTAGTCCGCGTGCGTCATGTTCAATAATTGGGCGCATGTGGTCGCGCGAGACAAAAAGTACACATCAATCTGAAACTAAGCGTGCGCATCTTGTATTATGAGTGCTAAAACGAAAATATTTCAGCCAGGAAAAGGGTCAAAAATGTTTATATTGCAGACATTGAGCGCATTTGCTGTCTAATGCCAACATACTTTTCATCTACGTGGTTGCGGGCAGGGGCGTAAGCAGTTGTTACGTCATCACTTGGCAACGGGTACTGAGGAAGAAGCCTGGAGCCAAAGGGCAGCTCAGCCGCGCCTGTCAGCTACACCAACACAGTGAGCATTGCGCCGCGGATAGAGGACGACATATACCAGACTCGCCTGCAGATCATCGCCCCCGCCAGCTGGTCCCGCATTAGGACACGACGCCCGATTCCGCGACAACCGGAAAACCCAATCCACGGCATCCGCACACTCGCGATAACCTCCGCCAACACGCACATGCGACCCTAATCACACCCTCACCCACGAACCTACACCACCACCGCCATCATGAACGGCTGGCTAGTCTTTATTATAATACTGCTCCTCGTACTGTCCATCTCGTACTTTGGCTGGTATTTCTACGCGCGATGGAACGCCTCACGCAATGGGCTGCCACCACCATCAATGAACCCCATGGTAGCATTTAGCCGGTCGACAGACAGCGAAGCGACCAACTACCCGGGACCCGCACCGACAGGCATCAAAGGCTGGCTTGACACCCAAGTGCGCAAGTTCAAGAACCGCAACAACAGATACACGACGGGCAGCGGCTACGAAGATGCAGGCTACAACGGCAGCAGCCGCGGTGTCGGCGGAGGCCGCGGCGCAGGAAGCCGCTTGGATCCCGACGAGGCCTGGAGTTCGCGCGTCGGCGACGAGGCATACTACGAAGAACAAGAACTCGGCCTCCACGAACCAGCGTCGACCCAGCCTCAGACTGCGAACCCGTATGCGCCTGCCGCCCCGTATGCGACTCACGAATCCGCCCGTGGACGTAGTCGCACGCGCGACTCGTACGACGAGCATCTCGATGCTCAGAGTGGACGGAATCCGTTTGGTGATGATAATGCGGCGAGTCTGAGGGGCGTCAGTCCACGGCCGGTTATGGACGCTGATACGGGCTATCATGGGGCTGCGACGGCGACTATGCCGAGTGCGAGGCAGCATAGGAAGAATGGTAGTGTTGATAGTACAGACAATAGTCCGACGGAGAGCCGGAGGAGCGTGTTTAGGGAGGGTTTATAGTTTTTCATGACTAGTTGTGTACCGGACATATCGGTCGAGGAGGTGAGACAGAGAGAGATGGAAGCCTTTTGAGATTTTGATACGTTGTTTTTCTTTTTTTGATATCACACATTTTCGTTTAGGGTGAGATGGAAATAGCGGTGTATGGAAAAGATGGAAGAGAGAGGATGAGAGAGCTGCTGGTTTGAAGAGTTAGTAAATACCTCCTGAGATTAAGTGGATATGCGTTTACCTTTTTGTTCAAACCAGTCTGAGATACGTGCTTTTGTGGATTCCGGGGGTCAATCGTAAGGGTCCATCTCCGCACGGTTCCTTTTGATCTACTCAGCAATAACACATCTAGCTGCAACCGCGGTACATGCTCACACCAAAGACTGCAGATATGTACGACATTTCCAGGAGATGAATACTGAAATTATGGTCAAAGGAGCACATCAGCACAAATTGTTCCACGAATCACTGTTTCTTTCGGGACTCCACTCGAAGTCCAACTGCGTTGTCAACGGCAAAACAAATCCATGTAAGATCAAGGCATACTCTCGCATTCTTCCACACTAACCAGAAACAATAGGTACAGTAATAGAGCTCGCGTGCGCGCCACCTGTCCATACGCGTTTCACAGCCCCACGATGGTACTCAGCGTCATACGCACGTTCGAAACCCGGCATAGTCCCGGGACCTGCAACGGGAGAAATCTCAAGCCGGAATCGCCGTCCAGCTGCCACTCTTCCACAAACGGCCAGCATCTCGACTTCGGTACTTGCTGCTTCGCCGGGAACCAGCGGTTGCGCATCCGCCTCAAGGTGCGTGTGCCAAGGGCGCTCAATGGTACTGCGACTGGTGTCTAGTGCCCTTCTGGATGCCTTGAGTACGCCCGAAGTCAGTGGCGGCGAAGACCTCTTGCCCCGATCCTCCCCTTGAAACGTGGCCGGTGCTATGGCCCTATACGATACGTCGTCTGCCCCGTCCAAGACACGAAGTACCACGTAGAAATCGGCGTCGGAAGAGGAAGACGATACCCATAGGCTGGCTCGGAAATGGCCAGCAAACTCCACGTCTTCTTCCAAAGGCGCCGACTCGAATACCGCCATGGGTGCGTTGTCGTGGTCAGTAGGGTCTCCGTCTACAGCGTACTCAGTAAAGAGCGTCTGCTCGGGTGTCTCCATAGCCAGACTTCCCACCGCGCCTGCGACGCCGGCGCCGAGAAACATCTTCCTGTATTCGGTCGAGGGAAGCGGCCAATTCGTTGCATCACGCCATTTGAACTTTCCGCCACCCAGTCTCATCATCATGCGAACAGGTGGCAGTTCGGGGGCGTTATCCACATCCTTGAGGTGACGGTCGAAGAAACTACACAAGTCGGCATGGCTATCTTGGATCATGGACGGCATGCAGAAAGCATCCCAGACCAGCAGATGTTTAACCTTGGATTGAGCCTGTTGGAAAGCTTCGTATCCAGCTCGTCCATGTATGACCTCGCTCTGGCTGACCGACGTGAGCATCGGTACGTTGATATTCCTGAAATCCGCCGACAGCAACCCTTCCCCATGGTAATACTTGTCGTCCCAGGGATGATCAGCGAAACCACCCAGGAAATCCACCGCGCTCGACTCGGCGTTTCTCTGCTTGCCAACCAGCACCTCCCACCAATACTTGCGGAACTTTTCGAGATATATACTACCGGGATAGGAGAGATCTCGGTACGCATCAGCGTCGCACGCGAGCGGAGCTATCGCCTTGAGAGACGGCAGGTGCAACGTAGCGATATGGAATTGATTGGTAGCATGATACGACGCCCAAAACGTCGCCACCTTGCCATTGCACCAAGGCTGTTCCGCTGCCCACTCGATGGCATCGTAGTAGTCGAGCGCCTCCTGCTTGGAGAACGGGTTCAGCTCCCCAGGCGTCGTACCGATGCCTCTATGGTCAACACGAATCATAGCGTAGCCGCGCGGCACCCAGTCGACAGCATTTGGTCTGAATGCTGTCTCTGACCACTTGAAATAAAGCGAGACGTCGGATCGATCAGTCTCGTGCCATGCGTCCTCGCGGTCCTCGCTCGCGAGCAGATCGGTCTCGTTGCGTATTACGCCTATGCGGAATGCGTGCCCGTAAACGCTCATGTTCATCAGCACTGGCGAGGGTGTGCTGTTCAGAGGTAGGAACACGTCGGCGCCCAGCCAACTGCCGTCGCGGGTTGGTATGCGCACATCTCGGAGTAGCTTTATGCCTTTGGACGAACGCCGGAGGTGGTTGCGCACTTCGGGTATGCTGCGGAAGCAAAGCTTGAGCTTGGGGAATATTCCTGAGACTGATATCGTTTTCTCAAAGGACGTGGTGTCGACGTTAAATGAGAGACCACTCCCCAAGGTACGGATTGCCACGATGCTTTCTTCGGTGAGGATCATGCTGTTGCGGGAATCGGGCTCACGGGCGAAGCTCAGCGGAAAACCGGCAAGATTGATGGAAGCCGACCGCCTTGTGGACGGGTCAGATGTATCGCCAAGGTCAGCGAGCGTTAGGTGAGCAGCACCCGTGGCTGAGCCCAGCCGGAGGTCTCCCACGAAGAAAGTGATCTTTTCATCGCTTTGTTAGGTGAAGCTCCCGTCTAAATCTGATGTTCCTTCTCCCGAGGGCGACTCGAATTGCAAGCCAACAAAGGGTCCGTCGCGGAATTCACCTTTGAGAATCGATGTTATCGTATTGTTGTGTTGGAATCCAATCTCGATGAACAGCAACTGTCAGCCATGGCCCTCAGGTATTTTGCCCGAGGCGCGATTCACCTCACCTCACCTCACTCTCGCGCTAGTTCCATAGAGGCTTAGCGCGTGACTTCATATATATAGACTCTCACTCTCGTAGCACTAATACATGACGATTCTCCCATTTTTCCTAGTGCTACTAACAGCAACAATACGCCATGGCTGCGTAGCTATTTTGTATCAAGGCTGACGATTGCAAGAGTCCATGACAAACGATTCGGGACGATCACACTGACAGCTTCCGGGGGATCCAAGTATCCGTGGTCTCTCCCAATCGGGCCGGCGTACGCTTTGGAATAATCAAGTAACTAAGGTTTATCGCTGCCTTCATATCCTCAATCGAGACAGACCATACACAGAACGTTACTACATACACTTGGTCATCGCTTACAATCTATGGTCGTACGACGGCATCTCCATCTCCATTGCTGGGGTCGTGCGAAGCGGAACCTTGCCAGGAGACTTGGCAGTGTTGACTTTGGTTCGCTTAGCACAATGTCCGTTTTGTGAGGAATTCTTTCCGCACCAGCGCTGGCTTAATCATCTTAGGCAATCTTCGGAACGTGCGGTGTTGGTTTGTGGGGCTTTCGTCACGGACCGAGAGACTGCGGAGCCATTGATTATCGTGCTAGTGAATTGTCTCGCTTACTAACTGGCAGAGTTGGCAACAATCAATTAATCGGCGTGATTAACTACTATACAAAGCAAGTGCTTACTTAAATAGACCGCTATTAATCTTGATAGGAATCAATCACGCCAATTAATTAATTGTTGCCACCTCTGCTAATGAGGTTTTCGGACGGATGTATATACTCCGATTAGGGGTTTTCCCGAGATGCTAGTCTCGTGGTGATTCGAGGCTTGTGGAGTGTAAGTTCTGGGTTCATTGATATATAAAGAGTATGTCTGACTGATTTCATAACCGCCATCATTTACTACAGTCCTCATTCATCTCACAAAGCCATTGTCTCCAATCAAAATCAAAGTCTCAGTGAAAAGGTCTACTACTTCCAATCATGTCACTCCAACAATTACTACCGGGCACGAACTTCTTCATCGAGGAACTCTACGAATATCTTGAAGGGCTCGGAAATTACCACAAGTAAGCCTCGCAAAGACAGATTTCATACACGCAGCTATTCACAAACAGATCCGAAGCAATCACTGGCGCGATACCAAAAGTGAACAACAGCCCCATGCGCCCACCGCTAGTCCTCAAGACCGAGAGGCTCTCGGGAAGCGCCTTCGTAGGCCCCGGGCCCTTGCTATACACACGTGAGTGTATCGAACACACCCCGGTGTTGTTCACGGGCAGCACATCCCTTTCTTCCATGACACCGAGAGCGGAAACCTGACCAAAGGCACAAACATAACGCCAGACTCCAAGATGTGGGAGAAGTTCCCCCTCCAGCAAGCCTCGGATTGGTTCAACTAGCGTCTTCTCGGAACGACTGGTGATCCGGCGCAGAAGACTGGCATGTCGACGTGGGGTTAGAACATTGACCAGGACATGGATGCCAACACTGCTTTTGCCAGTCTGGACGGTGAAGCCCTGATGGCCCCCCCAACTGGGAGCTTTGAACATCACCACCGAGCTCGGAAAGCTTCTCGTGCGTGCCGGCGATATCGTCGTCATCCCTCGCGGCCTGCGCTACCGCGTGCAACTCGTAAACAACACCCCCTCTCGCGGCTACATCAGCGAGCTATACGAAGGCCACTACCGGCTCCCCGAGCTGGGCATAATGGGCACCTCGGGCGCAGTGCACATCCGAGACTTCCAAGTCCCGCTTGCATACTTTGACGGCACCACCGTCGAGCTCGACGGCACCAAAGTCGCAACCACATCATCCACCAACTGGACCATCATCTCGCGCCTCAGATATAAGCTCTACGCCTGCACACAAGACCACACCCCCTTCGAAGTGGCTGGCTGGAACGGCACCCTGTACCCGTACAAATACGACCTCGGCCGCTTCAACTACCTCGCAAACGTGCACTACGACCATAAAGACCCCAGTGCACACACTGTGCTCACCGCGCAGGGCTACGGCAAAGCGCCCAACACTGCCGTCGTCGACTTTATTGTCTTTGGGAAGCGCCACGAAGCCGCCCTGGGCACGCACAGACTGCTACTGTACCACCGCAACACGATGAACGAGCTCACCTATGCTATCTTTGCGGCGCCGCCCCCGGAGAATGTGAATGAGATGCCAGGTATGAGCGGCTTTTCTGCGGGCGCTGTTACGGCGCATTGGCCCGCTGATGAGGACTATCGTGCGTAGCAGAAGGTTGATGGGATGACACCCGTGTTGGCGATGGATAGCCCGATTACGATTGCTATGTTTGAGACTGAGTGTCTGCTGTATTTCACTGAGTGGGCGCTGGATATGGCGAAGGGGAATGAGGAGATGAAGGTGAAGATGATTGCGCAGTGAGTGGGGTTTTTGGGTTGGGGTGTTTGTGGATATAGTAACGGATGCTTGATTGCCTTTTGATCTTTGCGTCGGTGCTTGTGTTCCGTGTCAACTATCGACGTTAATTGATTCTGGCTGGGTGGACTTCCTTTTGTCATTGTCTGGTGGCTTTTGTGAAGGTTGCTCGAGTAAGAAACAGTGGTGGATAATGACAAGTTCCTAAGAAGCCCACCACTTAACCTCATAGCATGAGATATGAACAGAACTCCCCATCATCACCTCGAACAGTATTATCATCGAGAGATGGGATCGCCATTTCTGAACTATTTTTTTCGCCTATCTTGATGCTCAAGAGATGGAGAGGAAGACGTCTCACCTGCCATGGTCGCCATCCTTGGCAACTTTACATCGCTATTATCATTTTCGAAAGCTCTTTGAGCTTATTCACCAGCTGCCCCACCTCATCTGCATCCTGCTTGCAACCTACCTCCTTTGGTAGATGATTTGCGATGTTTCACTGAGCTCCATCGCACGGACACAGCAATGCCGGAGAGGTGAGAGATACCGAGGATGGCAACTAGATTTCTGCCATCCGTAAAGGTCCTATTACAGGTAATATATTAGCTGACAATGCAGATCATCGCAAGAGAGGCAGGAAACCACCTTCGGCCAAGGTATCACATTCGAAAGTAGAGGGGCCGTGTTCCGCTACATCTCGTACCACGTACTTTGTCCATTCCAATCGGCCGGACCGCGAACCTTAAACTGACGGTGGGCACTCCCGGCCGCCTACTGCTTACTGTACGTTTGGCAAGATTTGGTCAGCCATCATTCAGCATGCTCCCAAAACCCCTGTCCAGCAAGCTCCGGAGCCACGGATTTCGGTGCATGCTCCGGCGGTATCTGTTCCGCCTCACCATGTAAATGCAAAAGCACCGCGCTGATTAATGTCGAAATATCCGAGCAACACTACAATCCGAGAGATGTGTAATGAATAAAAGGCAAATAACATACGAATTCAACGCCATTCTTCCAGTATCCAGCTCAACAGCGAGAATCTCATCCACCATCACCACCACACACAATGGTTGCAAATCAAGAAACAACATATAGGCGCGGCAACCACGGCGACTTCAAAGCAACCGAGTCCTCACGCCCGACCTGGGACGAAACAGCCAACACTCCCTTCCAAACCATCCAAACGCCCAATCCAGCATGGTCTCTCGGCGACGGCGCAAACTCAACCCACGACGCCGCAGGCCACGCGCACATCTCCATCGACCCCTGGGCACCAGGCCGCCACCCAATGAGCAACTACAAGCTCTGCATCAGCGCGGTAGTCCCCCGCCCCATCGCCCTCGTGTCCACGCGGTCCAAAAACGGCACAGCCGTGAATCTAGCGCCCTTCAGCTTTTTCAACATGGTACACGCAGACCCTCGGCTGTTCGTCCTGGGTCTCGTGGGTCTACTGAACAAGCCCAATGAAACACTGCGCAATCTGCAGGAAACAGGCGAATGCGTTATCAACTCTGTGACTGAGGGCATAGTCGAGGCGGTCAATGCGGCGGGGATTAACGCCCCGTATCGCGTCTCGGAATGGGGTGTTACGGGGCTGAATCCGGTTTAAGATTGCAAGACTGTGGCTTGTACGAGGGTGGGAGAAGCTGTGTTTAGTATGGAGTGTAAGGTTGAGAGTATCCGCGAGTTTGATAGTACGGCTTTTCCGGGGAAGAAATTAGGGTCGTTGGTTGTGC
This sequence comes from Stemphylium vesicarium, assembly GCA_004380135.1. NCBI lineage: Eukaryota > Fungi > Ascomycota > Dothideomycetes > Pleosporales > Pleosporaceae > Stemphylium > Stemphylium vesicarium. The sequence continues at coordinate 8,538 of QXCR01000052.1, read as the reverse complement.
TTGAGGTGACGCATTTCTGGGCTAGGGATGATGCTATTAATGCGGATCAGACATTGCTCGACATCGAGGTATGTTATCATGATTGACCTGAAAATTTGTGAAACTTGCTAATGAGACTTCCAGGTCTTGAGGCCGATTAGTAGGCTGGGAGGTATTAGCTATGATCGTACGAGCCAGAGCTTTGAGATTCCGAGGATCAATTTTGAAGATGCTGGGATAGCGTAATCAGAGTTAATCGAACACGTATCTATGCGCACTTAAGATGGCTTCCCGGAATAGTGCCCATAGAGTCCACATTTCCCTACAGAATTAGGGCTCAGTATTGCAAGTCAACCTTCGAATTGGTTACTGCGCTCGTTTGCCATATGACGTCAGCTGCGAGACACCCTCCAATCGTAGTCAACCGTGAAGGTCTCGTCTGGCCCGTGCGGCGATTCGAGCTCAGCTGCGGTCCTTTGCAGACTCTCCTTTCACGAGACTCGGCTATCAAATAAAGCCCATCGTACTCAACTCACTCAACTTCCAACTGACGGGTACAGTGCCATTACGCAAAGCGATATGCAAATAAGGAGCGCCACGAAGGGTCCCTACGGACCAAATAACCCTCCGCCACCTCCACCTGGCTCCCCCCCCAACGGAATTCGACGTGAAATCGCGGATGAGGAGGTTAGAGGGTTTGGAAGGGGCCGAAATCGCCCCCCACCAGAAAAGCGACGTCGCACGTATGCAGCTGCCGAGGCGAAGGGCGCGTATGCTGAAGATCCAGAGCGGTTTCGCAGCCGTTCGCCTGCTCTGCTTCAAGGCCGCCAGCCCGACCAGCGCTACCGAGAGCGCTCTCCGTTGCGAGATGAGGAAGTCACCGATTGGTCGCCACCGAGATTCCACGGCCGCCAAACAGCGTTCCATAGGGATGAGGGCGTGCGATGCTATGCGTGTAATGAGACCGGTAAGTCGATAGTGTAAACCTGGGAAAACAGCGGCTAAAGGTCTGCAAGGGCATAAAGCTATTGACTGCAAGGGCGCTGCTGGCGGCTTTTCAGGCTACGCTACTAGGATTTGCTTCCGTTGCGGCGAGCTTGACCATGTTGCTCGCGAATGTATGGTTCGAGTGGGCCAGATCAAAACTGATGCTCAAGTCGCTGCCAGTAATGGGCATTTGCAGCAGTCTGCCCACGCAGAGCATCGTCGTAGCTGGTCTGCAGCCTCTGAACAAAAAGTGATGCATGGCTTGGGAAAAGGTGTGAGAGGCGATCGCTGCGTACCCCCGCAGGAGGCATGGGACGGCCACGGCCGCAACGAGACTTTGGGTGATTCTCACCGAATTTTCACATCACCGCACGACGTTAGGGCCTTAAACGAGAGATTCGACCGGTATCGCGATGCGCGTGGCAACACTGAGCAGCATACGAACAGCGCAGCTTTATCTTCTGCTAGGGCAATCGAAAATGAGGCTGATTGGGACGACGATGCTTTGGATGCGGGCGATGCGGCAAACAGCGAGACGAATAAAAAAATGCGGAAGGTGCAAATAGCCAGCCGTTCTAACGCTTCGAAACATTCGCAGGGACCAAAGTTGTACTCGACTGATGCAAACCAAGGAAGGCAGTACATGAGCAAAGAGAATGCCTCTGGAACGCGGATGACACATGATCTGAGCGAGCGGGGTAGGCCCCAGGAGCCCCGTCCAAAGACCACGCAGAGAGATCCGCGGCCCTCCCAGGAAGACGATCTCAACGCACCACCAACGACCTATGACCTTCGTGGCTACGACTACCATATCTACAAGAAGTATGCTGAACTTCCCAAGTCCCAGCGTTTCGTCAACGGCGAAAATGGCAAGGTCGCGCCTGTGAGATACGGGTCGGAGCAGCGTCATGATTTTGGACTGTGTTTCACTACTTTCCTGACAAAGTATTGCTGTGAGATGGGATTGCACTGCCCTTGGCGCCATCACCCACTGTCTGCTACCGAGCGAGCGTGGATCGTTGAACATGGCAAACATCGTGGAAAGGAGTTCCTGGGTAACGTTGATAGATGGTGGGCGTTTCCTGAGATGCCGGTGCCTGCTGCGACAATGCAGGGTCTAGGTGACGACTAGGGCTTGGAGAAACTTTTCGCTCGAAGGTATTGTTGTCGACATTGTTCATGGACATATCTTGCTTTCAGGGTTGGTAGTGCGCAACTAGAACTGAGGTATCTCCAAGGTTCCACCCCTTGTGTAGTACCAGGCTCGGATATCATCGATACCATGCATTCCAGTGAGTAGCATGTTTGCGAACACATCCAAATCATCTGGCTGTGCATTCTCCAAAACATCCGTGAACTCCAATTCCGTGATGACAAAATGATTCTTCTCGTTCCAGGCCACGGCAAAATCGAAAGCGCTTGTTGCGCCCCATAGATGTGCCGACAGTGTGATGCGCGTCTCCAATACAGGTTTCCGATTGCAGGATCTCATCTGGCCGCTCAAAACAGAGTACATGACAGACACCTGGATTGCGGCTAGAGCGGTACGTCGAGCAGACTCACAGAGAATGTAGGAATTCCACGCAGATCGAGCAGCTACACCAGGATAGACTGCAAGATAGCCGCTAGGCTCGTGATGTTCGGCCGCAATTTGAATCAATCTTCCACCCATGTCTTCAAGGTGAGACAGTAAGGCCTCAATTTGTGTATAGAATCGAAGATCGCCACCAAACATGAGCATGATCTGGTATAACATGAGCGCATGCGCGTGGGCTATTATCTCAAGTTGTGTCTCAGGAACATCGGTGTTCATCAGCTCTTGCGCACGAGTACAGATGTAGTGTATGACGTGCCCAGCGTTGATTTCGTTTCTAGTGACATACAAAGCACATGCAGCGTGTGCATCTTGTAAGGATCTCGGCATGATAGAGTCATAAAGCATTCGATGCATCCATGGTGTGCAAATTTGCTCTACCATGGTCGTCGGTGCAAGCTTGATCTGGTTGCCAAAGTACAGCGCCCTCGACTTCGCGAAATGGGAAAGAGTTGCACACGGTGATCGCTCTTTTGCTTGCTTTGGGGCGATTTGGAGCTCTGTTTGACCTTCATTATCCGGTGGGTTGTGCACGATGTGAGGAAAGGTATCAAAACAGCTAGCGGCAGCTGGGAATTCGAAGTCAAGAGTTTCCGCAGTAAACGTTGTCGGCATTGGAGGTATGTCGAAATTGAAATCGAGGTCTGTGGTCTCTAAATCTGGAGTATTCATGGGTATGTGAGCGACATTAGACGTGGTATTACACTCAGGGGCCGTGTTGAGGGGCTGAACGGCGGCTTCCGAACGCGGCTGCGGTGGATACGAACAGGTCAAGTGTTGCCTAGAACATCGTGCGCACTTTGGCTGCTGTAGGCCGCATTTGCGTTTGGAGTTCACACACTCCGAACATGACTTTTGTCTACCCTGGCGATTGGCGCTATGTGATCGGTCTGCTGGCATGGTGAGGCGCTGGCGATTGACAAAGGTGAGGTTTGAAGGCTGCAGGAGTGGCGGGCGACCCGTGGACGACGGCGGCCTGTGCCTCTATTACTCAGCGCTAGTGGGATGCCCTAAGAAACTGCCCCTTGATCTGATCTTAACTCAATGACAAACGAAACAAAGTTGCATGTGCTCTACGTAGATTTGCAGCGCTCTTCAAGTCATGAACCCTCACATAATTTGACCACTGGCCGTGTGTAGTACCAAAGTCAAGGCGTTCACCCGGCGGCTGTTTGTAGACTTGGGTTCCGTGGGGTTCCGCGGGGTTCCGCTCCTGCGCGAGGAGCCAAGATCGTCCTTCTCCTGCGATCGTCTTTCTACAAAAACCAACTCATTGATTGCAAAGCCGGTGCCACCGTCGTGTTTCATGAGTAGTCGCGAATATACATGTGCATCGGGGTCTGCCAGCGAAATGTGGTCTGCCAGCGAAATGTGGTCTGCCAGCGAATTGTGGTGTCACATCGGAGGAATTTCCGCGCAGCATCTCCGGATTTGGACGCCATGTCACGAACACTGAACGTCTCGTCAGCCAAATTCGTATCCTAGACTCAAGATGATCTTGGGAGCTAGAAGTAACCCATACGTTAGGGACTATCAACCGTGCGTTGACTCAGTCAGAACCACGGCTCCAAATGATCGGGCATCTGGATCGTCTCGCTCACATTTTCTCTTAAGAGAGCTGGAAAGACTGACCATGGCAAAAGGATTTTCGGTATGTGGCACTACAGTGTCCCTAATCAAGAGAGAAAGAAATCTATTGTCCGATCCCTGCCGGTCGTCAAAGTGCTGAAGTACGGAAGCCCTCCCGTTCATCCGATATCTGGCTTTTCAAAAACGCCTTGCTTGGACGTGTCATACAATTTTGTCGCAGTAACTTCATGTACATATGTCTTACTTCCTGCCGCCCAACCTTGAGGTCTTCATCAGCTAGTCACGATCCGATCTCCCTGAAGGGGACCCACGGCCTCCCCGTCCATTCCGCCAGCTCTTCACGCGATATACGACATATGCTGCTACCAGCATGATACCGAAGGTAACCTTGCTCGCGGCTTCTCCCGTAGCGCTGAAGGTGGTTCTCGATGTGGTTGTTGAAAAGCGCACCAGACGTCGGTCGTTGCGACTGTGCCATGACTTCCACATAGCCGCGCAGCCCGCAACTGCAAGCGTCGTTACAAGCCAGACACCTCCAAATATAATGGGAGCTCCGTAGCCACCCATCATCGCGCTTGTGCAGGTCGCGAACAGTGAACCCGCCACGACGTTACCGATGCCCGCGTGGATTATGGCTGCTGTGCTGCCTGAGGTAGAGTCAGTATCTCGGATCATCCAGTTTTCACCCGGGAGACTCACCAGCTGCGATACCGCCAGGCCCGAATCCAACCGCTAAAAGGCCAATCACCGTACATGCCAAGGCGACCAGCGGAACGGCTATGAGAGCCGTTTGCCATGGATGCTCTTGGACCCAGTTCCTGATGTTCTTTGCGACGCCGAAGATTCCGAGTTCCTTGACTTTCTCTACTGCAGCGTTGATTGAGTTGCGAGCTTCTAGAACAGCGTACTCGATCTTCATGACTACGTAGCTAGACACCTTGCGGAAGACGCATGCAAATCCTCCAGCGCTACCTGTGAGATCTGACGACGGATTCGCCATTACGATCTCGTTCTGATCGTGTGTGTCCTCTGGAACATTGCTGGCAGCGTCGCCCGGGTTGTCGTTGCCCGAGTGGTTATCGTCATGAGAACCAGTGTCAGGCGCCTGGGGGCCGTCGGACTTGGAGGCATCGCCCGTAGCGTCTTTGGCGTCATCTTCAACCGCAGCATCGTCTGACTGAGTAGATGAGCCAGACTTCAAAGTCTCCTCGCTGTCTTTATCTGGGGTCTCGGGTCGCGGTTGGTCGTCCCGCTTGCGCATTTGGGCAGCCGGACTGGCGCGGAAGATCTTGGCCCAGGCTGCTGCAAGCCAATCGCTTTCCATACTGATTTTCGATTGTGTGCGGAAAAGAAGAGGTTAGGTTTCTGCAGCACGGGAATGGGAAGAAAAGCAAACTATGCCGCCGTCAGCGGTGAATGGGCGCGTTTGCCCATCTCACCGTTCGACACAAATGGAAACGTCCAGACTGTTACCACGTCACCACTCTCTGAAGCAAGGATTTCCGATGAAACTCTTGTTCACCTTCATCGAGAGTTACCGCATCGCTGATTTTAGTGGAAGCATTCTGAACGGAGACCTTACAATCATGCTAGGCAAAAGAGGGTAGAGACAACAGGCGGTCAGATGCCGTTTCTGTGTTGATCGGCCATTCCATAAAATACTGCAACTGTCTAGTTGGTCTTAATCGGGTGTCGTGAATCTAGCGCGTTGAACAGAAACGGTTCCTTTCCTCAGCAATCAGTTGCTCAACCTGTGCATCCATGAATGAAGATGGCTCAAACCCCGTCATTTTCTCTGCCTCACGAACCAAACCGCACTCTTCAACCTCCAATTCTGTCCTCTCTTCAGGTTTTGATCAGTATTCGTGGTCGTTATCGCCGGACAATGACGGGGTGGGATGAGATACCTCTTTGGAAGAGCCTTCTTCAAATTCGCCCATGTCTGCGATTTCCATCTTGTCGGCTACGGTCGTTGTTTTCTGGCTGACTCCATATGACTTTTGATACTGTCAGACCAAAAATAAATAGAGTCACGGTGAGCTCCAAGTGAGACAGGCGGCGAAAGATAGGAGGTGCGCCAATTGCGTACCCGCTAAACGACCGCAGGCACTAGTGTCTGCTAGCGCGCGCTCCCGCATTTTCCACTTCCGCCTCCCTCTGCCAGGCACATTAGGATCTTTCCACTCGGATCCCCGCACGAGTGTTAGTTAAAGAATCTTCATCCTCATCCCTGCTTCATCCGTGTCGCAGCTCACTAGCAAGCTCGAAAGCACTGCCTTGTGTGGATCTGCAGTCTTTCATGCGATTCTAGTGACATACTGCGTCTCCATTTCTGCTTATAATAAAGACATTGAGTTCATCTGTAGACTCTGTATTGTGATTTACTCAGTCTTTTCCAACTTGCCGTTCATTCCGACGAAATACACTTGACTTGAATAACGATCCATATGCGTTCCTAGTTCGACTATTTCTGTAGGAGGTAGTAAAATCCACTCGGATTCCCCTGGCAGAATCTTAGAAGTGCATCTGTATGAGCGCGCCCACCACGTGGTATTTCGTGGCGTATGTGCTGTTGAAATAACACGCCAGACACGCGTCATCGCAACAAAATAACCCAGCGGCCGCACTCAGTCCGTTACCACCTCTTGTGTTTCATTCGATTACCGCAATGGCGAATTCGCATCTGGTTCAGGCAATGTACGCCTCAAAGCCAGCTGTGCCGAAAGTCGAAAATGCGATCCCTCCTCTAGCTACGACTCTCTCAGATACTGCAACGCCCGATACTAGCGAGGCCATTCACCCAATACGCCAGCAGCTGGTCAAATCTGAAGGGAAACCATACCCTCACCCACAAATTTACATACTGCTAACGCACTCCAGAGCCATTCGAGGACGAGCCAGAAAAGAGCGAGATCTGGACGCCCACCGACTCTAATGTGCTGCCTCTTGGTGTCAAGCAGGAAAAGCTATGTTTCGAGAATAAGAGTGAGCCGTTGCACAAATTTACGGCGACTGGATTTCCGCTGACAGACGGACTGCGTTTCCCGTTGAGCAGTATCTACCACCACCAGGGCAATACCATGATCAACTCAGGCTGCACCTAGTTTTTGGAAAATCGTTCTTCCGTAGCGAGAGGTGCTTCAGCTGCTGGAATAGCCATGGCCCTTTACCTCTGGAAAACAGTGTCTGAAGAAGTGCAAGATTTGCCTGACACAGGGCCACATAGACAGGGTGAGTTGGACATGGGTTAAAATATCAGCACACGTGACTGACCTTCGCTACAGAGCTGTCCTTTGCTGTACTGCACAACCAGTTGGTACCACGACCAGGACGCTGAAGATGTTCCCGCAATGCTTCAGTAGTGTCAAGTGCTATCAGACTCAAGAGAGCTCAGGATTCTTCGCCGCATGGTATCATACCTGAATACAGCGGATCAAGCGGCACGATTGTCCCAAACTGGCACCATCCGCGCGTCAGAGCATTTTATTCAGGCAAGAAGGATCCAGTCGCCGCAATTTGGAGAATCAACGTGGCCAACAAGGATCAGGTTTTGGACTCGATGGGCGCCACTGGGATCGCGTCTAGCGAGAACGTTCAATCTCAACAAGCGTTGACATTGTGTGATCGAACGGCGCGCGCGTCTAGTCATATGGTCAACAGCAGTTTAGATCCTCGTCTCCAAGCTCATCACCTTGTCGACATGCCTAGCGCACCACGATCTACATCGTCAGATACTGTAACCACGTGACTAGGGTCACATGATTTGCTATTGTAGCAGGCACCTACCTCTAAGCCGGAAGCTCCGGAAACAGAAAAAGAGATCAGAACACGACAACAGATAGCAATACAATCTTTGATCCGCAGCCTCTAACTCGACACTGCTCACGCAGTTACAGTTATGAGCCCGGCTGTCGACAATACCCGCTGTATTCGCTACTGCATGCCGACGAGCTATTGACCGCTGTCAACAGAGCTACGTCATCGAAACGCTACCTTTACCTTGCCGAGAGCCTCGAGCGCACTGTCCCGTACGAGAGTCGATATCTGAGAGCCGATAGAGCCTGATTCAGGATGGCTACTACCAAGCTAGAAGGACTGATTACGAGGACGACGGTTATACTCGAGAAGCCTGCGGACTGGGAGGAATGGATCTTCCTACGAAAGGATAGCGCGGATAGGCATCAACTATGGTCCATAGTTAACCCGGATCTTAACGAGGCAGCCCTTGAGAAGCTTAAGGAGCCAGCAGCCGTTGAGCCGGAGCAGTACCATGACGAAACCGAAGGGGACACCGGCGTTGTGCTCAAAGACATGACGACCGAGGAGTTCCAGCGATACCAGCAGGCGGAGAGGAACTACGATCGAGCACTGGCTAGATACACGATCAA
>QXCR01000051.1:0-183540 GCA_004380135.1 Stemphylium vesicarium | reverse complement strand
CTTACGTAATCTTAACGTAAGCTAGTATTACGTAAAAAAAATTTAGAACTTTTAATACGCTAGATAAAAAGTTGTAGCTGGACTAAGCTAGAGCTATTTTAAACTCTATGTTTAAGGCTAATTTGAATTCTCTATTTGCTTACTAAGCAATCGTCTAAAGTAGCTAACCTAAACAGAAAGTTCTTAACTTTCTAAAACACTAAAAATCTTAGCTTTAGCTAGTCTACATGTCTAGTTATATAGCTTTAAAAAAGGTTACTCTTTTTAGGTTGTTTTCTTTTTGTCACCCTACTGTAGTAACAGCCAGAGGAGGGTAAGTGCTTCGATTTCCGACTCAATTCTCTAGTGGCTGACATACGGATCTTTCAGACTGCTCGGTTCTTTTGGAGCTATCGTCGCCATCGTCGGCCTTGCTCTTGGTCCTTTCGCACAGCAAATAGCAACCTACAAGATACGAAGTGTCGAAAGCGATATAGGCGCTGTCATTCCTAGAGCCCTCAACTACACGGGCGCATTGCCGGGCAATACAAGCACCCGTCAGTTTCTTTGCCAATACCATAAGACAACCACTAAAAGGTTATAGCTGGCTTTGTGCCTATTCTTCCTCTTAAGCCAGCGGTTTACAACGGCTTATTCGCAGAGAACAACAGACTCGCCGCGTCCCTACCGTTCGAATGCAAAAGCGGGAATTGCGTATGGGAGCCTTTTGAGTCTCTATCTGTTTGCCATGAATGTACCGATATCACGTCCCTCATCACACGATACTGTCCCTCGGGGCTAGGTCCATCGCAAAACATGTCGTCCTGCGGTTGGCAGGTACCACAGGGAGCACACCTCAACACCAGCTCAGACGTATTCAGCATGACGTCCTTCATCCCATCTGCATACGGCGATATGCCCCACTCTACAATGATCCGACTTATTTCATGGGCACAGAGCTCCATGATACACCCGACGCTATCAACCCATGAGCTACGCAATGCACCCTCCAGGCCTGCGTCAATACCCTTTCTGCAGCGATTGTAAACGGTACGCACCAGGAGAACATCACCCATTCGGTGATGAACCATACTGTACTTGACATGAGCTCTTTGGATCCAGAAAGTGACTACGGAGTTTACATCTGCAGACTTTGATGATACAGTCTACCTTGTTGGCATGGGTGCGCTCTTGAGTATACGCGGGTGGTTCAGCGCCATCTTCACCAATGGCTCCGCAACTCGGACAACCAGCGACTTTACCCGTAGCGTCACGGACCCAGATCGAGCTGTAGTCGTCAACCTCACAGTCGGCATCTCGTCAGGCGAAACATTCTTCGACACAGATATTGTGACGGCGTTCTACTGGAACTACTACGAGTACGCCGACAGACTAAACATGTTGATGAGCGATCTGGCGATTTCCATGACCACAGCTTTCCGTGGCTTCAATGGCGCAGTCCCGAAAATTGGCAAATCAATCACAACGGAGTCGTATGTCCATGTCCGATGGGGTTTCGCTGTTCTTCCGATCGCGGCCGTTCTGGCAACGTTGGCCTTCCTGCTTGCCTCGATGACGATGACGCATACGTCGGATACCCAGGCTTGGAAGAGTAGCGCTCTAGTTTCGCTATTCCATGGGCTCGATTACCAGACGAGGGATAGATTTGGTGCTAAGGATAGCTTGAGCGAGAAGAAGAAACAAGCTAAAACGGTCAAGGTACGATTGTACACCGATGGCCGGAATGAGACATTGCTTAGTGCCGGGAAGGCGGCATGATAATCTCGGGAGAAAGACGATGTTGCTTCATGAAGCAGTTCAATTTCCCTGGAATTCAGGCTCATACAGAGGTCTCAGTAGCCCTACAATCTATACTCTACTTTCATGATCGATGTCCTTGCTCTTTTTTCCTTCACTGCTTACGTCACTCTCCGTGTCGCTGAGCAAGCCATCCCAGGCGTCATCCTCTACGCTATCAGCGTCATTTTCCCGTTCAGCTTCCTTGTGCACCTTGACGTTGACGAACAGTATCCATAGCCCAATATCATAAGTGATTCTACAGATGCCCGTCGCTAAGAAAGCGACCCAAAAGATGTCACTGCCCGAGAGGAAGCCGGTGATTGATGGTCCTACGCTCATGGCCAGCGTGCGCAACATGCTCGTGATGCCCATGACGCCCGTGCGTTCCTCTGGCTTAACGACTGCGGCGATGAAAGCAGTACGCGGCGCTTGATCCATGCTATTGAGCGTGGCGCGGAAAAGCAGTAGTCCGACGGTCCAGCCTACGCCAGAAGGTAAAGGAATGAAAGCGCTAGCTATCGAAGAAGGGAGGTGCGTGAAGACCATGGTGTTGATGAGACCAATGCGCTTGGCTAGCGGTCCAGCGAAGATGGCGCCAACGGCACAAAGGAATTGCGAAGCTGATGTGATGTCTCCCAGCGTGGACTTGGAAACGTGAAACTTTTGGTCGACGTAGTAGTTCATAAGCGAGTATGGCGTCATGCCATCTGCCAGACTATCAACTGCCAGAAGGATCCAGAGCTTGTACATGACAGATCGTGTGGTCTTCGAGATCTGACTGAAATAACTTTGTTTCCTGGGCGGCGGAGGGGCTCTGAGATTTGCCTGTCTGCCGACATCTTCACGTTCTTGGTCAAAGCCATCGGTAGTACTAGGGGTCATGGCCTCCAGTAGCACCTCTTCCTCTTCGCCATCACCACTGCCCCTTCCTCGCTCTTTCATCTCCGCGCGCTTCTCGCCAGCAGCTTCGCATCTGCTACTCAAACCGAGACACAGAATACTGCCAAGGACTCCGAAAGCTGCGTATCCCCAAAACAAGGCATGATATGCCTTAGTGACATTACCACTGCTCTTCTCGAGGGCATGCACCGTTCTTCCTGCAACCTCGGCACCTATAGCTCCGGCCATCGTGGTCGCTGTGACATACCACGACAAGACGTCGCTTCTCGTTTTCTCGTCTGTCAAACCGCTCAACATGCTCTCTTCGACTGCCCTGAAAGGTCCACAGTCGGCGCCGGTGACAGATATGATGCCGAACACGGCGGCGATCAAAAGTATCCAGAAGTTCTCAGAGAGTGCGAACGAAACACCAGAACAGGCCATCATCACACTGCCCATAAACAAGATCTTTCGTCTCCCCAGCTTGTCTGCCACTAGAGTGAGTAGCAACGATAACATGACATCTCCGAGCAATGTCAGGGTCATAAAGACTCCAATTCTCGAATCTGGGAACTTAAGCGAGGAGAAGAAGAGGGCTAGGATGAGGCTAGGAATGCCGGCTGTGAACATTCGCAAGGAACGCAATGTGATGATGATGTAAGCATCTCGTCCCGTCGCATTGAGAGATGTAATTCCGAGGAACCCAGCGATGCGCGACCCGATAGTAAGAGCCATTATGGCGATGCTCAGCTGTTCGCCGCTAGACTGCACAGCTAGGATCGAAAGCAGTAGTGATTGATGGAAGGATACGGTTGCTATTCACGAAAGAGAATAACGAGAAGATAAAGAAGGAGAGAAAAATGCCGCCCTGCAAGAGACTCGTGGTCGCCTGCGCTCTTAGTGCAAGCGTTAAACCCGAGGCGGGTTTAAGCTTAGCCGGGTGACTACTTCTACCTGACTCACACGAGTGCAGACCTTACCACACGTTCTAGATCGTGGTTGGAGTACACATCGGCATCGCCGCCGACATTAGTTGCTGCTGTGCTTGTTCGCTGCTGCTGCGCGGCCGAGATGGTGAAAGAAGGGCCCCACTCGGAGAACGTGGGGGCAGGGTACGTCATCGTTACCATGTTCGCTAGAACGGATGCGGCAGGATGCCTCACGAGGTCTTCGCTCCACTCAGCACGCGCTGATGGCGACCCGGCACATATGTATACTACCGCTGGCCTCTTACACGGAATTTTAAATCTCATTGCTTGAAGCTGTTAAACGATGTGTGTAAACCCAAGATTGTTGGCCGATCTGGCAATGCCATTTGGACTACAGTCGAATACCATGCAGCTAGCATGCATTATGTCCTGGTGCACTTCAATAAGCAGAAGTAAAGTACACACACATATAAAGGTCATTCCTTAATATGATTTATACCAGCAAAGCTGGTCAAAGAGCGATTCTGTGAGATATCTGCGAGGGATGGTTTACTACAAGCATTGTGAGTTCACGGTGAAGTAAGCCTTTGCGCGCGCTCACCACTGTTACTGAACTTCTCCCATAAACACCCCTGTCACTATTCCTCTCTCTTCTTCTTCTTCTTCACTATTATGATTTGGCTACCTCTTTTCCCTGTCTTTCCAACTAAGGTTCTCACCACCTTCTTTCAACCCTAAATCATAGCTCCTGGGGGTTAATGTTCCTGCCTTAGCAGAACCCCATAACCGAATCTAGCACAACCCAGTAACTTAACAGAGATCAACTCGGCATTCAAAAAGACGAAACACTCGGAGATGACGATCAAGGATATCACTTTCGAGGGGTTGTTTGCTGAGCGGCTGCCTATGGAGCTTGAGCAAATGATTTTCAAACATGCAGCAACCAATAACGAGAACGACATCGAGATCTGTCTCCCCCACAGCAACTCGAAGTCACTCGAAGCACCGGCTATCGACTTTCTGGAAATACTGAGGCGAGATTACTCCAACAACTTGTATGTCGAAGCTATACATTATCTCACAGGATCGACCTTCCGATGTGTATTCATCAGCGATAGGCGACCGCATCGGTATCTTTTCTCCATCTTCCGTAGCCGAGTTCCGATGGAAATCCGAGAGCGAATCCGGCACATCTGCATAAGACATGTGGGAGTGGGAACCGTAATCGATCCAGCAACTCTTCCAGCACACCCATTGGACTGGGAATATATGCCATTGCCTTGGTTCCCAGACTACTCGCCATATCTTCATCTCATCAATCAGCATGAACCGCGGAACGATGAAGAAATATATCTTATGATTCAGAGAGATATCAGGGCGAACATGCTACTGGTACCACGTATCTTCCCCGCAGTCATCAAAATTGACATCGAGTTCGATATATATGATCTCATCTGCCCCCGCGGAAGCGACTTGTCGCTTTCTGAATTGGCCTTGGTCGGTCCTACTCTGGGGGATTTCACATCCAGGAGCATTGGTGTACCATTCGTGGTAGCCTGTTTGTCTCTTGCGCATATGGGGGACGTTTCCAACATTGACATTCGAGTTTTTTGGGGTGATTGCTTCGAACATGGGCGCAAACGCCTCGGTACAATTGACAAAGAGATTGAGAAACGTGCACAGGGCCTTTTCATCAAGGCACTCCATTATGGCATTCCAGCAAAGTCCATCACTGGTCATACCAAAGACTGAGGTGCTCGGATCAAGCCCAGCTCTGGGCCAGGAGAAAAACAACATGCTTTTGGCTCCGCATGAAGGCATAAAAGTCGATCAAGGAAGGAAACTGGAACATTGGTGCACGGAGCGTACCTCGGGTTCGCTGTTGTTCTTTACAGCCTTGGAGACTATCCGTTGCTCAAAGTATTTGACGGCGTCTGATGAGTCGAGCGGAATTCACCCTCCAGCTTCACCCAATAACGCAACAGAGGATTCGATCGCTTAGAGACTATCTGGTTCTGGTTGAGCAATAGCTTTTTTCCTTTCTGGATACAGCGGTAGCCAGTGAGGGAGTTCCAGTGGTACGCATAGTATAGGCCACCTAGACACGTCACTGATACCAACCACGTGAATCATTGGATGTACTCGAAAATGGTATGGGGCAGCGATAGATTTTCAAGACCATTCCGAATTCGACTAGCGCCGCTACCTGCGAAGAACCTCGGAGTACACATGAGATTTCCTACTCGTTGTAAAATCTTACAATCTTCTGCACGTGCTCAGAACCCCAATCTCTCTACCTCATAATGAACCTGACACCTTTATTCCGTTTCCGAAGCCTTGCCATTAGGAGCTCCTTTTTTCGCTCGAGTCCTGAACGAAAAGATAGCCTGTATGTGACGGGGGAGCGAAGTCTGTTGACAACCTCTATTTGACCATGTGTGCATGCTTCCGAAAATAACAGCTTTTGGCTAAGCTTCAGCTCCTTGGAAATCGTGAGTGCGCTTATACGCAAGCTGAAATAGACACGAGGTAGGTACAGGTCGACCTGAAACTTGAGGTGAATCGATGTGATGGCCTCGACGCAACCGATCGTAGTGTTTTCACCCATTCGTTGAGTACTTTGGGACACTCTGCTGAGAACTTGTTGAACCTGAATGGTTGCAACGCAGTTTCGGCATAGAGTTGGCGGCAGACCGCAAGGATGGCCAAGTCGTGCTTAGAATTTGTCCTGTTCTCAGAGATCTCGCGATATGTGTGGGGTGTTATTTCGAAGAATTTGCCACCTAGCAAGTGTGCGAAGATCATATTGCGGTTCTCAGGTGGTAGGCGTAGCAGCGCAGAGTCTCGTTGGCTCTGTCGAGCGCTAGTATCCGCTTAGTTGAGGCAACGACTAATAACATACTTGGTGCACTCACGTTTTGAAGTATTTGCCCGTCTTCCTCTCGACATTCAGCAGGCCGTCCTCGTGGAAGCGCACTTTGTCGTATCGACGCTTGACCACTTCAGCTCCAGTGGACGCTTTCGGAGTCTTCGAGACTGTGGCTTGGGTCTTTGCTTGAGCCTTCTGGGGTGCCATGTTTGAATTGTTGGCAAAAGGTGGAGGTTAGGTGGTAAGTAGGAAGTAGATACTTGTGGCTGTTATATAGGCGAGGCTCGCGTGGCCCTGCAGCCATGTGAAGGTCATACGTCTGGTTTGAAGGTGAGAGAGGTGGGAGTGATAGTACAATAAGTGGGAATCCGTATGCCGACGACGATTGTGCACCCTGTGTTTGAGCATGAAGAATTTCGGGGAGGTAATAGTACATATCCTTTCATTAGATGAGGACTGGAAACATCAAGTGGTCATATGAATTTTTGATGAAGGAAGGAGAGAGTGTGCATGAGAGAAGCCATGACACTCATGAGTTGAACCACCCTACTGCCAGTCTGCTTTCGCTATATCAGATACCTTATCTGAGGCACCGTGTTAGTTTCATACGCGTAGCTCGGCAAGCATTCGGAATTTCTTGATCTCTGAAGTAGCTTCGCTTTCTTGAGCCCTTGAAGTAGCGGCAATTGCTGCTACTGCTGCTTCCCACAAAGAATTGAGATCACCCTGCATAGCCATGTTGCAAGACTGCTCATTCAGCATTCTCGCCAACCTGGTCATCGTTCCTGATAAAGCCTTTGAACCTATCCTGATGTCAGTCTGTATCTGTAGCGGCATACTAGGGTTCACACTTACGATTTATCATAGGCTCGCCAGCTGAGTGTCGTCTGGTCCACTCGTATGCTCACTATCATACCATGTGTGAGATCTTCTACCTGTTTGCGCACTTTATCCTCGACCTCTTGCGCATGGTTTTCATCAGTTGAAAACTGGGAGAACATGCAAACAACCACCTCTTCTAAACCAGGCAGATAGTTTGGTATGGATATTTTGTGAGTCCCAGTGACATATTGTTCGTATAGCATCCATTGATATTCCGCTCCATTAATTTCGATGTGAAGAGACCTCATCTGCGCACGTTGATGCTTGTTGAGAACCTTTAAGCTTTTTTTGATGTGCCACAGAGTAGAGGAGAATGCGGTGTGCAGCAGTGGCATTTCAGCAGCCTCTTAATAGATTTGACGGCAAACCCGGAGAAGAGAAATACCCCCGGTAGGATTATTCGCTGGAGACATGAGCTCACTCGAAAACCAGGTGGAGTGGCGCGGCCTGTACACCTTTCCGCCTAGCGCAAGCTTCCATATAACGTTGCGAATCTATCAGGTTAGTAGGGTATACATGCGCAACCTCTAGGTGGCCTCTTACCTCAGGCGGCAGGCGGAGAAGAAGTGACTGCTGATTGGCTTTGGTGCTGAAAAAGTGTTAATTAGGACTCGTTAAATTTGGCAATCCTCTATTTACATGTCTTTTTCTCCGCCCTTGGGGGTTACATTGAGCAGGCCGTTTCTGAACTTGTGGTACCCGTGG
Organism: Stemphylium vesicarium; assembly: GCA_004380135.1. Lineage (NCBI taxonomy): Eukaryota > Fungi > Ascomycota > Dothideomycetes > Pleosporales > Pleosporaceae > Stemphylium > Stemphylium vesicarium. The sequence goes on along the minus strand of QXCR01000051.1, from coordinate 175,497 downwards.
GCAGGCCGCTTCATGACCTTATCCTCTCTCATCTTGACGGCGGGTGCTTTCTTTGCTTTAGCGGCCTTGTCGCCGACGGAAGTCTTTTGGGGCGCCATCTGCAATGCTGATATAGCTGTTCGCAGACAAAATGAGTTGGAGAGTTGGATTTGAGTGTAAGATAAAAGGTGAGTAAACATGGTTGTTTGGGAAAGTGCGGCAAGACCCTCACAGGAAATCGTGTCTAGTTAGCGCGACACCGTGCGTTGAGTCGCGAAGCGGACATAATGAAAGTGAATGAGAGGAATTTAATGCCTATCACATTAACGCTGGGCTCAACGAATAATTATGTATTTGAGGATGTATCAATCGCTTGTGAGTAGGCAACGAAACTTCACCATTACATGTTGATAACTGACATCGTGCTTCTCTTTCTCTTCTCTCTTGGTACAACACTCAGGTTCTGGTGGCTGCGACCCTGATGGAGGATTCGGAGTAATCATGTTGTTCATGTGGGAGGTGGTGATGTAAATGGCTGCGACTTGACGTTCATCTACGGTACGGCGGGGGTGGTACCACACCCAGACTTCTCCATCTACCCTTTCCCCTGGATTCCTTCTCTTGCATCTCCCCAAACTCTGTCACATCGTCGCAATGGCATCAGGCAAGAAGAGTTGCGCTTGCGACACGAGCCAGAGTGCCACAACACCTGCCAAAGCCAACTAGACAGCCGTCCCTCACAAGCCTACGAAGCCAGCAAAGCGAGATAGGCATACCCACATTCCTGTCTCCATAACGACGCCTAAGCAGCTCGAAAGCATGTAAGCGGGGTCACAATCAAATTCAGAGGCGGCCGAGGTCGCTTACCTCGTCTCCGTCCGCTACGAGAGACGCATCTCTTCTGATAAAAGCAAGCGCTAACAACCACCAGCACGATCGCGAATGCCGCAAACTCACCACTCCTGTGCCTTCCGCCCGAGATCCGAGAAGCAATCTGGGAGCTCACTTACCGCCCTACATCCGAGTACATCGACCTGCAATACAACCGCTGTGGCCTCATTTCCCAGAGCCGGACTTCTACACGGATCAGCGAATATGACCGCAAAGAACTCGCCTTCGGTCTTTCCAAAGTATGCCGCTAGCTCTATTTCGAGACAACGACCAGGATCTACTCGAGAAATGTGTTCGCCTTTGCCTCAAAAGCCGCGTTGAAGAAGTGGTTGACCAGGCGCACGATTGCCCAACGCGGAGCTATACAGCGGCTTCTGCTGCCCCCCTCCATGCTCCCCCTCTTTACGCAGTGGATGGAATTTGGCATGCGGAGCTGGGCAGTATGAGCGCCAAGGTGGAAGAGACGGGCCCAGATTTGGCTTCGATCGAGGATGGTGGTCGGGACGTCGGATTTTCATGGGACAACTTTGACGAGACCGATCCTAGAATTTGCGATCCGGATTATCCTAGCTCAAATGATGACTGGGGATTCTGAGGGGTTTGCAATATGGTGAGTGGAGGTGAGAAGAGAGGAGCAGGAAATGCACTTGCGGATTGGCTTCCGGTGCTGGAGTGCATGCTCGAAGGATGGGGGTTCCTTTCTTTTCTGATGGAACCAGAGATGGGCGAGGGGAGGAATGGCGACAAATCTACGTTTAGCCCAAATCTCGAGAGCATACCTTAGAGCTGTACGACCAATAAGACTTAAAGGCCTTGTATTTGCCAGCACCCATCAACTAACCAACGTCCATATCTCTCCTCCACCTCTCAGCTCCCAAACCCCGCCCGCACGATCGCCTACCACACCCAAAGCCCCACTTCTCTCATCGATCATTTCCCAAATGCTCTGCGTGCCAGTCCATCGCCAGATCGTGCCATCACCATGTCTACTATACAATAGAGTCCCGACGGCTTGAATACCCACGCTTCCCGCCCTCTCAATCACACTCCAATACGGCCCGGCGTTATCCAGCCACACAACCGTACCGTCGCTCTGCAGTTTGTAGAACTCGTTGCCCCCGACTGCTATAGCGATATTGCCTGGGTTGTTATCGACGATGGTCCATGAACCACTGTTGTATGGCCATATCGATCGCACTAGGTACCCATTCGTGAGCAAGTTCCACAACGTCTTGATATCCGTGACGGCAATCTGTTTGGAGCCGGGCGCAGAAGGTTGTTCGATGCTGATCCAGTTTGAGCCAGATAGACGTGCCACCCAACCATCTTTGCGTCGCGAGTAGAGTTGATCTGCCGCTGCGACGATGTCGACAACGTTTGTGTCTGTGTTGCTAATTGCCTGCCAATTCGACGCGCTACCTATCCAGCGAAAGGCCCCGCCGTCGTAATGGCGTTGATAGAGGTTGCCATTTGCACCTGTAATCTGCGCGGTGTCTTTATTGTTATCGACTGTCGTCCAAGCTCCGTTGGCGAAACGAAGTATCTGGCCCGTTGAACGCATCTGATACAGTCCATCGTTAGCCGAAGCAGTGACTGAGTTGGATGTAACCTGTATCATGCTACTGATCGTCGAGCCTGAATCTCTACGAGTCCATTTCGGTGTTTTCCAACCGTAGATGATATGCACGCCCATCTTGTCATCGGGGTGTATAGGGCGTATAGTGCCATCGTAGTATGCGAACATGATGGCTGATTCAACGCCGCTATGGCTCATCCCGAGGGCATGTCCGATCTCGTGTATCGCTGTGAACGCGAAGAGACGGTCGTCCGTCCATTGGTAGTCGTCGTTGAAGGTGATGTTGACGTTTCCCGAGGAGAGATAGATACCTTCAGAGACCATAGATGTGTAGCCATAACGCGTGTCATCGCCACCTAGAGGAATGAAGCGGATGTTTATGTCGGCTCTGGCGTTCGAGGCTGCCGGGATGATGCTGATAGGGATAAAGTTCATCCATTGTGCAAAGGCTGCGCTAAGGAATATAAGCAATCGCGAGACTTGCAAAGAGCATGAGTACGAAACACCACTCGCGTGAGCAAGATCATACGAGATCAGTATGCTTCTAGACGTACTGAAATGGGGCTGAGAAACTGAAGGCTAGCTCACCTTACAGTAGACTGCTGCCGCGCCGTTGGCAGATCATCGGAATAGCTTTCGAAGCGCCAAGTCAGAGTCATTTTGGCCCACTTCGGGCCCCAAAGCACGTATCGCTCATCCAAGCTCGAATGATCCTCAGCCTCGGTAGCGTCGTATGGCTGTTCAGTTCCACAGCGGGGACCACTCATCATTTTCATCATCTTGTCGCTAAACGCTCCAGTTACGGGTTCCTTCAACTTCCTCTGGATCTTGCGTATTGCCTTCGGAAGGTCACGGTCTGGTACAGAATTGCCTGGTATGAGCCAGCCGTAGAGTTTGTAGAAGTCGTTGACATGTTGGGAGTGTTGCTTCTGGTCGGCCTCTGGGGTCGTTGTTGGCGTTTCGATTGGGGGCGAGAGAGAAGAAGTTGGTATCAAGGAGGTGCTACCTCTGGCGACGCGATGGTGAGGCGTTGCGAGGCAACAATGTATGATCCCAAGGAGGAGCAAAGCAGCCGCGCGCAACATCTCGTAGTTCTACGGAGGTTACTGATTTCCAGGCCATCTCTATATATAGTTATAGACAAGGCTGCGTGGCCGAATCCTCCTGTAGTTTAGAGATCGCTGCATGCATGATGCTCACTTGTTGGTTCATAGCCTATTCCTAGGGAACATATTGTGTAGGCGTTTGACGGTACTGCGTAGGTGTGGCGTGGTACCGAAAATAGCTTTTGATACATTAGCTTTACTTGTTACCGAAACCAACTCATTGGTAATTACAGGCTGTCCAATGCCAATACCGGAGTGCAGGTGGTTGATTAGATGAGCTAGAGAAATGCTCTCAACGAGTAAGTTTGCTAGTATGTAGGACCCGGAAATCCTCTAGCTGCCTTGCTGTGTTACGTAGTGTTTGGTCGAGGACTTCTATTCTCTTCAGCGGTCTGAAAGACGGAATACATCAGATTACATCACCCTCAGAGCAACACTTCAGTCCCGATGGTTTCCTTCGATCTCGCTCTAGTAAGGTCTGCATTGGTAGACGCGCCGCATGCGGTACTGTGGTGATGGTGAGATTCCATATCGAGGCACTTTCGCGGGTAAGCAGAGCGGGATGGTAAGGGAGATCATGACCCAAACATGCGTCCATTCTTCATTGTCAGTGCCAGGGGGACCTTTTCGTTTGTGTGTCTGTTCGTATAAAGCTGCAGATGCAGATAACGGACCGCGGCTGCACGGTCTAAAGGTATATTGGGCTATTTTGCGTGCCAACTTACCCAAGATTGCCAGTATCTAGATGAAACCTCGAAGGGAATTAGTTGCAGCCAGCCGATCATCTGATTCTTGGTTGTATGCGAGCTATAACACCTGTATTATACCGCAGGTGTTGGTGGTGGGTGGCACAGTCGAAGCAAGTGATCTGCGGAGTGACAGGACCAGGAATGGACGAGCCTAAAGACTGGCAACAGCACGAGTAGGTTCGAATGTATTGTGCGGTTCGAAAAGCGATGAAATCTGGGTGGAGCGTACTGTGGTGGTTTCCGCAAAGGTGAAAGGAACATGCAAGTGGCGAGGTGGGATATGACGCAGAAGGGAAACCACGCTAGTCGCGGCTGGCACCCGCCTACAACGGAAAACAACGCGATTGACATCACGACCTCGGGATCGTTCTGTTCTGATTTCGCGCAAGCCGAATGACCATCGCTGAGATGTACATTAGCCTCGGGATTGCTCGAACGCGCACGTGCTCTACATCGCAGCGCCATTGACGTCTTCAGCCTTCAGTGGCTTCCAGACATGACCCCGCAATTTCCCAGTACCACCTACGACCGATTCCTGTACCTTTAAGACGTGCTTCGAACGGCTTCAAGGCTTATCCGTCAGCGGCGAATCTTTGACTTTCTCCGCCTCGCCAGTCTTGCCCACGTCAACATCATGCTTCCAACCCTCATGCCCCAACCAATCTGCCTCTCTCGCCTTCTCAATCAACTGCCCATACAGCTCTACATCTCCGTCTGTTCTCGCCTTTATAAGCCCTCTCAGCAGCGTCTTCGCTTGCTCAAACTCCACATTACTAGTAGCAGTAAGGCCGGCCCGATATCCGTCTTTACGAGCGATACCCATACGATAATCCGTCAATTCGTCGAATTCAGCCTCTGCATCCTCTCGACCTTTGGTTATTCCATCCTGGAAACCGTCTTGGTATCCGCCCGAGCGCGATTGTTTAGCGCGCTCATCTGCTATAGCATTTGCCTTGATGAGCCACGTTTGCTGCTTTAGCTCAACGCGCCTGGTTATCTCTTGTTCTAGTAGTGTGCCTTGGGAAGCTGCTCTGAGACCTGCGTCGTAACCTTGATTGCGAGCGCCCTTGATCAGAGCCTCTGTGCTCACCCTGTGCAGCTCGTCGGACTTGATCATGCCTTGCCTATAGGCCTTTTGTTCCGCCGCGGCGATTAAGGTTTTTCGCTCCTTCTTTTCCATTTCGCGGCCGGCTTCAACGCCTTCGTTGAAACCAGAACCGTGGGCGGCTTTTAGGGCAGCGTCTGAGGCTTCTGCCACTGGGTTTTTGTGCTCTTCTAGCTTGTGTAAAATGCTGATGATGTGGTCGCGATCCGTCGAAGTGATAACGAGGTTCACATGCGCCGCGCTGTGGATTCCGTCGTGAGAAGCAACCGTGCCCACTTCTAGTGATGGCTCAGGCAGAGGGCACGTTACAGGACTTAGTTTGTCTTTCAGAGACTCACTCTGAGTTTCTTTGGTTGCATTGACCCGACGTGCAACTGGCTTCTCTTGATGTTTCCCCCTGTCTTCAAGACAAAAGGACGGAGCGAAACCTTGAGGCGTAACCTGTGAAGAATATGCAGACAACATCTTCGTTGCTGGGCTCATGATACGCTTCATTTCCCTTTTGTGCTTGGTGACTTTTCTTCCGGAGTCTGAGAAAGCATCTTCACCCTCCTCTTCACCTGATCCGATTGCATCGGAACTGGGAGTTCGGGCGCGGCCAGATGGCGGTCCTGGAGACTTGTTCGGTAGTAACGAAATGCTGCCGAGCAATGAGCTGCGTGGTCGCTTGCCAGATGGTGGCTCCGAAGATGTGTCCATCGAAGATGACAATATGTGTTGGCGTAGTTGTTGATTGTATTCGCTTAGACCACCTGGTCGAGATAATGGATGACTGTAGTAGTCTGGCATTGATGTGTAAATGAAACTTCTAGAGAAAACCCTGCTGGTCCCTGGTCGATCCTTGTGGTGGATTCCAATGTCGATTTTCTACAAGCTGACAAAGCGACTATGGTACGAACATCAAGCGTTAAAGGAGAAGGATCTAGTGCGATGGTTGACTGGATGTGACCAACAGGCCAGGGAATGTTTAAAGGGTTTCATAACGCCTCAATTACCCCGAAGCATCAGATGCGTGGTGAATGGGCCGTTGCCAGAGCGACCGTATACCGTCAGCATAGTGTGGCCATGCGGTCCGTTTTTCGCTGGGGAAGGTAAAGCGGGTGGTTGCAGCGTTGCTTGACAAAGCCAAAATCGTGTTTGGACCGACGTCAGCTCTTGTTGTGAGAAGGAGCCGTGTTGCTATGCACTTGACGGGTGGAGTTGTAAGTCTTGGCACGATAGCTTCGGCCTAAAATGCAAACAGAGGCACTCATAGAAACCCTCCAGATCACAGCAAGGACTCCTGGAATAGTGGATTACGGTATTGGAGGGATTTGCCTCTCCGTGCATTGTCCAAATAGGTTGCGCTGAAGTTGATGTTCATTCGATGCCGTCTATCTGATGTCGCCTTCCACCTGGCTTACGACCGTATACTGCAACCGCCTTACCTGCCCATGCTGTTGATCATCTCTCTCTGTGTCGCGCGGTCCTTGTTCGTCTGGCTCAGCGACGGGATGCTCCGTAGATCTCCAACAACGTCCTTGGCCTTTCCAAAGTATACCTCTTGCAGCAGGTTGCGCATCTTGAGCTCCATGTCCTCTACCATCTTGCCAATGTTGGCGACGTGCGAGGTGTCATCCTCGACGGCCATGTCGGCTTCCACCTGACGCACCATGTTACCAGAGAGGTCAAGGCCACCTAGCGCTTCGCTGTCGGTGCCGAGGGAAAGGATGACGGTCGAGGTGAGCTTGTAGTGCGAGGTGCGGGCGCGATCTTGGGCGTCGAAGACGTGGATGCTGTCCCAGCTGCCGGAGCTCTTGGGAGTGGGGCTGACGGCTGTTTCTGTTAGTACACAGCTAGCTAGTATTAGGACGAGGATTGCGCATACCCTTCTTCAGCAGCACACAGCCTGCGAAGCCATCGTCCATGTCCCATAGGTAGACACTCGATATGCCGCCCTCAAAGTACCTGCCCGCGTCAGCCATGCCCCGCCATAGCTACCCCGGCGACCCGCTATAGACTCACAGCTCCCTGTAGACATCGAAGGCCTCGTTCGCCTTGACCTCCATCTTGCGTACACGATCGCTAGGCGTGACACCCTCATCGATGGGCGGCTCGAACTCGTTGCTCCACGGACTTCTCCAGCTGTCGCCGTCGCGGTTGTAGTCGCAGCACAAAAAGTCGCGCTTCGTCTTTGAGCATTTCTTCACCGTCAGCGGGATATCGACAGATTCGAGCAGATCCTCCTCGAGCGACGGGTTGAGCTGGATAATGTGGTCGACATTGCGCTTGACGTCCTTGGGGTTCAGTCGGCGGAGGAGGTCGCTGCAGCAGCTGTTAGCTATAGGTCGGCAGAAGGCGGGGCGCAAGATTGCCTACAGAGCGCTGTCAATTGGGTCCGCCATTCTTCTGACCTTGTGCCGGTATAAATCGGGCGTGATCGAGTTCAGGTTGCTTGAGTATCGTTTAGCTCCCAGCCCGAGCCCCTCGAACGTCTCCAGCCCCGGCGATTCGGGCGCTTGGGGTGGGCTCTGGTCGCGCGAGTCAGGTGCATAGAAGCCCATCTTCGTAGCGCGCCGCAACCTCACCTTTGCTTCAACTATGGCAGTTGATGAGTTTTATGACAGCTCGAGGGCTTTTTGCCCCGAACAAAACTTTATTGGCCTCATTCACGATTTCCTAACGAGCATCGACTCGCTCTTTCCTTCACGCAGCAATCGCGCCTTCACCACCCAGAAAGAGAAAGAGCGGCCATGCACTACCAGAGCTAATGCGCTGAACATTCAGGAGACGCAATCTCTGAACTGTTTTCATTTTGACAAAGATCAGATATCTCTCTATGCGTTGTCTTGTTCAACTAAGAAAACCCTACGACATGATGTACCTCTATCGCAAAGGACTTGTACACCTTTCCTGAAACGCTACTATCCCATTACCAAAGCATCGTTCAGGATGCCAGTGAGCCTTGGAGAATACGCTTTCTTTCTTGGTCATCGTTCCAACATCCTCCATGACTGTTGTCAGCTGCCTAATGCTAGTGCTGAATATCGCATATCGCATTCACTTCATATTTGAGCCAATAGCATGCGGCATTTGAAGCCGTGGCATCACCAAGCTCGAGGTGAGACTGTACATACCTGGAGCCATTCCTCGATGTGCACTCACCTTCACTTTCTGTCATCGTCATCGTCGTCGTCACGCTAGTGAGCCGCCGCACACATATCTATTGCCATTCTCACCTGCATCTCACCTACCTCTCTTCTGCATCTCTTCTGAATCCAATCTCTACCTTCCATACCCGTTCATACACTCCACATCTTCATCAACATGTCTGACAGCGATCGGACCGCCGCGGCCAATGGCTCTTCTCCCCAGTTCAGCGAGCGCGAGCTTCAACTTCTGGGTTGGGCCATGCAGTCGCTCAAGTCGGGACCCCCAGAAGTAAATATTCGCGATAGTCCTGGAGAAGATACATGCAAATTGCTCACATCGTACAGATCGACTACGACAAGCTAGCTGGCTATGCCGGTATGAGCAACCCGCGTTCTGCTGCCAACGCCTGGGCCAAGATCAAGCTCAAGCTGATGAGCCCGGCTCCCGAAGGCACTGTCCCGGCTACTCCAAAGAAGCCCCGTGGCAGGAAGCCTGCTACTGCAAAGGCAGATGGAGAGGAGGGTGATGCTGCTGCTACCCCCAAGAAGACTCCTCGTAAGCGCGGGCCCAAGAAGCAGGACGTCGACGGCGAGTCTTCCCCCAAGAAGAAGCCTGCTCGTGGCAAGAAGGCCTCTGGTGACGATAGTGAGTGCATCCTCTGATACAACATGTGCTAGTGATGCTGATACCATGTAGCTGTCAAGGCTGATTCTGATGACGCCGAGGACCTCAAGCCCAACGGCTCTCCTATGAATATGGACCTAGCTGAAGCTCCTGATGAGATCGCAGAAGATAAGGTCTAAACGATCCATCAACTTTCAGGTATGCCGCGGATCCTGGTAGTGATTCGTCTTCCTCTTCTTCTGCTAAACTCCCAAGTGCTTCACGCTACGAAAATGGCGGATACATCGTACGCTACCGTATGTATCACGATCGGAATGAGGCCGCTACATGGGCTATTTTCTCGCTTCATCGGCGATAAAAACGGAAATGGGTCTGGTTTGAACACTATTTGGAGTTCTGGCGCGCGGGGCGTCGTTCGCGACTAAGCACTCCTCAGAGAGGGACAGCGCAAGTTGTCTGTTCTTATGATAGTCATTGCAATCGCAATCGTGCGAAATGAATGGTACAGTTCTTGAACTCCCATCTACCGTTGTGTCGCGTGAAAGATATCACAACAGTATAATTACACCCTGGTTGACGCTGATCCCAACTTCGAAGGTATAGTATAGCACATATACCCAAGTGACAAGGCACTCTATCCAGATGCTACCCTGAATCCTCGATATGAAATAGCTTAGCCTTGAGTTCAGTCAATCAATCCGACTACACTACTTACATTCTGAGAGAAGTCATCACATCCGGCGTACGTGACATCAAACCTTGAATGTCTTGTGAGAGCTACTGATCGCCGTAGAGCTGCTCTTACTCGCGAGGATATTTCCTCCACGTCTCATGATCCCAGGCCAACCTACTAATCAAAATGGCTAGAGTGAGTCGAGTGCAGAACGGGGCGCCTTCCAGTGCTGGCACCTGGTCGCGAAGACCTACTGTCAGGAGCTCATAAATCTAGGGCAAGAATACCTTTCACATGTATAGCCCATCCTTGCTCTCAATGAAACATCCGCTAAGGAGCCTTCACCCCAATCAGCTCTTCAAAATTCGCCGAATCCTTCATCAGCCGGGGAAGCGGCACGACACCTCGCGTCACAGGCCGAACGTCCCAATCCGCGCCTCTCCCCATCGCGCACCCGCTGGTAGAATGTCTTCTAAACTGCGCAAGGCGCTTCATGGGCTCCCATGCTGCTGCCTTCTGAACCGTTTAGCGTGTCGCAACTCGTGCACTACTTTCCCAGCCAAAAGTACGACCTACACACGGATTTCTGGCCACAGCATCAGATCACGACGCGAGAGGAAGACGGGAAGGAAGTGTACTTCAATCGGGTGGGGTCTTTCTTTGTGTTTCTACGCGACAATTGTACGGATAAGTATACGTATTTCCCGTTGTTTGAGCCGCCTCATGCTGATGTCGAAACCCTGAACGGTGGTAAAGTGGCACGAGGTGAAATAGACGGGGAGATCAAGGGTGTCAAGTTCAAACCAATACAAGGCAACGCTGTGTTTTGGGTCAATTTGAACAAAGAAGGGAATGGAGATAGGAGGGTGGTGCATACTGGGTTGCCAGTTGCGGAGGAAGAGAAGATCGGACTTAATGTTTGGCCAAGGAAGTATTTTGGGCTCGTCGGCGATGACGACGGTAGCGAGAAAAAAGATAAGAAGGTGGATAAAGAGGATTGAAATGGTAAGTGGAAGGAATGATGTTTTGGTTCAATGGTTCAAATTCAACGCTCGCTGCTGTCTCCAGACATTATAAATATTCTATTGCTAATCGTGATGGGAATATTGAAACTGCCGGTGAGTGTCAGTTTGTGTGCAAAATTGTTGTTGAAACCGTTTCAGGGCACTTTGTAGATCAGTACAGAGACCAGAAAATTGTATCAGCGGAATGAACATCTGTTAGGGTATGAGCTGGGCTCTTCCGCGCGATATCGCATTCACCTTCACTCACTCACGCTCACCTGTATATCCTCCAAGATACCCACCTGCGGCACATCCACAACAACCTATACACCTAAGCCGCTGGCATCTCACTATCACAACCCATCGTGACCATGCCCGCCATGCCCGCCATGCCCGCGTCGAGCCGACCCAAAGAAGCCCACAACTCCTCCATCGATTGGCCGCTGATCTGGGTCATCATTGGCGTCACCAGCATCCTCCTCTTCCAAGCTCTCCTCGCCATCATTTTGATCCGCTTTTCCAACTTACGCGGCAAAGCCCGGTGGGCAAATCTACGACAACTAGGCATCGTCACAGTCGACGGCCCGGCGCTCATCTGGAACACGATTCCGCCTGCGCCCCTCACATCGACGTTCAATCTACGACAGAAACTGAGGGAGGCAGACAAGCAATTAGAGAAGTAGGTTCACGTAGCTATTCCCCAGCTTGAAGAATATCTCGCGTTTGTTTTGAGCTCGTGCAATCTTCAACGCCTTACCTTACGATCAAGCAGGCCACTCAGCGCGCAAAGATGAGCCTTTTCGATAGCTTGCCGACTCTTCAGCCGGATAACGTCCAGCCTCATCCCGTCACTTTTACTGCAATCGGAGTCTTCATCGTGATCTCCGCCGTCGGTCTATCGGTTGTGGTGGGTTTTGTGCTCTTCGTTTGGTGGTATAGAATGAAAAAGAGACGGGAGCAGCGCGATGCGGCTTTACAGCTTGTGGAGCTCCCGAATATAGGTCGTATTTCGGGACCTTCGTCGCGAGAGGGAGTGGGTATAGCGCGATGACCCCGCCTTCCTGCAGCTAGAATAGGGAAGGCGCGAGTTTGCTTGTGAGAGCCGCACTGGAGCTTTCCACTCTTATAGCTTCCCATTCTCGTTATCTCTTCCTTCTCCACCCACACGCGCTCTCGACTCAACCACAGCACAAACAACGACCCCAAAGAAACCAATAGACAAGACTTCAGATCTCACCATGTCGTCCCAGAATAACTCAAACACCTCATCAAGCTCTGGCTCCTCTGGAAACGCTAGCAGCGGTGGCTATACCGTGACTGGCTCCGGCACCAACGATCAGGTAAAGCTTTGGGTTACCTTGACAGCGCGAAACATTATACTGACCGGGGGTCTAGGGCAACCACTATTGCACTCGTGACTACGGCTCCGACGCCTCGAACTCCAACTCTTACCACTACTCTAACACCAATGGCTCATACTACTACAGCAACCCCAATGTAAGTCGACGAGGGAAAGGCGTTTGGATGTGTTTTAATATGATATGAGGGCTCAACTTATTATAACGACGGCAAGGGCAGCGCAACCTATAACCCCGGCAAGTAAATCTGGTAGCGGCTGGGTAGAAAGGCGTATCCTATCAGGATGATGGTTTCGGAATTGGATACAGGCCGCAAGCGTAGGAGGCTACTTGGTGCGCATAGCACAGGAACCGCGTGAACTTCACGGAGGAATGATAACATCAAGATACCCATGGTCCATCTTGTCCTTGCTCTTGTGACCGACTGCGCAAAACGCAATGATAATTTTGAATCTGACAGTCAGGGTCATGCGTCATCAATATGCTTTGGACCATGCCCAACGGCGCGCCACCACATCAAACTCACTTATGCGCCCCAAGACGAGCAGCGCATACATTGCAGATCTCCACCTCCTCCCCCCAAATCTTCTTACCCTATCCAGCAAGCATTGAAAACAGGCGTCGAATGGTTATATTAAGGCTCTCCACACACCCTACCAACCCTCACTCGGACATACCGCGGGAATACCAAGTCGGTCTGCGGTAATCCCCAAGGAAACCCGAGCCCTCGGGATGTCAGCAGTGCTCCAGCAATAACAAGAACAGCAAGAATAGCGGTGAAACAAAGTCCGTCGCAAGAAAGACCAAGAAACAAAGGCAGAGAGGCTCGAGCACAAGCCCCGGCATTGCTGTAACAAGTAACCATTGATTCCAGGCGTCTAGCTTGGCCCTCTGCAAATTACCCCTTCCAGCAACCCATCGAATATAGGTGTCTGTCTTGGTAAGGAAAGAAAAAAGCTTAGTTGCGAGTTTTTCATCGCTGACACGGTTAAAGACGCTGTTTGCCTCGTACGAGGATGGAGACACGGGTGACGACAAGGGAAGGTTTAGCGGCGGGAGTGGGCAGAAATTAGAGCAGAAAGACGTCGCGATTTCTTGGGTTGGGGGTTAACGATGCGCCACGTCAGGGAACCGGAACGCAGCCCTAAGAAAAATCCCCGTGCATCGTCATATTGTGGGTTTGTTTGTGCTGCATGGAGTAGGTATGGAAAATAGGCGTATGGCTTGTCAGGCTTAGCGTCGATGAAGTAAATAGAGGGTAATCATCAATGGATCTTCGACGGTATTTTTCTTACTGCGTCGGGTAGGTGTTGAAAATAGGCGTACAGAGCCTCCTCTTTGCGTAGTCATGTTGGTGGAGTTGGCTGGCGATCATTACCTGTGTCTTGCAGATCAGTTTTGCTTTTTGGGCTGAGCTGTGAGCTGTGATGCGCCTCGCGAGGCTGCACCGGAGAACATCTAGGTATCAACACCGACTTTCCTCGCCGGGAAATATGCAAGTAGGAAAATACACATGGCTTTCACGTTACAAAGAGTCCTCTATATTCTGATTGATGTATTCGAATTTACCATGCCAATGTTGCCGCAGCCTCAGCCATGGATTCGCATGCTGCACCCAAAACCATAAGACATCTATCGACGCAACCACGTCTCACTCTGCGCGCCAACGCCGCTCTGCCAGCGCAACATCGTCCATTCCAAGGACCCAAAAAGCAAAACTGACCATCAACATGCAACCTTGGCTTCGCCCAGTAAGGCAGTCATAGAAAGTAGGCGTAATCCTTCGCTTTATCTTGCATATTCCTACACAATCAGCCCTGCATTAGTCCTCTGCCCGACACACGCCGAAAAAGCAAGCCCAAAAGCGCGTAGGGAAAGTCCGAAGTCTGGAAACATGACGAAAGGTCAACTAAAGCATACGTCTCACATCTAGTATAGCACGGTACCGTTGGCGCACAGCCGCCGTAATGCACTGTCCTGACCAAGGCGAAAAGAATCTCAAGCCAAGCATCGCACATTACCATGTCGAGTAGGTACAGAAAACAGGACACAAGCTTGGTATACCGCATTGAGTAGACATTGAAAATAGGCGTATAGCTTTTCCTCTTTCCAAGCAAGAAAAAAACACCCCCCCTCCTCCACACCTGCTCCACCGGCGCGTAATAGCCATGGTGGTCAAAGATCAATGATAGCACCTCTCCGCCATAGTGACGCACTCAACACAGCGAAACCAAAAAACCACATCACATCAGACCACCTACTATGCGGTTCCGAGCAAGCCTTGGCCTCCACAAGATACCGTATCCAGCAATTCACCTCGCAACTGTAGAAAATAGGCGTATTCTTTCTCCTCACCTCGGGTACTTTACCCCCTCTTTCTTCAGGTATGCTCTCCGCTTCACTTCCCGTATCTAATACTTTACGCACTTTTTACAAACACCCCCTCCGTCTAAATGATTAAACCCCCTCTTTTCAACAACCCCTCTTATCTACGCGCCCGTGGGAAGTTGCCGTTTAGGGTAGTCGTGGAAAGCAGGCGCATGGCTTGTCCATCCCTGCGCTAAAGCTTAACTGTAGTGCGTTTGCGAATTGGAAGGCGGCGGCAATCAAATACGTCTTTGCGCGCGTAGGAGAAAATTTGCCCGCCGGGTAAGATGGGCGAAGGGGGGAAATGCAGAAGGTATGACGATTGGGAGAGGAGATATGACGTAAGCGCGGAGATTTGGCTCCCAGAACACGAAAGTGACGCGAGAGCCATGCGGACCGCGGTCGAACTTGCACCGAGGCAGGAATTTGTCTGAAGCGGGGGGGGGGGGTGGAGGGGGGCTCGGGGAAAGTACTTTGCCGCATGACGAGGATGATGGCGATGCTGTTGTGAAAATGCGATGAATGGATGTGATAGTAGTATATGTTCGCAGCCCCAAGTATCAAACTTCATCTAATGTCTTTGACCCCAATGTACGACAATTCTTGTCCCTAACGCCAAAGCTATGCAATCTTTGAAAATCAAACATGTAGACCTCTTGGTCTGTATAGAGTCTAGGGATCGAGACTATGAGCTCAGAGCTCGTTCCGGTTGGGGATGCGAATCTCCCAACTCCGTGGTCCAGGGACAAAGCCCATCCACCAATTGTACACCCTTCGCATTTCGAGAACGAAGATCCGCCCACTGTTCTCGCATTAGCACATATTTTCTTCAAAGTCAAATGAGTAGTTCTGGATAAACTTACAACCGGGAAGGAAGCTGCGACCATTGGTACAGCACGTAATAAAATGTGCGTTTCACCAGGTTGAACTCTGCCTTCACTTCTTCCCATAATGTCATACTTCCTGCATCCCAGTTCCGTTGGAAGCTCGGGACCCCCTCTCCACCGGTCAGGACATTGATCGGTTTCTCGTCTACGTTCTCTAGAGCCTGCTTCGTCTTGAGAACTCCTTTGTCGGTTTCTGGAATTGCGGGCGCTACACCCTTGGCAACACCGTCTCGCTCGTCGATCATGCGCCGGAACTCCTTGATGGAGGACAAAGAATGCGAAAGACGGCTCATGGTATTTATAAGCGCGACGAGCTCGGTACGGCGAAGCGGTGGGTCTTTTGAGGAATCGTGCTCATCAAACTCGAATAGCACCTTCAGCGCAGTTCCGTAGCCATTTGTCTGCAGCTTACCCCACAGGCGGCACTTGTCGCAGCCCACACAGTCCATGATCCTACTTACGTTCCTGAAGCGGTTGCGGAAATCCTCCTTCAGAACCACGGTATCGGGGTCCTGGAACATGACCGTCTCGTCAAAGATCTCGGGGCCAGATGGAAGGGCCGATGCAAGGCGGAGGACAAAGTTCTTGGTGCGGAAGTCTTGTGCGGGGTCTTCGGAGCAGAATGAGTAGTCTGAGATATGCTGCCTTATCTTGCCGACTGCGCGCATGACGAGAGCGTAGTTGAAATATACATTGGAGATGCGTTCTGGGTAGTTGTGGAGGCGCTGTTCATAGCATGCCAGGTTGGGTCCCCACTGGCCAGTCGTCTGGTTCAAGTAGTCCCAGCACAAGTGCGTGGAGATGGACGCGTGCATGCCAGAAATGACGCGGTGGAAGACGCGCTTTTCCAGACAGGTGTCGTCGAATTCAACGGGGTCGAGGCTATCTACGGGAGCGCCGTGGGCGATGGCGGACTGCACTTTCTGCCTTTTGCCCTGCTCTTGCATGACGTTGCGCAGTTGGTTTGCGGCTTGCATCTGTTCTTGGTTCCCGAAACCACCAAAAGGTGAGCCTGGTGGAGGCGACTTACCAGTCGTGGGCGCATTCTTTGGGGGCTTGCTGAAGCAGTTCTCCCGGTATATAGCCTCCCAGACCTGTTGAGCCCCTACACCAGCGTATCCCGTGAAGCGTTCCGGGTTGTCTACAAGCGATACGTAGTCTCCCTTCGCAGTAGCCGATTCGTCGTCCGGTATGCAGTAGTCACGCTCGTCGCATTCGTCGTCGTATTCCACTACGCAGCTCTCATCTACGTCTTCGCCCAATTCTCCTTGCAGCGGTCGTTTTCGCTCTTCCCTTTGCTGCTTCTTCCCTGGATGTTGCGCTGTCGGTCCCTCGAGCTTGCCCAATTCCTTTGCGCGCCAGACCAGCGGTATATCTTCCTCATTATCCAGTGTATTTACCGCGCATGCCACGTTTCCGCACATGCCATCCTCGTCGTCCCAGAAAGGGCATTTCTTGCTGTACAAGCTCAGTCGGTAGTGTGAGAAGAAGTCGGTGTTCTGTGTGATGGTTTCGAGGTAAGGGTGTATCGCTTCGTTCAGCTGTTCGAGGGTATTGTAGCTTGCGCATGCGTCTGATACTATCGCTCCAGGCGATATCTGGAATGAAGACTTAGTATTCTGGCTCTTGGGCTGTGTTGAGAAACATGACGACTGGCTGCTTACATCGCAGACGTTTGGCGGAGGACTATGCGATTTCGAGGGCGTGGCATGATCTGCCGCGCGCGAACTACCCAGCAGCGAAAAGACTGCCAGGTAGAACACCTGCGCTGCTGAGCGCATCGTGGTGTTACTTCTGTACTACTATAGTCCTCCGATTAGCAAACGTTCGCGACGAGCGTGTCCGAGGCGTAGGGGCATCTGCAACTTACAATTACGTCTATGCCTCGTATATGAATCTCGCCGGGAAATTAGAAGCCGAGAACTCGTGTGGGGAAGGCGAAGAGGCCAGCGTGTAGGTATCGAAACCGCGATGGCACACGTCAAGGACCCTGGCTGTGGCGGTGATGGTTTTGGCCGTAACAGGAAATTCCGATTGAGGGCAAATTAAGATTAATGAGGGATGGAATTTATCTCGGAGTCACTGGGAACCAGGAACGATGGACGTGGATAGAACAGGTATATTATATCGAATTAGTAACAAGGCAGCCGAATTATAATCACACGTTGATGGGGCCATCCATGGATTCCCGAGCTTATAGCAATGTGGCCAGTACCAAAGTGTGGCGGTGTTGATGGACCCTGACATCTCGTTAGCGGGGAAAGGCTGAGGCTCAACGGACCACTCTTCGTGCGGGATTGCCCAAGAGAAACGCATCAAAGTTCAAAACACAAACGAACAGAACGAATTGTCTAGGATTTTTCTATTGTTCCCGAGCTTTTCATCGTCTCAGAATATGGCTGAATCCGCGACACCCACGGGTAGTTGGACCGATGCCTTCCCGGCCCCACGTACTACCGCGCCCACCATATCACGCGAGGAGGCCCTGTCAGATCTCTCCTCCCCCGAATTACTCATTGTAGATGTGCGACGCACAGACTATGAGGGTGGCACCATTCGCGGAAGCATCAACTTGCCTGCGCATTCGTTCTACATGAATAGGGGTGTTTTGTTTGATCTGTGCAAACGCGCGGGTGTCAAAAGGGTTGCTTTTTACTGCGGTAAGTTTGGAATCTGATCTTAGCGTGATCCCTGTGAAGAGGGAGCAGATGGCAATGTTACTGGTGTTGTGCGCCGGTGGCGTGAGATGCGTACCACTCTCGGCCGCGTCTTGGTGAAACGCGACTGTACATATGTCACTGCCGAGAACATTGGCTGAAACACACCAGGGTCATCAAGCGGGAGAGGCCCAAGATGCTCGGGCTGGTTCGCAGATTACATTACCGACAAGGGCGATGGTCAAATGAAGTCGTTGACTTTGGCTGGAGGCATCAAGGGTTGGGTAAAGGCTGGCGAACCATTCACACAGGCCATGGATGGATTTGAACCAGAGTATTGGAAACAATTCGATTGAGAACTCGACAACCCCGTCGGCGCGTCAGTAGTGACATTTCCTATCTATTGCGATTGTTATATTATACATCATGTCTGAATATCTTCTACATTTCTCAAGGCCAGCGAGCAACTATCATGTTTGAACCCTCACTCATCGTCTGAATCGTCATCAATGACCCGTCTGGCCCTCTTCCGAGGTAAGGCAGGCTCATCATCCTCCCCATCAGAAGCTGAATCTATAACAACTGACTGCTTCTTGCTCACACCAGTCGCAGGCTTAGCGAGCGGTGAGTCGTCATCGCTATCGCTACTCACCACAGCATCATCATCAGTAATATCACTTGTAAAAATCTTCTCTCTTCTGGGAGTCTTTTTAGGTCTGGCAGCTTTAACAACTGCTTGTGTCCCTGCCCCGAGACCTGACATGTCGAGACTGGGCAGACTAGAAGTCGGCGCCACTTCCTCCTCTTCGCCCTCGACAATGAAGCTTGCAAGTTCGGAATCCAACAGATATGCTTGCGTATCCTGTGGTTCATCCTCGCCCATGGTGTCATCAGAACCGATTGTATCAGCCTGAGACGCGATGTGGAAACGAGGGTCTGTTGGTGGTGGAGAAGACTCTTCGCCTTCCTGAGCATGGCCAGACACTCGCCAATTGGGTGTCTTCGTTCTCGGTGTCTCATCAGCCATTATTGACTGATCCGCAGGCGTTTTTACAATAGCCCCTTCTTTCCGCGCTCGACTACGGGGCGCCGGGGTCTTCGGAGTATTGGGAGTTGTGATCTCTCTGGGTTTCGGGACAGGCTTTTCTTTCGGCTTGGGCGCTGCTTTCTCTTTAGGCTTTGTCGGTGCTTTTGGTTTTGCTTTGGGTTTAGGCTTGGCTTTGGTCTTAGCCACCGGGAGGCCCTGAGATGCAGGATGATCATCTTCCCACATGTCTTCGGCGATCACAGGCGTTGCTTCTATTTTTGATACTACAAACTCATTTCCAACGTCCGACTCGCAGTCAGAATAATGTAAATCACGCTTGAAACATTCAAGGCGATCTTCGTCCATATCGTGCATGCATTGCATCATCCCGGCAAACATCCGCGTAGCACGGCCCGGCCCGATTCTACGCGTCGTATAGCGCAGGATACGTTGCCGCTCAGGATACTTCCCAATGTCGAGCACGGCGACCATGGGAGCGTCGTCGTCATCAAAAACTGTCTGATATCTCTTTTCTAGATCCCGAGTTGCTTCCTCATCCAGCAGAACTGACTCCAGTGAAGGTATCACTAATGGCTCCTCACTTGGATAAACAGGTGCAGCCACTTTCTTCCCGCGACCTTTTGGTACAATCTCTTTGCCCATCCGACCTGCGGTGACGAAGCCGGTAATGACGTTGTCCGGCATGTGGAATTTCTTCTCGGGTTTCTTGGTTCGACGTCCTTTCTTCGGCTCTGGGAGCCAATCCTTTTGCGAATTTTCGACAGGTATATCTACCACGCGCCTATCAACAACAGGCTTTACATCCGCTGGTAGAATTCTGCGAGAAACATCGTCATGGAAGTTGAAATGATCGCCTGCTGCGATGAGTTCTTGCATCTTGAGGTAGCTATCGTTGGCCTTGTTCGCGTCGTTCTCTTCTTTGCCCTGCATCTGAAGCATGACAATCCTTCCCTCACGCTTTCGTCCTGTCCGACCCATCCGCTGCAACATTCGAATAGGCGATGCCTTTGAGTCGTAGCAAATGATAAGATCGACCTCACCGATGTCCAGACCCTCTTCACCGATCGAAGTAGCGATAAGAGTGTTATATTCACCATTCTTGAACTTCTCAATGGCTTCCAGCTGGTCCTTCTGGCTCATGCCCTCCGAGTTCTTTCCGTGTGCCTGACCGACGAAAATGCGTGGTCGAATCATGGGGTGATGTCTCTTCATGATGCGTGCGATTTCTTCAGCGCTGTCGCGGAAATGGGCAAACACCATGATCCTCGTCTGCGAAGGAGGTGCACCATCAATACTCCGGCCATCTCCTGCGTTTACGAAATGCTCCAATATAACTTGCTGTAGATACTCCAACTTGGGGTGACCGACAAAATTCTCATCAGTGATCCACCCTTGAAGGCGCACCATGAGCTTCTTCCAGGCGTCGCTGTCAAGGATCTGCTTCTTGTATTTTGACTTTGTCTTGGCACTTTCGTCTTGGAACTCTTTCATCTTGATGTAGAAAGGTCCCACACCGTGATACTTTAGTAGCTCCATCCCATGCGAGATGGAAGCGAGAATCGCAAAGATCGTGTGAACAGTGCTCTGTAAGCCCCGGTTTGCGTTGCGTCCAACTTCTTGAAACCATTTCTTCTTAGCCTGTTGGCAGCCAAACGGAGTCAGGTCTCTCGGGTTCTTGCTCCAATATGCATTCAGACCGGCAATTGTGTTCACCAAGGGCTGTAGGGCTTGGCTGTATAATTCCATGCACATTTCCATCTCGTCTGTATTCTGGAAGACTTGCTTGTCGATCTTGCGCTGATGTACATAACTGCATATGTCCATAGAGTTCTCGGTTCGAATCTCCACCTTTGAAATATCGAGACCGTCGATGACCTTTTGCACTGATTCAACATCAGCGCCAGGAGTGGCTGTCAGCGCCAAGACGCGGAAGCTAGAATTGAATCGTCGGAGGAAGCTGACAACCTCGACGTACGCGTATGCACCGGTCGCACGGTGGGCCTCGTCGACCACTAGCAGCACAATCTTCTTCGGATCCGCGTACCCAGACTTCAGATCATTTAGGAGCGTCTGGGGTGTCATGAAAAACACTCTCTTCTCCTTCCACTCTTCTGCTCTCAAGCCTGTCTGGACACCTCCAGTAAGCATAGTGGTGTACGAGCGTGGTATACCCGCAATCTTGAAACATGCGTCGACCTGCTGAGCTACGAGCGGCTTGGTGGGGGCGACAAACACTATTTGGGCCTCGGTTGTCCATCGAAACCAATTGAGAATGATGGTCGCCGCAATAAATGTTTTGCCGAGACCAGTAGGAAGAGCGACTAGCAAGTTATTGAAAAGACCTCTCTGAACAATGTTGAACTGGTAGTCTCGAATAGTCCCCAGGTTGGTCGGATAAACCCATGTTTTGATTGCTTCTGGATCCAGTTTGTGGTGTGTTGGCGGCTCTGCCTTCTGGTCAACGACAAAATTGTACCGCTTGTTGACTTGCGATTGTGGTATCTCGCTGTTAATACCGGCGTGTCCAAACAAGGTCGTCTGCCGCAGGCCTGTCTTGGGTGCCACGATACGCTTGCGAGCACTGCCAGTCCCCGCATCGCCTTGCTTCTGTGGAGACGAGGATGAAGAAGCGAAAGCGTCGGACGGCAAATCTGCTAGGTCTTGGGTGAAGTCATAATCAGCGACTACAGTCCCTCTTGGAGGTTCGGCTCGAACCGGTAACCGCGGAGACTTGTCGATCTCGATAGGCGAATCTGAAGAACCTGGGGACGGGGGTGCTTGTGGAGTAGGTCTGGATGATATTGACTGTCTACCCGGCAGCGCCATGGCCTTGATGGCATCTACCCCAGTCCGTTTGACGGGCTCAGTTGGTTTGTGTACGCCTATTGTTACTGTTGGTTTCGCCCATATTGCCCCTCTCGGCTTCCAAGGCGGTGAATGTTCTTGAGGCGGCTGCGTAAAGAATACATCTGCCATGTCCACATTGGTAGTTGGGACATGGATACGCTCCAGAAGCTTGGCCGCTCGGGTGTTTTTCGCTGGTGACACATCCTCAGATTCAACATCGTCTTCCTCGTACGACCTCGATTGGTCTCTCTTCTTGCGACTTGCGGCTACGGTCTTTTGAGGAGGCGAAATGCCCTTACTGCCTGAAGCGGACGAGGTTTGGTCAGTCCCACTACTGGCATCCTCATCCTCATCCTCGTCGGAGGACAAAAACGGGCCTCGGCGACGACTGCTTGCGGCCTTGTGTGGGAGGGGCGCTGCTCTTGTGTTGGTGCTGCTAACCCTGCGCCGCTTAGCCGGCCTCGGTGAAGCCTGGAATGCGGGCGTGTTCTCCTTCTCAGCTTGCGTCGCAGCATCTAAGAATGCAGTGTCATCGAACTCGTCGCCATAATCGTCGCTGTCGTTCATCGTTGGTGATGGACCAGGCTGCAGTGTTTCTATAGTGGCGTTGGGGTGAAGGTCACGACGCGTCGTTTTCTAGCGCGTTTGGTCTGGATGGATGGGGAAGCAGGACCCCTGCAGGCAAGCTTCCACATGTAGGGCTCAACCGACATGCATCTCAATCACGCGTTCGGGCCGACAACCTTTACCAAGCTAGGCATAGGCAAAAGCTAATATAAGCGCAGCGAAGCCACTACTCGCCGTACCCCTTTGCAAATGACTAGTTATGCGGCAGCGCAATAAAAGCTACGCTGGCTGCCCCAGATTCTCTCTGCACACGCTGACACTCGTTTTTTGGTTGTACATTTCTCCAGTTATCCGTACTTCAACACGCTCGCTAATTCTATTACCAATTTATTCATATTAATTCACGTAACACCACCACCCGCTACCGGTCTCGTATCACTCAAACGCATACCAACATCATCATGAAGTACTCTGCCGTCTTCCTCTTCGCCGTTGGCGCTTTCGCCCTTCCCCAGGACGCGTCCATCACCAGCGCCCCAGCAACCCCCGCCCCCATTCCTACTGGACTCACCTCGGCCGTGAGCTGCGCCCTTGAGTGCGACGCAGGCGATGTCACCTGCCAGGCGTCCTGCTTGGGCAACGCCCGTCCCAACGCTTCCCAGGCCATCGAGACGAATGAGTGCGCCGCCAAGTGCGACCAGGGTGATGGCTCTACCGCCGACTCAAACGCCTACGCCAAGTGCGTAGATGCCTGCATCAACAGCCTCTTCCCCAGCAGCCAGACGGCATTCCAGGGTGGTGCAGGTGCCGCTGCTCCATCTGGTGGTGCTAGCGCCTCTGCTTCGGGTACAGGCAACTCTGCCAACCCTACCGGTACTGCTGGTATGTTTGCGACCGAATATAGTAACTCACTTAACGAGCACCTGCTAATAGCAATACAGGATCTACTGGCTCCCCTACTGGATCTGCATCCGAGTCTGGATCTCAGACTGGTTCCGCCGCCAGCTCTGACTCCACCGGTGCTGCTGACAAGACCTCTGCCCGCCTTGCTGGTGCCGGTCTTGCTGGCCTGATGGCTATCTTCGCTTTGTAGACGGGATAAAGCACCTTGCTTTCTGATTGTGGATCCAATCCACATGGACTGATGATGAGATGGCTCGTTGAAGAAGGGTTGGAGTGGGGGAAGGCTTAGGATCCAAGACAGTTCTGACAGGCGCACAGCACATCATGTCAAGGAACCTTGCTTGCTGAATTCGGACTAGTCGTTGGTTGTGGGCGTTTGTTGATCAAAGTACCTATGGTAGTCTAATCACACTGTTGTTTCTACTGGAATATCCTGTGGCGTAAACTTGTGTGCACTGTAGTTGTTGCGCGAGGAGGGGGATCAGCACTGGGGCCGTTAGCGCAGCTAATGAAGTGGCAGTGGCTCGTGCTTCAATGCAGGTCAGACCGGCATCATCTCGGGACGCACATGTCATCAAAAGCCCCACTCAAACCGTGCCAGACGCCTATCCGCCTGGGAGGAAACGGGTGCAACACTACTTCCAATGTCACCAGGTGAGAAAAGGGTTTTCCCTATGTCTTTCACGGGACAAAAATTACCGAGGGTCGTCAGGTGCTACGCCCATCTGGAGATTTGGAGTTGGCAACGTTCGGGGCTTTTGTGTGGCGCTCCTCACCCCAGTGAGCTGCACGTTATTGGTAGGCTTTATTGTGTGCGTTCATCAAAGTTTTTGTCTCAGGCCAAGCCGTTGGGTCATGATGGCCGTGTAGGGCACACATGCCTATATAAACAGCAACCTCTGTGTTCGGACCGATGGGGCGCTGGGTTGGATGGTAGAGGGGATAGGGGAAGTGCGCGCCGTTGATGAGCGGAAGAAATCTGGTAGCGGCCCGGCGGGTCAGATAGGAGTGCCGCCAGCTTTTCGATCTGCAGACACCTCGTAGAATTGCATCAGAGTGCGAGCAGGCCATTTTTCGACAAGTGCGCATTATCGTGAAGATTTAAAGGGAGCGACAAGTATGTATTGTAGTACACTGCGTGATCAGGTCGTCGCATTGCTTCGAGAATAACGACGGTTATCTCAACATGGACTTGCACCCATCTGATTCCTCGTCCTCGCGGCTGCTTTTGGTTTGCTCAACACCACCGGAGGGCTTTCCGTTGCATGAGACTTGCTATTTGCTTCTTCTTGTTTCTACATGTGCGTGATTTCGAACCATTCCTATTTCTAGAACCTATGACTTTGCGTATCCTGCTCTCGGCTTGCTCTGCCCCTGGCGACATGGACTGCATCGCTGGGCGGCAGGCCGACACGTATTTGCCACTCCCTTCAGTCACACGACTATCGTTCAAATCCCTCGAGCCAGAGCGGCAATGCGGCGGATAATAGCGCAATACGAAGTGTTCTCCCAAAAAGCCAAATCAGCCCTTGCGATGACAACAACTTTCCGGCTCCACTGCCTGGACGAGTCTCCCGGGTCGCGAATCCGACATCTAAGCCCAAATTTGACAGGTGTTGTAGTACGATCTCGCCCATCCGGGCTTCCAAATACACTTCCGGGGTTCTCTCTGCGTGTAATTCAAACCCGAACGTGACCCACTTCCACGAATCATTAATACTGGCGACAGAAACTCGCCGACTGGGTCCTGTTCCATTGTGACAACAACCTAGCATGTTTTCGTGACGTTGTTTGTAGGTTATGACAAGTTGCGAAATTCACCCACTTGGCTGCTTTTCAAACTGACTTGTTGCACGCCCTGCCAGCACTTCGCTGCGCACCCAAAGATGGGATGACCCTTGTAGCGCCGATCTTATGTGTTCCGAGCAGAACCGGAGCACTTCCATTGCTGACCTTGTCGAGGCTTCACCACACTTGTCTAAGAGTTTTTTTTTGAGGTGCGTGGATATCATCATGCATCACTTAACATGTCTGGTCTGGGCGTGGATGTTGGCCTGAGGACAGGATTTGCTTTCCTGGAAGATTGACACAAAATGGGTACAGGCTCTTGGCGAGCTCGCGCTCCTACTGCAGTCGGCGTTGTGAGCGGATGTGCGCCAGCGATCACGAAGCGAATATCGGCAAAGGACTTGGTTTTGCAAGATTAGCCCGGCGAATAAGAAGTGGGCTGTGTGACGCCGATGGGGATTAGCTGGCGTGCGGCTGGTGTTTCGAAGGGGGGGCGACTAGGGCCCTGTCTACCTAGTGATGCCGCTGGGTAATCCCGCGAACCGAACGGCTGCATCACCGCTTCGCAGACAAACGTGCGACACGACCATGAGCGTTGTTCGACGGCCTTCACCACCCATTGAGTGTCGAAGATGGAAATGATCGGGCCGTCTGAGACCCGGCTGATGTGGCCGCATTCGGTGGATGTGTGTAAGAGAGTCATACGCGAACAGGCCTAGCAGGCCAGGGCCGCGGGAGTTATAACAATGAACGAGGGCGGCGCGATGCATGTCTCGCCGTCTCAAGAGTGAGAAGGGGTTCATAAAGACTCTGCCAGCAAGCGTGACGCAATGTATGTGCTGTGGAAGATGCGGCATCCCCATCCACGGCTCTGTCAAACGAGCTGCGAGATGTCGTTAGACCCCTGTCCGGCGCTAAATCCGTTTAGTACGTAGACCACCATACATCGCCTCCTTCGACCTTCCTCGCCGTGCCCACGCCATGAATGTAGCGCTCGTAGCGGAATCCTGTACGGCATGAGACGATGCGGCGCACGCTGCGGATGACGCGTAGTGGTAGTAATGCTCGGATTTGATGAGACTGATCACTACCTCTGAGAGAAGCTGCCCTGTCTGCCGACTGGTCTATTGCCGGCGGCATGACTGAGACACCCGGAGAAACTGCAAAGAATAGAGATAGTCGCCGCATGATGGGGGCGTTGTCCGTGAATGTTAGACAGGGGTGTTGGAGATCGTTGGTGGACGAAGCGTATGAACATGAAGATGCAAAAACCATCAAAAGAGCATATCGTGACAAGCGGTCCATCAGCGCCCCCATCGTGTAACGAGGCAGGCACCACTGCGGCGTGGGAAGGCGCGGGTGCCGCAGCGAGGGTGCTGTTGCCAGCAGCACCGATGAGAAAGATGAGATATGCGTAAGAAAGAACTAGGTCCCACGGACGTAGCCTTGGGCCTAGCTTGGCACCGTTAGACCCATACTACAGCGAGTCTATCCCGCCCTCGCCATCTCTGAATTCCTTCAACCACTGCTTCCTTCTTCACTGTTTCCCCCACACCACGCTTTCTTTCGTCTAGTCGCGAGACAATACCCGGTTTCGCCATCGGATCCATCAAAGCAACAGTCCAGGATCTCCAAATTAGCTACTTTTGGCCCACTGCCCACCAAGTTCGCGTGTATGCGCTGATGGGCGTTCTCATGCTGCGTTGATATCCGTACTTCTCGGGCTTCTTCTCACCATCAACCCTGGCGACAGCCCGCGCCTGCCTTGAGAGGGTTCTTCGCCGTGCTTTCGCCTGTTCTTTCTATTGATTCCGTCTTCTCCTGCAGAATTCGCAATGGCAGACACGAAGAACGGCGGGGGCGAGGCTCCGTCTTCGACGGCTGGGGACCAGTCGAATGCAGCATCCCCGCGCAACGAAGAAGACGCGCAAAACGACCAACAGCATCCATCCGGCGCTGCATCAGAAGTAGCGCCGTCAAAATCAACTAGCAAGGCCTCCACCAGGAACTCGACACCCGCTGTTTCCTTGGAGGTGCGGCAACCTGCACAAGACGCTAACGACGCGTCTTCTGCCATGGAAAACGTGCAGCAATCACTGGAAGCGGCCAATCTTACATCAACTAAAACCAAGGCATCATCAAAGGAGCCCGATCAGAATGGTGAGGCGCCATCATCCTATGGTACGCGGTCGCGAGGCCGCCCAGGCAGATCGCGAATCAATTACGCAGAGGACACGGAAATGGACTTTGAGATTCCAGCTGCATCTACGAATGGCAACGTGTCTGATCCGCCATCGCGTAATTCCGTGGCTCCCGAAAGCGGCCATTCTTCCAGTGCGAGTGGAAAGAAAGGTTCCGGCTCTGCGCAAGGCAATGCGTCGTGGGGTAATGCCGGCTCCAACACCAAAGACAACGCGGCGAATCTCAATGTTCCCGGCACGTCAGCCACCGCTACATCGACTCAGGCCAGCACTCCGCAGCCACAACCCCCGACAAAACGACGTAAAAATGCTGCTGCCAGTGCTGCCAACGGTAGTCACGCGAGTGCCGCTGCGCCAAGCCAAGCAGGGGCGAAGCGCGCAAGTCAAGCCAGCACCATGGTAGCCGCCAACAGCGCACGAGAGACCAATATGATGTCTTTCGAAAACACGGGTGCGTTTCTCCAGGACGGCCGCTTGGTAGCAGACGATGGCCAAACCGTGTCCGTTAATGGTAAGTCTTGATTTGTTTAGGCTGCAGCTGACGGTCGCTCCGTTACGCCAGCCACATCCTGCGGCTTGAGTAACGATTTCTAATTGGGTGTGCAGATCAAGTGTACCTCGTGTGCGAGCCGCCCGGCGAGCCTTATTATCTCTGCAGGGTCATGGAATTTATCCACGTCGACAACGACCCTAAGAAGCGGATCGAGTCTATGCGTGTGAATTGGTTCTATCGTCCACGAGATGTGCAGCGCTACAATAATGACACCCGACTGGTGTATGCGACAATGCACTCCGACCTCTGTCCCATTGCATCACTCCGAGGAAAATGCCAAATCTTGCATCGAACCGAGATTGGCGATCTGGACGAGTACCGCAAGACCAAAGACAGTTTCTGGTTCAACCAAGTCTTCGATCGCTTCATCCATCGCTGGTACGACGTCATCCCAGTGTCGCAGGTCATCAACGTACCCGACAAAGTCAAGAAAGCACTAGACGAACGGTGGAAGTACATCTGCCTAGAGACTAGTCGCGTCAAAGAATTAACCAGCGCTGTTAAGAGCTGCAAGCGTTGTGTCGGGTATTGCGCAGCGTAAGTATCCATCCATGCCACCACACACGTGACAGAGCTAACTTGATCAGAAATGACTCGGTCGAATGTGCCGTGTGCCACAACACGTATCATATGAATTGTGTCCGCCCGCCGCTATTGAAGAAGCCATCTCGAGGGTTTGCCTGGGCCTGCGGGCCTTGTAGTAGGGCCCAAGAGAAGAAGCTGGAGGCTCGTCTGGGCACCACTAACGAGGATGCGGAAGAAGAAGAGGTCATGGATGAGGAAGAGGAGGAAGCCGGCGGCGACACCAATGCAACAAGCCCGGATCCTGATACTCAAATCGACACACACCCCGCGACACAGGCGGAGATTGCTTTGGCTAAGATGTGGCCAATGCGATACCTCGGTATCCACTGCAGGGTAGAGGACGCGCTGCAATACGATGATCGAGCAATATACCCGCGCGCCAGTTCTCGGCTAGGTCCACGACATCAAGCAAACGTCAACGTCTGGCACGGACACCCTGTCGAACTTGTCAAGCCCGCAGAAATCAAGAAACGATACGTCAAGGCAGCAGGCAACAAGAAGGAAGGCAAGCTCTCGAAAGAAACCGTCGCCGCGATTGAGGCAGACAAGGCAGAAAAGGCCAAGCGCCCTAAGTGGGTCATGGACGAGCCTCCCGGTTATGTTCGTCGCGGGGAAGACCTGCCGAATAAAGATTCCAAGTGTACTGCAGAGCTCTTGTTCAAGATGCCACCTCTAGGAGTACACTCTACACGAGGAGAAGAAAACGCTCCGGCGGTCACAGAAGATCAAGTAAAAGCTTACATGGATCGTGCCAGAGCTTTGGCCAAGTCACACGTCGGAGTGGAACCGTACAACACGAATTTCCTGGATAGGTGCTTGGCGCTCTTTACCAAATATCAGTACGATGCCGATGTTGCCCTGAAGCATGTCAAGAAGATCGACAAGCGAAAAGACCTCAAGGAGCCCGAATTGACCAAAGAAGAAGAAAAGAAGTGGAATGAGGGTGTCGCAAAATACGGTTCGGAAATCCGGCTTGTCCGCCAGCACACCAGCAAAACCATGTTCTACGGAGACGCTGTTCGATATTACTACATGTGGAAGAAGACCGCCAAAGGAAGGGAAATCTGGGGCTCCTACAGCAGTAGAAAAGGACGTACTAAGAAAGTTGAGCCTGACGCACAGGCTCGGCTCGTAGACGATGTTGCCGACAACGCAGACGACTCAGCATTCGACAGCGCCAAAGCCATACAACGCAAGCGACTCTTCCAGTGCAAGTTCTGTACGGTTAGACACTCTCGGCAATGGAGACGCGCTCCGGGTGTAACTCCTGGCCAAATGATACCACCCGACGGTCGTTCGAAAGACAAAACTGGATTTCTCATCGCACTTTGTCTGCGCTGCGCAAACCTATGGCGCAAGTACGCAGTGACATGGGAAAATGTCGACGAAATTGCCAAAAAGGTGGCTCAAGGTGGTGGAAAGGCTTGGAAGAGGCGGATAGACGAAGAGCTCCTGCGCGAGGTTTACGCCGCACAGTCGGATCCTAGCTCGAAGAACGTGACTCCCGAGTACGTCGAAATTCCCGCCGCCACCGCTCAGCAAGTTGTAGAACCACCGAAAAAGAAACAGAAAACCGGAGCTGCTACGAATGGAGACAGTGGGGCATCAACCCCTGTCAACGAGCCTGTTTCGAAGAAGAAGGAGAAGGAGAAGCCTGCTCCAGCCGCCAAAGCACCCACTCCACCGCCTGTTCCGGCACCCCCAAAGTACCGAGCTTTACCCTGCTCTGTGTGTCGATCCGCAGAAGGCACACGCCTGGAATGTGCAGCATGCAGAATGACCGTTCACAAAGCTTGTTATGGCGTGGAAGAATCACGACAAGCCAACAAGTGGTATTGTGACCCTTGCAAAAACGACAAGAAGGAAAGCGTGTCATACGTAAGTCTTATAGCCAAATCAACAGAGCGAATTCTAACGCAGAGCAGAACTACGAATGTGTTCTTTGTCCTCAAAAAGATACCGAACAAGACTTTTATGAGCAACCAAAGATCACACACAAGAAGAAGACTGATCGCGATCGGGAGAAGGAAAGACTGGAGAAAGAGCTTGTCGACAAGGCCAAAGAAGAATACCGCGTTCGACAGCAGGAGAAAGGCCGACCCCTTGTTCCCCGTGAACCGCTTAAACGTACTGCCGACAATAACTGGGTCCACGTATACTGCGCGCTCTGGCATCCTGAGATCAAGTTCAGCAGTGCAGCTCGCCTCGACATGGTGGAGGGCATAGGAGCGCCGACACTTCGGTACGACGCGGTCTGTAAGTTGTGCAAAACGACAGACGGTGCATGTGCATCTTGTCTGCAATGTCACGCGACTTTCCACGTTGGCTGTGCTCATAGTCACGGTTACACGCTCGGTTTCGACATGACTCCGGTCAAGGTGTCTCGTAGGGACGCTTTTCCTGTTGTGACCATGAACGGGGAAACAGGTACACTGATTGCGGCAATTTGGTGCAAGGAACATACACCCAAGACCATGGTTCATCCTATGAACGAGGAAGTAGAAGGAACAGATCAAATCGTCCTCCAGCTTTTCGCTCGCGAGCTCAAACAGGCTGATTTGACTTTGACGGGTACCGCACGAAAGGCCAACCTTGTTGACCAATCGACGCGACTTGTACCATCGGTTGCGCCAACTTCGAGCAATCGTAGAGCATCCGCCATCACTGCACCTACACCTACCTCTGCGCGAGGAAGACCGTCGAATGCGGGTATATCAGTCAAGGAAGAGTCAAGCGAACCATCAGTGCCAAAGCCTGAGCGCAAATGCGTACGCTGCAAAATCGAAGCTAGTCCGCGATGGTGGAGGGTTAACGGTGAGGTGTCGCCACCACAGATTCCTCGGGTCGTGGATGGGCCACTGGGTATCAATGGTGCTGCAGAGCTGAACGGGCACGTCGAGAAGAAACCTGTGGTCGAACAAGGCAAAATCGTCAATGGCAACGGTAGCGAGGATCATCCTATGTCAGATGCTCCACCTGTTACTTCGCCTACGCAGAAGTCTTTGCGCCTGGACACTGATGTGGACGTCACGACCACGGCTGCGTACTCATGTCAAAAATGTCACTGGAAGAAACAGAATGGCACCAACGAGGAAGAAGAAGAGCGAACGAGATCGGTATCAATCTTCAAAGAACCGCCACAACAGTACTCTCTCCCTGCAGCGCACATACCACCATACGCGCCACCGCCACCTGCATTGGCCGGGCCCTGGGCATTGCCTGGCGGTCCACCGAGCCAGCCCCCTCCGCTGCCGTCGTGGCATACAGGTGTACCACCGGGGCCTGGACATCCTCCACTTCACCTACCAAACGGAACTGGCTACGTACCATCACCACTTCAGGCTCCAGCTGTAGGCCATGCCCCAGCGTTCCATGCGCCATATCCGCCTCCGCCGAATGGATACGCGGCCTTTTCAGGTGCACCGATGCACTCCGCGATTCTTGCGGCGGGCCTTCGGCCACCGTACTCAGGACCACCTATTAGTGGGCCTCCCCAGTTACACCACAACAACGGCGCGATGTTGGTGAATGGTGCTATGCATTCGCCGAGGACAATGCCTTACTCTCCTACTCATCCCCATGCACATCCTGCTTCGCGCGAAAGCCCCTTCACAGCACCCCCATCAGCCGTACCTCAATACCCGGGGGTCCACGGTAGTCCCGCACCTGGCAGACCGGCAACTCCTATGGACACGGTGATGCGGGATGCCCCGGCAGTGACTTCGGCGCCGACGGAGCGCGCCAATACCGGAGCGAGTGCAAGTCCGTCACTTCGTAACTTGCTACATTAGACTTGTTTGTTCTCTTCATCTATCCATAAACCTTGTTTTCTTTTTTTTTCAAGCATCGGGTCGGAGTCGATGCCTTTAGGCATTTTCAACGTCGGGTGCAGGAATCCATCTCTGGGGTGAGGCAGCATTGCGAAACAGAAGGGGAGTTGCACAGTGACATGGCGGAGGGTTTGACAGGCACATGTCACATCATTATTGGGTCTGCGACTAGGCGTTTGGTGGCATTATACCACAACGTTTACTAAGTGTTTCTCTTTCTGCTTTTCCTTCAAGTTCACGGCGAGGTCGATTACCAGTCGGCATGGCGGCCTATATGATTTGCAGCTAGACGGCAGGGATGCGTACACGGTCGAGCATGCTCAACATGCGTACAGAAGCAAACATACGTTTCAATCCAGATAATTCAACCTGAACAACTGTCGCATGACTATTTGCGTGCATATTTTCAATCATTAAGCGCCACAGCCACACTCCAAGACGTCGTGGGCAATAGCAGAGGCGATATGAGGGGAAAAGAGCGGCGGCAGGCTGACGTCGGGCACATGCAGTTCCCTGGGCGAGGCGATCAAGCTTTCCGGCCTAGACCACGCCAGCCCTGCAGGTCGAGCACGGTTCGCGGCTCCACTCCTATCCACGCGTCCCTTGCATACCCCGTCCCGACCACCTCTCCCCCAACCTCAAGGTTCCACCAGCCACACGACAATCGTCAGCTTTTTCCTTTTTTTCGGTCTCCTTCCTTTTTGAGAGTCACTCCTTTATTTGCATCGTTTTCCAATTCCTTATCACCTCTGCAATAAAGCCACCATCGTCATCCAGCCTCGTCTTCCCCCCCAAAGCGAGGTTCAGCAACTGTTTTACCCAGTCGGCTGCTGCATACCTGAAACCCAACAACCACAACGCCGCACAAGTGAAACAGTACCCGTTGCCAGGCGCCCTCCACACGCGACACACCTCGCATCCGGCATTTGGATCGACCGAAGGAATCAAGTAGGTAGAAGTGGCGCAGCGGCTTCCGCCCTGTGTACCCGCCGGGCCAGCACATTACCTTCCTGGATTGCGGCACAGATTGGGGCTTATACGACTCGCATTTTCCCCGCGCTCTGAGATTGGAATTCATTCTTGATCGCTTTCCATTGTTCGACACTTGGGAGTTTATACACACAAACACGCATACGTAAAATGCTTTTGTCAAAGAGATATTACTGCATCGACTACGATGATGGAGAGAGGGAGTGCTTCAACGACGATAGCTTCTGGTACACAGAGGTAAGCACTACTCTGCCCATCGGATGCCAATTCCAAGAGCCTCGGAACTAACAATCCTTCCAGAAAGGCATAATAATCAAATGGATAATCCTCGCCCTCTTCTTCCTCACATTCTTCGGCTGGTTCATCGGCGGCCGCATGCACGCAAAGAAGCGGTTAAGAAAGGGTCTGCCACTGCTATCATACCATCGTGTACGTTCTCCCTTGTTTCTTCCATACACGCATTGTTGCTGACAGAAACAACTAGTTCCTCATCTCGTACGCTGAACGCCGCCGCCACGGACAAATCCCCCAGAACCACTTCACCTTTTACCAAACTCAAAACCCTTACGCACCACCCAGCGGACCCAACCCGCAGTACACTCAGCGACAGGATGGCACGTGGGCGGAACCCCCGCCGCTGTACCAAAACAACGATGCGCCACCGCAGTACTTCCCACCCCCGGGAGCGACAAAGACCAACCCCAACCAGACGGGTGCAGTAAACGCCATGGAGATGCCACAGTACGGTGCACCGGCATATGGCAGTCCGCCACCAGCACAGGCTGGACCACAGCAGAGTGGGGTCATGGGTGCTGGTGGAGTGGATGCAGAGCAAGGGCAAGGGTCAGGGTCATCAGGCCAGGAATTACCACCTCGCCCAGCCAAAGCAAAGATTCTGGGTGTTTTGGACAGGTTCAGACGGTAGATGGACAATGGCAGCGTGTGACTGGATCATATGCAGGAGTTCGAATCTTTCTTTTGTTTGAATTCTTGTATAACAGTCAACTATGATAGGTGGATTGTGCAAGGAAAGGAAGGAGCTCCGGTTGGATAATTTCATGAGTACCGAACTATATTCACATGTTTATATCATTCGGTGTGTAGAATAGGAACTGTTTACAAAGGGTTTAATCAATATCCATGGCATCTTCATATCCTTGTTGCTGGTCTTGTTGCATAGGGGGTATCTCATCATCCATCGTCATTGGCTTCGTTCCTAAGTTGTAGTTGGCCGTGTCGACGACGCCTGCAGGCTCAGTATTCGGATTGACCTGCTTGTCTCTTATGCGTTGTCTTGCTTCTACAATGGCTTTGCGTACGTTGTCCTGTGCCTCTGGTACCGTAAGGCTATTCGGCACATTGTACAAGATAACCTGGTTGTTCTCTGTCGGCGTAGGTTCTGGGCCGAGGAGTACGTGCCGGGGGATCTTGGAAAGGTGCTTTTCAATGTCGGAGAGAAAAATGGGGTTCTCCTCGTCCGACTCGATGTCGCTGAGTTCTGCGCTCAGGTCGGAAATGTAGACGCGGTGCGGCGTGTCTTCGACTTCCATGCCCTCTTCGGCGCGGGGGGCGCGTGGCTTGTGGTCGCGCTTGAGCTTGGCTGCTGGCACGAAGGCGAGCGGATCTGGACATGAGGTTGGGCTTGCTGGCGGTCGCGGAAGTGTGGCGTCTGTAGAGCCGGGGACGGGTATGTAGAGACGTGTGCCATTGCTGTCTACTGCGAACTGTCAGCACTCACTCACTCACTCACTCACTGCATAGAGCACTGGGAGTAGGATATGACGTACCTAGATTCAGCAGGTCAAAGCGCTTGCTCAGCCGCTGCTCATTCTCCAAAGAGCTATCTGCGGCTCTCTTGGTGCCACGAGGCGCATTCTGTTGCGCATAGTGAGCGGTGTTGGCTGGGCTACCTGGAGCTACGACTTGCGCCATGCATCGCAGCTTTCCGCTTCGAATCGGAAGGGGGTTTAGAGCCGAGGATAAGCGATAGTAGTGGTAAGAGCAATAATCGATGGGGTGATCGGGAAGATTGCAGTATCGTTGTTAGATCGGGGCATGTTTCGTCGTGTTATAAAGGTGGTTAGTCTGAGAGGGGGCGGTCGCGCGCGCACTTGCGTGAAGCTTCCAGAAGGGCTGCGGGCCACTGTCGGTCCTCCGAGGGTGGGCGACGCCCTTGGCCTAGAGAGAGAGAGAGAGCCCCGCAATCCGCCGTTTGGTCGCTGCTTGCAGCTCGGCGCACCCACAGTTTGTTTCCGTGAATGCTGCAACGAACGATAGCCGCCCCTCTGAGTCACCACAGGGTTAGAGGCCGACGGATCTTGACGACTCCCTTTTCGCATCTCGCACGCCAACAGACGTGGCGACGACAATTCCCCATTGTGCACCACCACCACCACCACCACCGCCGCCGCCTCTTCTCCCACACACGACCGCTTGATATACCCCTCTACGGCAACGCGCAGGCCGCAAACATGTCGCTCGTCCAAGAGAAGCACGAATGGGGCGCTCTCCGCGTGCGCCAGACGTTTCTTGATTTCTTCAAGGAGCGCGGCCATACTTTTGGTACGTCTGAACCCTGAGGCTCAGTACTGCTGTGTTTTATATCTATTTCCACCTCTATGATGAGTCTTGTCTCCACAAGAATGTCAATTGACAGCCACAACAATAGTGCCCTCTTCCTCGGTCGTCCCCCTCTCCGACCCTACCCTCCTCTTCACCAATGCTGGCATGAACCAGTACAAGGCCATTTTCCAAGGCACCGTCGACCCCTCCTCCGACTTTGCCCAACTCAAGCGCGCCGCCAACTCGCAAAAGTGCATCCGCGCCGGTGGAAAGCACAACGACCTCGACGATGTCGGCAAGGACAGCTACCACCACACCTTCTTCGAGATGCTGGGCAACTGGAGTTTCGGCGACTACTTCAAGCAAGAGGCTATCGGCTTCACCTGGGAGCTTCTCACAAAGGTCTACGGCATAGATCCAAAGAGGTTATACGTCACCTACTTTGAAGGCACAGATGAGCTGGAGCCGGATCTGGAAGCAAAGGAACTGTGGTTGAAGGTCGGCGTGCCCGAGGACCACATCCTGCCGGGAGACATGAAGGACAATTTCTGGGAGATGGGTGACCAAGGCCCATGTGGACCCTGCTCCGAGGTACACTACGATCTGAGGGAGCCAGAGAACGGACAGTACAGGAACGCTGCTTCGCTGGTGAACATGGACGACGCCGAAGTCATCGAGATCTGGAACAACGTCTTCATGCAATACAACCGCGAACCCGACCGGTCGCTGCGACCGCTGCCAAACAAGCACATCGATACCGGCTTGGGATACGAGCGATTAGTCTCAGTACTCCAGCACAAGAAGTCAAACTACGACACCGATGTCTTCACACCTCTGTTCCAGAGGATACAAGAAATTACCGGAGCGCGCGAGTACAGGGGCAAGTTCGCTGAGGAGGACCCAGACGGCATTGATACTGCATACCGAGTCATCGCGGATCACGTCCGAATGATGAGTTTCGCCATTGCCGACGGTGGTGTACCAAACAACGTCGGCCGCGGATACGTCGTACGCCGAGTGTTGCGCAGAGGTGCACGATATGCGCGCAAATACTTCGAGGTTGAGATTGGCGACTTCTTCTCTAAGATCGTTCCTACATTGGTCGATCAGATGGGAGACATGTTCCCCGAGATCAAGAAGAAGCAACAGGACATAATGGAGATTCTGGACGAGGAGGAGAAGGCATTTGCCAAATCATTAGATCGCGGTGAAGTCATCTTCGAAAAATACGCACAAAAGGCCAAGGTCAAGGGATCGGATCAACTGCCAGGAGACGACGTCTGGCGGTTGTACGACACCTACGGTTTCCCGGTGGATCTGACCAAGCTCATGGCTGAGGAGCGAGGCTTGAAGATCAAGGACGAGGAGGTTGAGGCTGCACAAGAGAAGGCTCGTGAAGCTAGCAAGGGCGACAAGAAGGCTGCTGGTGTCCTTGTCAAGTTTGACGTACACGACCTTGGTGCGCTGGAAAACATGCCAGAAGTCCCCAAGACCGACGACTCTGCCAAGTATGGACGTGAAAACATTACCTCTGTTATCAAGGCCATATACCACAACAAGAAGTTCCTCAAGAGTACCGCCGAGGTACCAGAAGGCGAACAATTCGGCGTCTTGCTCGACCGTACAAACTTTTACGCTGAGCAGGGTGGACAAGAGTACGATACGGGAAAGCTGCTAGTCGATGGTGAGGCCGAAATCAGCATCGATAACGTCCAGGTATACGCCGGCTACGTATTACATACCGGATACCTCAAGTACGGAGAGTTGAGTGTAGGCAGCGAGGTCATTGCAGAGTTTGACGAACTGCGGAGACATCCCATTCGCAACAACCACACTGGTACACACGTACTCAATTACGCCCTTCGCGAGGTCCTGGGCAGCGAAGTTGACCAAAAGGGTTCGCTCGTTGCACCAGAGAAGCTACGTTTCGACTTCTCACACAAGGCTGGCCTGTCAGATGCTGAACTCGAGAAGGTTGAGAACATTTCGTCCACGTACATCAAGCAGGACTCACAAGTATATGCCAAAGAGGTACCCCTTGCATCTGCAAAGGAGATCCGTGGTGTACGCGCCGTCTTTGGCGAAACATACCCAGACCCAGTTCGCGTCGTCTCCGTTGGTGTGCCCGTCGAAGAGCTCCTCGCAGACGTCAAGAACGAGAAGTGGGAAAAGCTCTCTATTGAATTCTGTGGTGGCACCCACGTCCTCAAGACAGGCGAAATCAAAGAACTCGTCATCCTCGAGGAATCCGGCATCGCCAAGGGCATCCGCCGCATCGTCGCCGTAACCGGCCAAGAGGCATACAACGTCCAGCGCTTCGCCAGCGAGTTCCAGGAACGCGTCGAGAGCATGGGCAAGATGCCTTTCGGCCCCCAAAAAGAAGCCGAAGCAAAGAAAATCGGCGTCGACCTCAACAACCTCACCATCTCGGCTATTGCAAAGACTAAGCTCCGCGACCAGTTCGCCAAGATCCAGAAGAGCATCCTCGATGAGCAGAAAGCTGCTGCCAAGGCGGACAACAAGCGCGTTCTTGATGAGGTTACCAAGTTCTTCGAGGACGACAGCAAGAAGTTTATGGTTAAGAAGTTGGACTGGTCAAGCACTGTTAACAAGGCTATCAGCGAGGTTATCAAGACGGTTTCTGGGCCCAAGAGTGCGCTCAAGGATCGCTCGCTTTACTTGTTTTCTGCGTCGCCTGAGGAGGGCAAGGTTGTGCATGGTTGCTATGTCAGCGAGGTGGGTTCTTCCTTCTTTTGTCCAACTGCTGCTGCTGCTGCTGTTGTTTGAAAGGAGAATGCTAACGATTATTACAGCCATTCAAGAATGCAGGCGCTGATGGCCCCAAGTGGGCGTCCGCTGTCACGCCCATCATCGGTGGAAAGGCCGGTGGCAAGCCAGGTGCTCCAACTGCAATCGGCCAAGGCACAAACGCAGACAAGGTTGACGAGGGTGTTGAAGAAGCGAGGAAATGGATTGAGAACCTGAAAGTCTAGGCACCATTTGTTTCTCTCCATGCAGTGAAGGAATCAAGACGAGATTAGATGTAGTCTGAGTAAATGCCTCGACACGATTCGATTCGATTCCCAAGACATGGAATTCAAAGTGATATCATATATCCCTCTTTCTAGAACTAACAACATGTTCCCTGTTCTTCTAAAATCTTACACGATAGTCACTCACTTACCCCATCACTCAAACTTCCCCCCTCCCCGTTCATCACCATCTCATCATCCCCTCCAAACCAGCCACACATACCACACCAACCCACAAAACACCACGGTCCGCAGACTAGAACTGAACTCATACCAGAAAAGTCCAAAGCCCTTTCTCTTCTTCCTAGGCTTAGTACTAACCTGGTGCTGCTGTCCATAAATCTTGACCTTGCCCTTACTACTAAGCCTATCGTCGTCTCCATCAAAGTCGTTTGCGGGATTATATCCAGCATGTTGAACGAGGGGGAAACTGTATCTGACTTGTTTGCGAACGGAGAGATTACTAGCGCCGTGTTCAGAAGACATTGACGAGTTTGATGAGTGGGGCTGGTGTTGCTGTTGCTGTTGCTGGTGTTGGGTGTAATCTTGATATTGCTGCTGGGCCTTCTTCTCATGCTCAGCAGACGAAGCCGACGAAGAAACATTCGTGGTAGGAAGTAACGGCGCTTCCATCGTCTCAGGCACAGCACCAACGAAGCCCACAGCCACAAGCGCAGCGCGAGCCAGTAAAACAACAAGCGTAAGACCGAACAAGGCGGCGTATTTCAAAAACGTGCCGATTTGATCAGGCAGGATACACAGCTTCGTCTGCACAGTCTCGCTCGCATCGCCGCCATTCAGCGGGTTCCCGTGCGCATCAACGGGATTCCACAAACTGAGCATGACGACGCCGGGGAGTCGGACGCCCATGGCCCAGCTGGTGCTTTTGACCGTGATCTCGCGGATGCCGCCGCCGGCGCTGGGGTAGGCTTTGTGGACTACTTCGCAGTAGTCGTGGTCGTCGCCGGAGAAGGCGTAGCGAATGTCTCCTACTTTCTCGGCAATGTCGGCCGTGATCTCGCGGTTCAGTACGTTTTGGTATTGGTAGCCGCCGCGCACGGCAATGGCGTTGCGGTCGTCGTGCTCGAGGGGCGGTTCGCCTGGTGGAGGAGGAGTTGGGGGCCAGTGTTCGCGGAGGGGGCCGCAGGGCGTGCCTGGTGCACGGTAGAGTGGGACATGCGATAGAAGAATGGTAGGAAATTCGTTCACATGGTCGTTTGCGTGTGGTAGCTCCGACTTTGCCAGATCTTCCGTCTTGATCTCGTAGTGAGGCATGCCTGGATACGGTTTCAGGCCCTGCTGAGCACGTAACTCGCGTTGTATGAGGCGCTTCTTCCGCTTCTTTGCGTCCTTGAGGAAGTCCTTTGTCGGCCGCCAAATGTGTTCGACCTGCTGCGGGGATTCCTGGCCGAATGCGCTCAGAGATACGCTGTCAATCGAGACGAAAGTGTGGTTCGCGATGACGTCGATCCTGTTTCCGTCGCCAAAGTAGGCATTGAACCGGTCTCTGACGCCAACCTGAACACCTCTTGCAAACCCCAGGTCGTGGTTGCCGGGCAGACTGCTGATCAGCTTCCGCCCTGGCTGTCCAGGCCGAGCGTCCATGCCCCCATCGCCCCAATGCTTGAAAAAGAGATTGCCAAAACGCCTGTATTCGTTCATCCAGAAGTCGTCGCCATACTTGCGGTACTGTTCCTCAGGCGAAGTCGTCGTGCGCGTAGACCACTCGCGACCGCCATCGAAAAGGTCGCCGAGGAAGAAGATGGTGTCAGGGTATAATATGGTCTGAAAGCGAGAGTAGGTTCGTCGAAGGTAGAGATCGGTGTACTTGTAGGTCAAGGGATTGAGAGGCCATGGGCGGCCCGGATAGGTATGCGGGTCGATGAGCTGCGGGTCGGCGACGAAGATGAGTCTGTGGGGGTTTGCGCCGGCTTCCTAGACGTCCTGTCAGCCTTGAATTCTTGTCCCAAGTGTTTTGAGAGTATGCATACCCAGTCCTCCCACTTGTCCCAATCACAGCTCTCGATGGCGCTGTTGAAGACGCCTCGTTCACCCCAGTACAAAACCGTCCACCATAATACGACCAGCGCATTCACGAAGGTAAACAGCCGTCTCAGGCTCCAATTCGCACTCCACAGCGCATTCCTTCTTTCCTGCACGGCAGGTCGTATCCGGTACAAGAAGAATGCTCTCGCCAGCCTCCAGGCCTGGTGTGTTAAGCTCTCCGGCTCAGAGTATGCGCCGACGGGAACGCCATACTCGTCGTATGTCGTCATTGTCTGGTGAATGAGTAAAGGATTGACTGGCGCAGCATTTTCGGAATTGGGAAATTTGGGCGCCAAAGAGACTACGCGTTCGTGGTCATGGCTTGCGTAATGTTCAAAGGAGGACAAGTTGCGTGGTGCTCGTAGTCTGGGGAAAAGGCGACCAGGCTGGCTGGCTCCATGCGGGCCTGCAGTCTAGCTTTCATAACGCATGCACACTCTACCACGTGCTCACAACAAAGCAGAATTTCACAATGACTGACGAACATGCAAGTGATATCATTCAGGAACAGGCTATAAGTACAAACAACAATCCCATCTCTAGTATTCAAGAGTGACTTCCTGGCCCTTGACCTTTCCAATGACGATCTCAGGCGCATACTTGGGAATAACTTCATCATCGTGCAACATTTCAAACTCCTCTGACGCGTCCTTGCCCATGTGGCTGAACAGCGCCTGAGGACCTCCTGGGTGCTCGTCTGTCCAGTTTGTGACGTCCATGACGATGCCCTTTACTGCGATCCATAGGTCGTCCTTCTTGTTGTGCTTGGCAATCTCCTCGAGCGAGAACTCCTTGTCAGGAATGCTGAACTTCTTGGGCGCGTTGGGCTTGGAAACCTTGCCAGGGTCATTTGAATCGCCCTTGCTGGACATGACGGGAGCGGCTGATTCCTGCTTTTGCTGTGCGACGGGGTCTGATGAGCTCACACCAGTCTGGGAGCTGCTGGTACCGTTGCCCCACTCGACCGACACCTTTCCAGGTTGCGATGGGTCAATGTGTAGCGAGATTTGGCCGAGACGTGATACTGCTGCACCACCGGCGTTGTTGAGTGCTTGTTGGAAGAGGTACTTGGATGCCGACTCTCCAGCCACGCGGCCGTAGACGACGCACCCAAGTAGCGAAGAACCACCAAGGCGGTTGGCACCGTGTACGCCACCAGCAAGCTCACCGCAGACGTACAGACCGTCAAATGGCTCGCCGTTGGAGTTCAAGCATTGCGCCTGGTCGTTGATCTCAATACCACCCATGGTGAAGTGGAGCACAGGCTCCATTTGCGCAACGTGGAAAGTGTCGTTGATGTCAAAGGGCAGGTTGTGGAAGTACTTCTTGTTCCACTCGTCCTTCTTCTCTCCCTTTGCGATGGAGTTGTAGCTCTGGAACTCGCTCTGGAGCTCGTTGTCGCTGACACCAATCTCCTTGGCAAGCTCCTTGCCCGTCATCTTCTTCATCAGGCCACGGCCAGAGTAATGCCTTGTGTGGAAGTCGAGCACGTTGGACGCTTTCGAGTTGAGGACGAGGCGGATGGGCCAATTGCCCTTCTCCTTCTCACCCCACATCATGCCGGAGACGTAGTCGCGATGGCCGAGGTCGTCGCAGAAGCGCTTGCCCTTGCTGTTGAGGAGGATACCGCCCTCACCACGGAGAGCTAGAGCATGTCAGCGAATGAAAGTCAAACTGAATCACTTGTGTACATACCTTCGGCAGCCAAGAACTTGGTCTTCGCTGTAGGGTCCTTGGGGTCTACCAGACCGGTGGGGTGGACCTGGACCTTGTCCATGTCAATGCCGTTGGCGCCAATCTTCATCAGCATCTTGTGTCCGTCACCGGTGGCGTGAGCACCGTTGGTGGTGGAGAGGTCGTAGGTGTCTGGCCTCCACTTCTTCAGAAGAGAGTCCTCTGTGAAGTCGGCAGCGTAACCACCAGTGGCCAGGATGACGGGTCCGTCGAGAGTCGTCTCCTCGCCGTTGAAGCTGTATGTGACACCAGTAGCACGGTTGCCCTCGGTGTTGACCTTGAGGACCTTGGCCTTCTTGACGAGCTGGACGCGCTCGGGCTCTTGCTCGGCGAGCTCTTCGAATCGCTGCATCAGGGCGTATGTGATGGCCATACCGGGGAACTTGGCGTCGTGACCACGGTGGGTTCGGGGCTGGGAGTGGCCACTGTCAAACTCGTCAGTATGTGTGGAAATGATGAATATCCAGCAAAACGTACCCCAAGCGCGAAACCAGAGTCAAGTCCAGGTTGAAGACATCCATCAACCACTCGACGGCAGCGGCCGACTTGTAGGTGAGGACCTTGATCAGGTCTGGCCGCGCCTTGTCACGCGCAGACTTGAGTGTGTCATCATAGAACTGCTTGACACTGTCGCCAATCTTCTCGTCAACTTGTGTCCTGGTAAGAGCACCGTTGATTCCGGATGTGGCCTTGGTGGAGTTGCCTCCCATGAAGTCTGGTCGCAAGTCAGTTTGCGCTCGATCATCAGCTGTAGAGGTAGAGGGTCAAACTCACTGTTCTTGTCGAGGAGCACTACATTTCCACCGGCAAGGTAGATGGTGTGAGCAGCACTCAGGCCGGACACTGTCGGCGTGGTTAGCTATGCGCACGAGGATGCGTGATCAGACGGTGATGCTTACAGCCAGCGCCAACAACAATGACTCTCTCGGGCATGATGATGGATGTAGGTGAAGAAGGGGATAGAGGATGGATAGAGTCCAGAGAGCGGAGGTGCAGACGAAAAAGTCTGGGGTCGGCTTCTGATTTGTATGGATGCAACGGATGCACGCTCGGCTTCTCACTGCTAGCACTTGAATCGTCGCAACTTGTGCCTCGGAAGTGGAGAATGCGCTAACCCGCATGCCCTTGTCGGCGGACCCA
Source organism: Stemphylium vesicarium (assembly GCA_004380135.1). Classification (NCBI taxonomy): domain Eukaryota; kingdom Fungi; phylum Ascomycota; class Dothideomycetes; order Pleosporales; family Pleosporaceae; genus Stemphylium; species Stemphylium vesicarium. The sequence goes on along the minus strand of QXCR01000051.1, from coordinate 131,563 downwards.
ATGATGTGGCGGCTGTTTGTGAGCCAAAGCGTGAGCCTCAGCAGCTGCGTAATGGCCTGCTGCGATCAATGCAACCCGACTTTGGCCAGTCTCCAGACGTTGCATGTGAAGGCTCTCGTCGTGGCCGTCACCCACATGACAACTTTCCACGCACTTTGGTTGGCTTGACGCGCCCAAGTCGTGACCTCTGGCGGCGGACGGAACGCCGAGGAACTGGGGCTTGCAGGTGGAAACCTGGGGCAAGTCACGCGTGGGCAGCGGCAGCGCGCAATTCCCCGGGTTGGCATGTGAAGGCTGGGGCACATGCGATCTTACAAGTTAGAACCATGGCTAGCCTCCACCCCCAAGCATCATAGACGCAATACATTTCTCAGTTGTTCTAATCCCTCAAGGTTTTGCAGCGTTCCTTGACCGTTCCAAAACTCACGATGCTGGTTTTGGCAAATCCTCCCGCAACGGCATCAAAGCCCGATCGGTCTTTGCTCGCACCACCGCAGCAGTCAGCGGGCGACATTGCCGTCTTCGGAATTCAATGTGGCCACGAACTGGACATCGGAGTATCTTCTTATACCGAATTTTTGAGTCGCTCCGATCTGAATGCAATTTAGTTTCCTTTCGAGATCTGTGTATTGTTGGGGTAACTATTCTAGACTCTTGTGCTTTCTCGGGGTAACTATCGCCGACGAGACCAGACTCATACTTGGCGACTTCTGTCGCGAGCTCGCGTGCAGTACAAAATCAAGACGTTGATGCGACCACGCTCATGGTAAGATTCTGAATTAGTCCATTCACTCTACACCCATTAAGTACACCAACGCTGATTTTGCGTGATTATTGAGCCCATGACATGGGACCCGTCGTATTGGCCCGGATATTGCAGGAAATAGCGACAGGATGCCCCGGTCTCTAGAGAAAGTCAAACGAGCAGGTATGATGCATGCCTGTCCGACTCCCGACCGCACGCCGCGACTGTTGCCCTCTGAACAGCCTCTTGCTCTGTATTACTCTGTTTGTCCCCTGTGGCCTCGATCAATGGCATGCAACTGACTTCGTCGAAGAGGATTGGCTGAACATCAAGTACCCGACGAATGCGCCCACCGCAACAGCAAGCATGATCCAGCCGTTGTACGTCATGAAGAGCAACCTACAGCCGTTAGCCCTCCCCACATCATCACCAGGCTGATGCACTTACATGATAAAGAACGAGTAGAAAACCTGCACCGCATAGAGAATCGCCTTAATAATCTTCATCTGCTGTTCGGTGCTGCGACTAACACTTCCGTTTCTCCCTGGGCCAAGTAATGAGCTCGATTCGTCTGCTTCGTCTTCGCGCGCAAGTACTCAGCGAGTGTCCTCATGGTGAAGAAGTGAAGAAAAGAGACCTCCCTAGTCCCCGACTTCCACGCTTGCGTCACTCCTGCCGTAAAGCGACGTGTGATATCCTGGCCAGCTGAAAGTGCGAGTCTTCCATGGCCTTTCTATGTCTTTCCCTTTCGTCCAGCAATGTATGAGATGAAGACTCACCTCTTGGTCCCTCCATAACGCCCTTCGCATATCCCTCGTACCTCCTTGAGATCTCCCTCACGGCCTCGTACCCGGCCGTAAGCAGAACGACTGCCAGCAGCGAGAAGATGAGTGATCCAGTGCCCGAGATGTGCCACGAAGGAAAGACAATGCAGAGGTCGGTCGTATCCCAGGTAAACAGCATCTATTTTGCAAAGTCAGCACATGATCGATCTGGGAGAGGAGTCGTGATGGGTGTCGTGATGGGTGTCGTACATTCATGTTGCACTTTGGCCCGTCGCCGCCCATGCCAGGCATGTCGTGGTCCATATGGCCGTGATCCATGTGTGAATGATCCATCGTGAGTTGCGGATGTAGTAGCAAAGGCTCGTTGTAGTCGCTGGTGAGAGTATTGCTTGAGCGAGGCTGCGGGAAAGCTATGTGTCTGTCACAAGACGTTCGGCGGCTTGGGAGATACTGGCACGCGTCGCACCAGTGATCGACGCACGAGCCGCGGCACGCGGGGGCGACGGCGATAAGCTGAGCGTCCCCACCATGCGTCCGGACCCTGAGGCGATTACATCGACGACTTTACATTTCAAAGCATTCTGGACGCACACTTCAGCCTGGACCGAAACTTGTACATCGGAATCCATACGCGCAAAACATCATGGCGACAACAATGCGATCATTACGCCCGGCTGCCAGGCTTATCCAAACCGCGACGCGACCAGTACCGCGCACTTGCGCCGCACGCTCACAACGCTACTTTTCACATTCAATACCACGGAAGCAATTAGGCCCACCACTGAACATACCAAAATGGTAAAAAATTGCTCCCAGGAACATATTCACTCCAGCTCCAGCTCAAGAACGTCTACTAACAACGCCACTCAGGGTAGCAGAGAACTCCCACATGCTCAAACCACCGGTAAACAATTACTGCGTCTACAACGACTCGGTAACCGTAATGATAGTCGGAGGCCCCAACGAACGAACAGACTACCATATCAACGAAACCGCAGAATGGTTCTATCAACACAAAGGCTCAATGCTGCTGAAAGTCGTCGATCAGTCCCTCCCAGCCGGCCAGCAGTTCAAAGACATACACATTCATGAGGGCGACATGTTTCTGTTACCGCCAGACACGCCGCACAACCCGGTGAGGTTCAAGGATACAGTGGGCATCGTGCTGGAACAGAAGAGGCCAGAGGGCAGTCTGGATCGCCTGAGGTGGTACTGTCAGAACTGCGGGGACAAGGTGCATGAGGCGGCGTTTCATTGTACCGACTTGGGCACACAGATCAAGGACGCTGTGAATGCTTTCAAGGCCGATACGGCGAAGAGGACGTGTAAGAACTGTGGGACACTTTGCGATACCGCACCGCAGCCAAAGGCTTAGAGCACAGCATGCAATTGGCACAAACATGGGCGTACAGTATGTATTATATGTATAACGAAGCACCATTCTGCAGGGATGTTATAGCCCTTTCCACATAATCTTCGATATGTGGTCTGTCTTCTTTCGGCTCGGCTTGACCAGCCCCAGATATCTGAGCTCTGCCAACGCTCGCTGGAATAGTGCCCTAAAAGCGAATTAGTATCTACTCCTCGACAACTCAATATTGGAACTTACATAGTATTCGGCTCATTTTCTTCGACCCCATCTCCTGCGATCGCATTGAAGGCTGACCACAGATCGCTTACGTTGATCAAGGTGCCAGATTCGAGATACATCTGATATACGATAGCAGTCGCAGGCTGGGTCGCGGAAAGAGCAGCTGGATTACCGTCCAGTCCACTGCAGCACTCGCATCCTAGATAGTCATGAGGAGACGCAAGCGCACGTTCGACGGCAAAGCGGGGCTTGGGCTGGAAGACCTCTATATGAGGTGATTTCAGGTCGTACATCAGCATCTCCGAGAGGAACAACGCCTTCGGGTCGATGAATGACGTGGCAAAATACGTCTCTAGCTCATCGTGGAAATGGGTTACAAGGTCAGAGTATGCTCTGTCCTGTTCAGACAGCGCTGCCTTGTGTTTGCTTAGGAGCACCTTTTGCGCGACGACAGTGGTGCGGAGACTGTCATTACGGACATCGTGTTGGGTGCGGAGGGGCGCATCGGCATTTTGGAGCAGGCTTTCGAGCTTTTGTTCAGAGGAAACAATGTCCATTGAGAAGTACTCGCCTACGACATCTTTCAGTGCCGACAGCAAGTGGACCAGTTTGTCGGATGGTATCTTCTTGATGGAAAGCATCGTTTCGCGAACAAGAGGCGATCCAGCTAGTTCGCCAGCTGCTGCGCGGGCCCAGATAGAAGAAAGCCGGATGCTAGGTGATAGTTGGAGCGACTCTCGGATGCTCGCGAGAACCTTTGCGGCGTGGCTCATTCTGCTCATGGTTCGTTGGCCAGATTCAATGTGCTCGATGATCTCATTGAAGAGATGCTCGTTGTCTTCGAGTATTCTCCGCACGTCCTGTGCTCCGCCATTCTCCAAGCGGTTTTCTACCCATTGCCTAAAAGACGGTAGGTTACGCACAGCCTCGAAAGCATCCACTGTCAAATCGTCAAAAGCAACGCCTGGTTTGAGGAAGATGCTAGGCACACTAGCATAGAAATGCGACATGTAAGCATATTTCAGCCCATCGCAAAAGTCTTGCGTATTCTGCACGTGGTCTTTTTGTCGATCAAGCATGCGGCGACAGAGATTGGGTCCAATGTGCAACCCAACATCTGTACTAGCAACAGTTGCGCGAAAGAGATTCTCAATGATCTCGTCCGACTGCGTGACATCGAACTTTTGCCCCTCCAGATAGCGTAGGGAATTGCCAGATAGGCGTTCTTCAAAGTTTTCAGCAGAAGTCGCAATGCCAAAGAGAAGCACAAACGGAAGGCGGTCAAGCCATGAGCTAGAAAAGTCAGCGTGGGATTTCGACATCGACCATTGAAACTCACTAGAAGAGGTCCACTACGTCGATAAGTAACCCAACATCAAAGGCCTCGCTATCTTGAAAGGCGATTACAATGTTAGAAGCGCGGGTCCTCTTGTGCCATTCTTGGACGTGACCAAGATCGTAATTGAGAAGCTTTGGGCCATATCTTGATGATGCCGGCCGGTCTACATCATCATCGTCGTCGTCTTCGATGCGGGAGGTGACCTTTTTGATGAGATTCTTCAGCAGCGTCTTCAGATTTGGGCTTTCGCCTGACGTTAGTACGACGTATGCGCTGTCCTCATCTCTGACTCTTTTTCCCAGACGCTCGAAGAAGGGTCCATGAGATGCAATACTAGGCCCGGCAACAATGAGCGCTGTTGGTATAGCAAACTTGGGTTTGCCTGGAGATGCATTTGACGTAGAAATGAAATTGACAATCTTGTCCTGAGTAGCGCTATCTGCACCCTCAAGAGTACTCTAAGGACTTTGTTAATTCTTCTGATGGAAATACGTTGGGACGCGTCTCACTTGGATGCGCTCTTCTTGTCGCGCCCATAGATCTCGGTACGTTGTCAGCCGTTCTGGCAGCTGCACTTGCGGATCGAATTTGCCCGTCCGCTGACGTTTGGGCGCTCGCTCTTCCTGCTGAGGGGGCTCATATATGTAGCATCTTTGGTGCTCCATGTTTGTTTGGTTGTGTTCACAAAGGGATCCTGACTTTTCAATGTTGTTGACGAGATGGCTAGGGGCTAAGTTGGGAAGGCGCGACAATCGCGAAGCGCGTGAGCGCGCGAGCACGGGACTAGGTGAATGGTCAAAGCTCGCTCGATATGCATCGCTCCAAGAACAAAAATAATTGAGCGCAATTAGTATGTGACGGGTTGCTACGCCTTTGAATTTCGCCTGCGGTTTTAAAACTGGAAAATGAATGTATCTGACGCTACCATTTGTTCTCATGGATTTCTATAGAACGCATTATGTGCATCGTAAGGCCTGCAACTAATAGCAGTAGGGCCTCGATACTGCGCCGATTCAGACTAACACACGCGTTTCGTACAGTAGCTGGATTAGGGTGATCAACGTCTTTGAAGAATCCGTTGTACGCAGTCCTCATGCCACCTACATGGCGCAGACAACATCGTCAAAGAGACCGCAGAGGTGTCGTCGAATGGCGATGCGCGCAGAAGCCAACGTAGAAGCTTAGTCCACTGAGATTTTTTCTTGCTTTAGATGACGATCAGAGCCTTGTAACCTACTGTCGCGATGCATCGTCGCCGTTACCCGGGAGCTGGTTGGATGCAAACTATCCCCATACCTTGTAAGCTTGAGATTATGTAGGCACGTAGAAAGGGTTACTACTGCACTCAGTCGTGGTCTTCCTCAGTCACTCCAGGACAGCCTTCCATCTCAGGATCGGGGTACTCATATCCGCAATAGAGGCAGTATCGGTACTTGTCGCGAAGGAAAACAAGCAGCTTCTGTAGACGTTCTGTCACAGGCAAAGCCTCGAATTCTGCAAGTTCCGGGTCCTCGTCCTCATGCTCATGTTCAAGTGTGGTATAGAAGGGTGCGAGGTCCCGGCCTTGGGCTACTTTGGAATCGTCGTCTTCATCTTCCGGTGCTAGCGTGGGTAGTCGTGACGCAAGACTATCGTTCAGTTCGCGTCGCTGCTGTTTATCGCGCTTTGCTTCGGCTCTCCGTCGCGCGCGAGCACGCCAAAGCACGTTTATATCCTTCAACGGCTTCTCAAGCTGTTCGGTAGCGCCTTCCGCCTCGGCCTCCTTGTCGGCCAACTTCTCAGCTGTCCTCTGCGCATTATCCAGATCTCTCTCAGCCTTCTTTTCTTTCTGCTCTTGTCGCATCACTTCAAGATAGTCTCCCTCTTCTTCCTTGGCACGCTTTGCCAGTCGATCTGCCTCTTCGAATTGCTCTCTGAACTTGCGCTTCTTTTCCGACTCAAGGCCAATGCCACCTCGATCGTCTTTGGGGTTAACTCGTATAGGCTCCTTGCGCGCATCTTCAGATTTCCCCAAGGAATCGCCTTGCTTGAAACCAAACTTGGCCATCATCTTGAATCCCTTGTTCGTCTCCGGGAGGGCCGTGGCAAGGGCAGCTTCACGGGCAGCTTCTGCTTCTTCTTCGCGTTCGGCCTTTGTCTTCTGTCTTGCTCTGGCTTCGCCCTGTCAATTGATCAGCTCGACATACTTTGCAGGCGCAGGATGACGTACCTCTTTGCGTTTGCGCGCAGCGCGCTGCAGGGAAGTTTCATACTTTGGACCTTTTGGCGCATCCTCGAACACCATGTTCATGTAATCATCTTCCTCGTCTGATTGCGACATGTTGCCGTGGTAGAATGCGACGTGTTGGCGAAATTGTCGAGGAGGCGCGAATAGTAAACTCCAAAATCACGACTGCAGTTACCCCACCGTAGCGCCACTTGGCACATGCCAGGGCGGGAGATCCCCCGGACCTTACTTTCAACTACATCTCTTTCACTTGAACTTGTCACTGTTAGCAGTTTCCCCCCAACATCTGACACGCAAGTCAAGACCTGTCTCGCGGATGCACACCAGGCATCCCAAGTTGTATAACTCAGGGCCCCACTTTCACATATAGCCGCCGGTGAGAAAGCTTTGGGACTCCAACTCGTAGGAACGACAGTGTGCGCCACCTGTGCGACAGTACTCCTTGGGCAGGCTCAGAGCCTCTCGTACCGACGATGCGCACACGACATACGCCGCAGTTGCGCAATTTCTCGGAGATCGCGACAGGGAGGGATCCTACCCTCACTATGAACGAATCAGCATGCAACAGTGCCATTGACCTTTACTACTCGTCAAAACTTGCTTGTTGCACGGCATCATCTTCCCAGCTCTGGGGTTCCAGAGCCTCTCGGCACAGGGTCCTTCATTACGGATGTAGACCCTTCATGTGAAGGAGCGGGGATGCCGATCCTTTTACTGAGAAACTTTCTGTTGATAATAGCAATTTACCTGCTTCGTTGGGATGTTCCCTCGTCTGCAAGAAAGAGGCGCTGAGTCCAAATCCAGACTGACCACCGACAAGCAATCGCTTACATTGGTCGCCGCCACAGGGGTGCTTCCCCACCACTAACTTCAAGAAGAAACGGCCCGCAATATTGGTCTGGGGTAAGTATCGCTCCCTCGCCATCCGATCCACCCAGGGCTCGCTCTTTTGTTCGCGTGCCATTTCGCCCGAGTCTCGCGCCTCGTGAGACTGATGGCACAGCCAATACACAAAGCTGAAAATGGCCGAAAGATCTTGGGCTGCGCTTGGTGCGACCACTCACGGCTTTCCGGCGCCATACGACGCAGGTTTCGTTTACAGTCCGAAAAAGAACATGAAGCATGTGCCAGTCGATCCTCCCGTCTGACGAACCAGTCTTGCCTCGGCTTCGTATTGTATCCGGATAGGTGGCAAGCACTTCGGAGTCTCACCACATGAGGCTACTCTCGGGCAACCCGTTGTCTCCATGAAAATCACTAGGTGGCCTGTCACTGATCGCACCCTTTTTGACGCTGGTCCGCCGAGTCTTATTTTCGGTGTATCGCCAATTGTGAATTGGCAGGAGAGGGGTCTCGGTCAATGTTGCGCATGTGCAAGTCTTTCAGAACTCTTTCCAGGCTTTGACGTCCTCAAGATCTGCTTTCCCCGCATTCTACGGCCCTTTCATTGACGATTGGATCGTTTTCATCGTTGCTTCATTGTTATATTTAATAAGTGTGAGTCTTCGCTCGTCGGCCCACCTAGGAGTTCGTGCGTCTTTCGCGTATCGCGTGGACACGAGAACCCACGGCTATCGAGTTGTCACTGCAAGGAAATCTGCAAGTAATACGAAGCCTATCAAGATGGACGATAAGGGAGCATCGACACGTGCAGATGATGTGTACACTGCTCCCCAGAAGAAGGGTGGTGTGATGAGCAAGTTGTACCCGCCAGGGGAGAAGCCGGGCGCGAAGGGGCGCATGAAGAACCATTGCAGGAAGTTCTGGTGGTGTGGTATGTCAACTCCCGAGGAAATGCACATGCGTGTCGCTGACATATGACAGACTGTCTGGTATTTGCGGTTATCATATTGGTCATCGTCTTGCCAATCATCTACGTTGCTATACCGAAGAAAGCACAGAGCGAGATTAACTCTTCTACAATTGAAGTCACCTCTCAGGAAGTCACGGACCCGCACCCCGACGGAATCCATCTAAAGCTCGACACGGTTATCAAGAGTGATAGCAGCTATCACCCTACGATTGATGCCTTCCGCGCTGCTCTGTCACTTGAAGGACAGGAACCTTTCTTGTACATCAACATTCCCGAGGTCAAATCCGAGTCAGAGACACCCGTCAGCGTTGAGCAAGATGTCGAGTTCGCATCCAAAGAGGCCTTCTCAGAATACACCAAGATGGTCCTGGCCAGCGTGGAGTTTGATGTTCATCTTGATGGCAAGCCGAACATCCACCTCTCCGGGCTTCCCACCATGGATGTCAACTACAACAAAGTAGTCAAGATGAAGGGTGCGTACTGATGCTGTTAATCAAAGCCCATTACACGATACTAAACACACTCCAGGTCTCAACAAGCTCTCCGGCCTCAACATCACCGACGTCAAGATCCTTTCGGGCGATACAATCCTCGACGACAACTCCAACCTAATCGCCAACGTCAGCGTTCCCAACCCCTCGGTCATGACTCTCGATCTCGGAAACGTCACCATGAACCTCGCCGTCGACGGCACTGGAATTGGCTACGCCCTTATTCCCAATCTCATCCTCAAGCCCGGTGACAACCAGTTCCCGCTGCAGAGCCGCGTCGACCAGCTCGCTATTTTGGGTCTGATCCAGAGCAAGTATACCGATGCTGTGCTGCCGCTGGAGATTGTGGGTAACTCGAGTATCAAGGATGGAGAGCACTTGACCTACTACGAGGACGCGATTAAGAGTAACACGATCAACTTGGACCTGGATGTTGGTCCGGCACTTGCTGGTATTGGTATCAACATTACTAGCTTTGGCTCAGGCTAAACGAGAGGAAGGATGCGATGGAACTAGTTGGTAGTGCTTGGAGAGTTTTGATGTTTAAGCTGTAATGAAGTGTTTGTATGATAAATTATCATGATGCGAAAATCACAGTCGTCACTTGTGCGTGTAATGTTATCTCCGCCCGTCTCATCCTTCAATCTCCCATTCGTCGACGAAAAACTCGAAGATGTTCGCAGCAGCGCGTTCGCCCAGCGCGCCTTCCAACTTGTCTACGCTGCTCACGTCGCCGGACGCAGCGGCAAGCGCTAATAAGACAAGCTCCCTCAGACTACCTACGACATCGCTCAGAGCAATGACTTGGGCTTCGTCAAGCGGAGTTTCGGTGGTACAGTAGGGAAGCAAGTCGCGAACAGCGTTCCCAGTAACCTGAGCTTGCTGGCGCAGAGGCGGCGGTGGCATGGATGGGGTATTGCGGGTCTGGTGAGGCGCTTGAACGTGGGGCTGTTGATGAATGTAATGCTGTGCACTGTGCTGGGCGTGAGAGTCCCTCGTAGCAATGTGTTGTGGCCGGAAATGGTGGTCAGCTCCGCCGTCGACTTGGGCAAGAGCGATGGCATTTCCAGGCTGGGGGTTGACATTCGAAGCTGGGGAGCTCGATAAGTGACTCTGTCTCCTTTCCACCGAAGGCAGTGCGTGTGTGTAGAATGCTGCAGCCATTCTCAGGCTTGTATGGAATTTGTAGACGATTGCGAGTATGGTGAAGCTGCAGTGACGGAGTTACGATACTGATATAGTTGTCAAGGCCGGTCTGCTTGGTAAGATGGGCAATACTCACATTCGCGGGAGATGAGAGGACGCAGGGTAGTCCGGGGCGCCGCGGCAAGACAAATTATGGGCGCAAGTTGGGCTGTGGTTGCTAAAGTCAAGTTGGGAGCTTGTCAATTGTTCCGCCTTGCAATGTCTATTTTATTCTCAGATCGAACAAGCGTTGTATTTTAGCCTTCTTGGGTGCGCGGAAGGAGCGTATGACAATGAGAACACGGAAGGAGCGACCGACTGACGATTTTCCATAGCTAATCGTGACTACACGTATAGCTTTTTTTTTAGAAGTGATATGCGCCGATTGGATTGGCCAGTAAGAACTACTGTGACCCATTCGCGTCAAGTGCAGTTGTAGAGACATTGAGAAACTGATAAGCTTAACTGCCGTATGATCTGCGTACAGCCTGTTGGTTGCAGGAACAACTGTAACTTTGTGTGTATATACATGATATAGTCAAATCCGCGGAACCCGTCCAGGAACCGCAACCGTCTGTAACCTTAAGGGTATCATGAGAGGAGAGTATGGAAATGGGGGTTTTTTGAAGCTAGGCCGGTACGTGTGACGATCTGCAGCGTTACAGCCCTACGAGAGCATTTTCGGGTGATGGAGGGCGGCTCGGATGGAAACACCAAGTCTTTCGTGTGTCCTCATGATTCTTTTACTCCATCAGTCTTGTCTGCCAATCGTTGTTCGGGAGTCGCAGTCGTGACTACATCCGTTTGATCCACGATGGGGCTCGTGTTTGTTGATTCCGGCTTTGCATTCTTCTTCTCTTCCGACTTCTTCTCTTCACTCTTCCCCCTCCAGAAGCCAAGCAGCTTGGAGGACGCAGGCTCAGGATGCTTAGCTTTGAATTCCTCAAACTCTGCCTTGACAGCTTTGAGTTCGGCCTGCACCTCCTCTAGGTCTTCCCGGATATCATCTCTGGCATTTCGAGCCTTCCTTCGCTGCCTCCACTGTTCCACAAGAATCACAGCAATGCCGACAGCGAAGATGAAGGTTTCTGCGGCGAAGTTTGCGCCCATCTCTATGGCCTTTTGCTCGGAAAGAGGTCTGATGCGCGGTCTGGTCCTTTCTTCTGCCTTCTTCCGGATAGCCTCCCGCTCCTTCTCCGTGAGCGCTTCTTCCGCCTTCATCTCTTCCTCGGTCAGCACTGTGGGAGCCGCCGCTTCTTTTCGTCTAGCCTCTGCCAAGGCAACCTCCTTCTTTATTTGCCGGTCTATGACAGCGGGGTCCTGTAGGAGGCCAAGACGCATACGCATGTCGACGCGATGCAGTCCTTGGGCAAACTTGACGCAAACTCGGCGAAAGCGGTCATGTTCGTGGGCATTACGTTTTATGGCATTCTGTCTGGAGTCAGTTGGGATGTGAAAGAGTACAGCGCGCATTGACATACTGCTACAGGCTTAGCAAGAGTTCTGACGAACAGAGACGTGACTTTGAGAGTGAGGGACATTTTCGGTTACGAGAGCACTGCGGATGGATGCGGGGATGTATGCAAGCAATTGGCAGGCAATTATATGCTCATAGTAACTTTTATGTTAACAGAATCATATCGAAAGCCAAACGGCGGCGCTTGGTGGTGTTGTCCGTGGTGATAAGCATGGTTCGGAGCCGGAGGTTGGATTTGCAGTTGCCTGGCGATAGCCCGGAAATCGATCCACAGACACCACGGCCGGTCAGTCAGTCAGTCAGGCCCGACCACGCCTGGGCAGATGCAGAAGCGCAACACGATTCCATTCTGTCCAATGCACTGCAGCCACATGGTCCCGTAAAGACTAAGTCGAATCGGTACTGGTGAATTCTCACGATCGCAGGTGAAAGGTTGTGCACGCAGCAGCGCATGAGCACGGATCGGGAAGGAACCCCAGGGCCCTAGCAACGGCGCTAGGCCGCGGCGTGTTTACGACCATCAACACTCCGTCTTGATTTCATCATCCCAACACTCTATCGCCAAATGTCTGCCTCGACGATACACGCAGATGCCCCGCCGGCCGTGGTGCAGGATCCCGAAGGACTTCAGTATGAGACGGGCAACCAGCTGGGCAAAGGCGGCTTCGCCATCTGCCATCGCGCGAAGCTGCTGGGTCACGAGCACCTCGGCAGCAGCACCGTCGCTTTGAAAATCGTCAAATCCAAGATGGAGCCGCCCAAGCTGGCGCAAAAGGTACAACGAGTTTGCGAGGGATTGTTGGGCGCATACTGACTGGTCGCAGTTTGTGACTGAACTCCAGATTCACTCTAAGCTATCCCATCCCAACATTGTCGAGTTCTTCCGCGCCTTTTCCTTCGAAGCCAGCACCTACGTCGTCCTCGAACTCTGCGAAAATGGCTCCCTCGCCGACGCGATCAAAAAGCGCAAATACTTCACCATGCCCGAGATCCGCCGATTCATGATCCAGACATGCGGCGCCATCAAGTACCTACATCAACGCAACATCGTACACCGCGATCTCAAAACTGGAAACCTCTTTCTCGACCGGGACATGAACGTCAAAGTCGGTGACTTTGGCCTCGCTGCACTATTGGTGTCACAGAGCGACTATGGGGCGATCCGTCGAACGACCATGTGCGGCACACCCAACTACCTTGCTCCCGAGGTCTTGGAAAAGACAGGAAAGGGACACGACGAAAAGGTCGACCTCTGGGCCATCGGAATCATGATGTACACACTCGCTGTCGGCAGGGCGCCGTTCCACGCTGCGAAGCGTGAAGACATTTACCGAAAACTCAAGGCTCGCGAATACACCTGGCCGGACCTTGCAAAGTTCGCCAACGAGATCACCGACGACCTCCGTGACATTGTTTCGTTACTTCTAGTCCACGAAGATGAGCGACCGACACCCGACCAGATCGTTGCGCATCCGTTTTTCAAGCTAGGCTACATCCCATTAGAGCTCGACAGTGGCTGCACCTCCCGGATACCGAAATGGCCCAAGAACCGCCCTCCGACTGCTTCGACCATTAGACGCGGATACACTGAAGAATGGTGGCAGCTTTGTAAATCATCCTCTGTTGGCGAATACGAAACCGGAAAGACTTTCGGAGCATATGGCCGCAGGACGAACAAGACGGTCGCAAAGGATTGCCAGAAGGAAATCGAAGCTGGCAAGCAACCAAACATACCCTTTGCGAAGGACGTTGTATACGTACCTTTCCCAGCGCGCGTGCAGTGGCCTCACCAACCGCCCGGAGGCCTCAGCGAGATATCAGAAGAGAAGGAGTCGTCATCTGAAGGTCAGGCCCTTTCGGAGACTACAGGGAACGACCGGTCGAAAGCTCGTGTGCCGAGAGCTTCGAGGAGGGAGCCGATGCAAACACTGAAGGAGAATGAAGAGCCAGAAGCAGCAGAGCCCGAGCAAGTGCACAGGATCCTGGACAAGCAACCGACCCGCCTAAGGGCAGTCCGCAAGATCTCAAATCCTGGGCGTGTTACGGCGAACACAGCGACAGCACCCGCCCCATTACGCGTACCCCGTGAAGCGCGAGCAACGACTCGCTCGAGGGCTGCGAAAGAGCCCGCAAAGGAGATTTCAAAGACTGCTTCGACAGGGCTCCCTGACCTGCCACCTCTAAGGGTCGTGAAGACAAGCACCCGGGAGAGCGAGAAGCCGGAGTCGAGCTCACAATCATCAGCTTCGCGGGGGGCTCCTCGTTACCGCACCATTGGTTCCGACATGCCTGCGACCGACCCGGTAACAGTACTAGCACGTCTGATGACCTTCCGAGACAATCTCGAAAGAGCACTCGACAAGAAGCCCACCAAATCGAGGCGAGACCAGCCACCGCAATTGCCATTCGTCGCGAAATGGGTAGATTACAGCCGTCGATATGGTGTTGGTTACGTTCTCAACGACGGCAGTATTGGTACTCTGTTATCAGCGGAAGAGCAATACCCGGTCACCATCGCGTTCGCCACAGACGGATACAATCATCTACGAAAGGCAGGAGGCAACCGCGATCTCGCCAAGAGCGTTGCGCTCAACTACTACACAACCGTAAAGAAAGACCGAGGGCTCTCGCATATTGAGGTGCTTGAATCGCGGCGAGTCGAGGAAATCCGGACAGTTTGGCACAAGTTTGGAAAATACATGTGCGCAACATTCGGCGATGAGGAGAAGCCGCTGAGGAAAGACCCACGGGTGAACTTTGTCCGCTTCTATCAACGACTGGGCAACGTAGGGATCTGGGGGTTCGATGATGGCTCGTTCCAGGTAAGCACTGTCACGACTATCTCCAAGGTCAATCTAACAATGGATAGTTCAACTTCCCCGATCATACCAAGCTTGTTCTCTCGTCGGATGCTGGATACGGGCACTTTCTGTGCCTTCCTCTCGATGCGACGTCTCTCCTCGAAGAGACAGGTAACGTGCCGTGGAGACACGTGAAGGCTCGCGCAAATCTGCGAGGCTCTTTGCAACAGCTCTTGTACGGTTCGGCAGACAAAGAAGACAGCTATAAGGAGCTTACAGAAAGCAACCTTCTCCGGGCGAAGATTGAGTTTATCTACGCTGTGGTTGTGGAATGGTGCCAACAAGGTGGTCTTGGCTGCCTTGTGGACCCCAAGGTGTACTCGTGGGGCGGCCCTCAACTTGAAGAATCCAGGCGGCTAGACTGGGCAAGTGTAGGGCGTTTTGGAGGCGATGTTTTCTCATGACGACTGAACGATTACTTTGTGCGTGCAAGCGACGGCGTTTTTTTTTCTTTCTCTTTGAACTTGGGGATATTATTATCAGGGTATTGGGCATTTCCACGGTGGCGAAGTTGGGTCACGCAAGGTTCGCTTTGATTCGAACGCTCATTTACGACGGCTTGCATTTCCAAAGGCGTTTCCATCGTAAGGCGGTAGCCTTGAATAATGAATGTGGTTGCGAATGCCAATGTTGATGCCTAAGGCGTGAGTGAGCGACACGTAAGAGGAAACATGTGTACGCGGCGGACTGGGCGGGTATTTTTGTCGCGCGACAACAAATCAGGCAGTAAATCGAGGCTGCCCGAGGAAGGTGCAGCGAGGTGGATGAAGTGAGTGACGGACTGACTGAATGAGGGAACATTGGGCGTGAAACTCTACTGTATTGTGTCAAGTTAGGCTTGCGCGATGCAGAGGCGTCTGTAAAATGAAGTGCATTAATCCAAGTATATACGATTACGGCGGATGTGAGAGGGAGGGATACGAGGCAATTATGCCGCAGCATGGCTTGCGCGTACGGCAAGTGGATGTGGCTGTGCTCGTGCTGGGGCGAGAGCGATTCCGACGAGCCCGATTGAACGCTTGTCCTGTCCCTCTGACGTTGGTCCCCGTCTTCGAGATCGATTGCGGCCATCTCTACACACCCACACTTTTGAGCGGCCGCTCTTCACACTGCAAGAGCTTCTGGCCCTGGACATTCATTGATATCCTTTCTGCGGTGCCCTCGGAGTAGCAGTATCCACGACCCCACCGCTGGCCGACTCTTGCTACTAGTTCCAGCTCGAGATCGGGCATCAACCATGGTAACATATAAAAGTTGCTCTGCGCGAGTGCATTCCGCTAACGCATGCCGTGTGTAGGGGAAAACCAACCGCGCAGCGCGCAAGGCCGGAGGTGCTCAGCCCGCCGCTCGAGCACCAGTCAAGCAGTTCGCAACCAAGGCCGTCTTCGAGACGACCAAGAAGAAGGAAGTCGGCGTCTCGGATCTTACGCTCATCAGCAAGATCTCCAACGAGGCCATCAACGAGAACTTGAAGAAGCGATTCGAGAATGGCGAGATATACGTGCGTCGACCGGCTTGCGCCAACCCCGCGCCAGAGACGCAGGCAGCAGCACACTAGGACAGCGACTGACCATGGGCGCAGACATATATCGGACACGTACTGGTGTCTGTCAACCCGTTCCGAGACTGTACGAGAAGGCACATGTGTTTGGAGGGGGACATGCTGACAGGTAGCAGTGGGCATATACACGGACCAGGTACTCGAGAGCTACAAGGGCAAGAACAGGCTGGAGGTGCGGCGCATGGCAATCTCTCAGAAGTCCCAGAACTGATCAGCTATAGGTCCCACCTCACGTCTTCGCAATCGCCGAATCTTCCTACTACAACATGAACGCATACAAAGAGAACCAGTGTGTCATCATCTCGGGTGAATCGGGAGCGGGAAAGACAGAAGCTGCAAAGCGACTTATGCAGTACATTGCCAACGTCTCGGGCGGAAGCAACTCGTCCATTCAAGAAATCAAGGACATGGTGCTGGCCACGAACCCTCTACTTGAATCCTTTGGAAACGCAAAGACACTGAGGAACAACAACTCATCACGTTTCGGGAAGTACCTCGAGATTCACTTCAACGCTCAAGGGGAGCCCGTGGGAGCAAACATCAACAACTATCTACTTGAGAAGACGCGTGTAGTGGGGCAGATCGCCAACGAGCGCAACTTCCACATCTTCTACCAATTCACAAAGGCCGCATCATCACACTACAGAGGTAAGTCTGGGGAACAAGTGGCCT
The DNA here is from genome assembly GCA_004380135.1 of Stemphylium vesicarium. Classification (NCBI taxonomy): domain Eukaryota; kingdom Fungi; phylum Ascomycota; class Dothideomycetes; order Pleosporales; family Pleosporaceae; genus Stemphylium; species Stemphylium vesicarium. The sequence goes on along the minus strand of QXCR01000051.1, from coordinate 114,816 downwards.
AAGAGGCATAGGCTAACACTGCCAGAAATTTTTGGTCTACAACAGCCGCAAGCCTACCTTTACACCAGCAAGTCGAAATGCTTCGACGTCCCCGGAATCGACGATAACGCCGAATTCAACGATACGCTGAACGCCATGAAGGTTATTGGCCTCCCTCAGGCGGAACAAGACAACATCTTCCGAATGCTTGCGGCAATCCTCTGGCTGGGCAACGTATCCTTCCGCGAAGACGACTCCGGCAACGCCGCTATTGTTGACCAATCCGTGGTGGATTTCGTGGCGTACCTCCTGGAAGTGGATGCCGCACACGTCAACAAGGCACTCACGATTCGTGTCATGGAGACAAGCCGGGGAGGAAGGCGAGGATCAGTGTACGATGTGCCTCTGAATTGCGCACAGGCAGGGGCTGTCCGTGACGCACTCTCCAAGGGAATCTACTTCAACCTCTTCGACTGGATCGTAGAGCGCGTCAATGTATCCCTACAAGCCCGCGGTGCCACGGCACACTCTATCGGTATTCTGGACATCTACGGCTTCGAAATCTTCGAGAAGAACAGCTTTGAGCAGCTTTGCATCAACTACGTCAACGAGAAGCTCCAACAGATTTTCATTCAGTTGACGCTGAAAGCAGAACAAGAAGAATATGAGCGGGAACAGATCAAGTGGACTCCCATCAAATACTTCGACAACAAGATCGTCTGCGACTTGATCGAAGAGAAGCGACCGCCGGGTGTTTTTGCCGCCTTGAACGACGCCTGTGCAACAGCGCATGCTGACCCGACTGCTGCGGATCAAACTTTCGTTCAGAGACTTAATGCTCTCTCTTCAAACCCCAACTTCACACCTCGCCAGGGCCAGTTTGTCATCAAGCACTACGCTGGTGAAGTGTCTTATGCCATCGACGGAATGACGGACAAGAACAAGGACCAACTACTGAAAGACTTGCTGAACCTGCTTGGTCAAAGTACTAACACTTTTGTGCACACTCTGTTCCCCAACCAGGTAGATCAGGACAACAGGCGGCGACCACCGACGGCTGGAGATAAGATTAAAGCCTCTGCGAACGACCTGGTAACCACCCTCATGCAAGCTCGACCCTCCTACATCCGTACTATAAAACCAAACGAAAACAAATCACCAAAGGAATACAATGACGGGAATGTGCTTCATCAAGTTAAATACCTTGGCTTACAGGAAAACGTCCGGATTCGAAGAGCTGGTTTTGCATCGCGTCAAACATTCGACAAGTTCGTGGAGCGATTCTTCTTGCTATCTCCGAAGTGCTCCTACGCAGGAGAATACACTTGGACTGGTGACTATGAGACTGGCGCCAAGATGATTTTGAAGGACACAAACATTCCCGCGGAGGAGTTTCAAATAGGAACAACGAAAGTGTTCATCAAGACACCAGAGACCTTGTTTGCTTTGGAGACGATGCGCGACAAGTACTGGCACAACATGGCCATCCGCATCCAGCGTGCTTGGAGGAACTACCTACGCTACCGAATAGAATGCGCAACACGTATACAACGATTCTGGCGAAAACTCAACGGCGGCAAGGAGTTTATCGAGTGGCGAGACCAAGGGCACAAAATCCTCCAAGGCCGTAAAGAGCGGAGAAGATACAGTTTGATCGGTTCCCGAAGGTTCATGGGCGACTACCTTGGCATCGGAAACCGGGGTGGCCCTGGCGAGATGATTGCCCAAGCCATCGGCATATCATCCAACGAAGAGGTGCCCTTCTCGTGCAGAGCCGAAGTACTTGTCTCGAAACTTGGTCGGTCGAGTAAACCAGAGGCACGTATGCTGGTACTCACCAAGAAGAATATCTATCTCGTGAAGCAGGTGATGGTAAACCGAGAACTTCAGATTCAGGCTGAAAGAACAATACCCGTTGGCGCCCTCAAATTTATCAGCTGCTCCACCCTCAAGGATGACTGGTTCTCGATAGGCGCCGGCTCGCCAACTGAGCCAGATCCGCTGGTCAACTGCATCTTCAAGACCGAGTTCTTTACACAACTGACCAACGTACTGCGAGGTGCTATGACGCTGAAGATAGGCGAAACGTAGGTCACCCGCATCGTAATCACATGGAAAAGACTAACGCAAGGCAGTATCGAGTACAACAAGAAGCCTGGTAAGCCGGCTCAAGTCAAGTGCGTCAAAGATCCTGCAGTACCAAGAGATGATCTGTACAAGAGTGGCACCATCCACACTGGCCCAGGAGAGCCACCCAATTCGGTGTCGAAGCCCACCCCGAAGGGAAAGCAGGTCGCCGCAAAGCCGATCACAAAGGGCAAGCTTCTACGGCCCGGTGGCCCAGGAGGAGGTCCTTCGAAGCTGGCCTCTCGTCCAGCGCAATCGAGACCGGTGCCTCCACCCGCTCCTGTGCCCCAACCAGCTGCGTCGCAACCGAAGCCTATTCCACCACCTGTCGCTGCGTTGTCAAATGGCACGAGCTCTCATACACGTACAGCCTCAGCGGGCACAGCACGCGCACCACCACCACCACCTCCGCCGCCGCAAGCGCGTGCCGCAGCACCGCCCCAACCGAAGGAGCCTCGGTACAAGGCACTGTACGACTTCGCGGGTCAAAGTGCTGGTGAGCTGAGTCTTGGGAAGGATGAGATTATCCTGGTCACGCAGAAGGAGAACAACGGTATGTCGATCTTTGCTCTAACCAGGGCCTAGATAATAGAAAAATTACTAATAAAACTCGCTATAGGATGGTGGCTAGCTTCGCGTCTCGACAAATCCGCATCCGGCTGGGCACCCTCTGCCTACCTCGAGGAAATCGTCCAACAATCGGCCGCCCCTCCCCCACCACCAGCACCACCCGCTCGTCCCGCAAACGGCAAGCCCAAGCCCCCAGCTCCACCTGCTAAGCGTCCTGCTGCCAGGAAAGCTGTCAATGGTGATTCCGGCAGGGATAGCGGATATAGTGGTAGCGGCGGTAGCACCGTTGAGAGCGCTAGAGACAGCAGCGGTAGTATCGCTGGTGGACTTGCGGAAGCGCTGAGGCAGAGACAAGCTGCCATGCATGGAAGGAAGGCGGACGAGGATTGGTAGGATTGTTCATGAAGGGCGATACCTGGATTTGTTAAGGGGGTAGACGATGGCAGCTTGTTGACGGGCAATGTATTGCCATAGCACCGAAGAATGATATCATCAAATTCATCTGTCCCATCAAGAAGTCTGTTTACTCTCAATACGATTTGGCTTGTAATCTACTCGCATAGCTTCTTGGCTGTATAAAAATTCGCAAATGAAGACTCATGTCCTTACAATTGACAGTAGCTTTGATTATCAAAGTATGAGGGCGAGAATGATGGCCTGCCGGGCCGGCCTCTGTCTGTCACGTACAAAGACCCATATAGTTGCAAATTTTGGGCGCATATGCTTTAGTCACGAGTCTCCGGACACATGGGCCACCGCTCAGCTTTCGGCGGCAGTTTCCACAGTCGGCGGTCTGAAGGTAAGACGGGATACGTTTACTCAGCACATGCTGTAGGCAGCGAACGATCAACACATTTGCTTCCTAAACACTGACACTGCATCTAACTTGGCCAATCTTGCCGCAACTCGGTACCTTGACGTAGGTAACATCACGTATACGAGATGGAAGTGCGCTTTCGATGCGACGGAGGTGCAGCCCACAATGCGAAGGACGAGCGGCGCGGATGCAGCATTTACAACTGACTTTGCCAACAGACCACTTTGAGGTGTTTGAGACGACCTTGCATCTCAACGGCAGTCTAGATGTACTTGAAAGTACAGATATTTGGTAACAAAATGAAACAGGGTATGATTGAAATGGGGTATGATAGTATGTCTTCATTTGTTGCTCTTCGAACCATCTCGCAAGTAGATTGATCACATGTCAGGTGGTTGGGTACCGTGTATCAGGTGATACAAACATCCATGATCGACTTTTGATAACAATGACTGCACGTGATAGATTCATAATAAGCAATCTGTCTGCATACAGCACGAAATGCGGTGAAGATGACCGGGCTGCACTGAGAATCCTCGTAGAAAATGAGGTTCGACCACGAGATCTCACAGCCTAGTGGGGGCAGGGACCACCAACATTACGGTGTCTAGATGTCCACGATCCGAGTATCTGTTCACCCTCTGCGATCAATTATCATCTACCAACCCCTCGCTTGGCGCAAGACAGAGACTTCGTCAGCGTGATATGCAGCTAACATGCACAACGGTTCGTTGGCCCGGTTTCCCGCTAAACATACCCGCCTACCGGGCCGCAACAACCTCACGACGAGATTATTCCACCACTGATTGGCAAACTCCCGCAGCTGTGCCATCTCTGACTGCCTAATCTGCCCTTCGGAAGGCTTTACAACTGCCTTTTAAACTAGCTTCGGAAGTTCAGGACCGCTATCACAGCCGTCTAACAAAGAGGAGGCAACGAATCAGCTCCAGCGCTGCTTACCCTGGTAGAAGGATGTCTCGCTGCGCGGCATGCACTGTTCTGCCACATCCGCGTGTCACCTGTCCTTTCGCTGCTTCTATGCACGATGTTTGGCTGTATACTCGCTCAAGATCCGTGGCATGGGTGAAGGAGCATGCACTTGCCCGCGTAACCTTTGCAGAATAGCCTCGGGTTTCGCCACTACAAGCCGCACGGCAAGCCCTAGATTGATACAACACATGAGCCTCTCTTTCGTCGACAAATCGAGATGGGTCCGCGTTAACTTCGGTTGATTGCCGCCGCCGGCCAATAGTGCCCACGGATATCTGAGACGTGCGAGCCGTGGCTAGGCACAAGGCTTGTTTCCAATAGACCCGGTATTCCAGCATCTCTTTTGAGTCCATGCGTTAGAAAACGATCACATTGTAACACCGCGCGAGTACTAAAAGATGACCACGTACTCCAGTCGATTGCCTTTGAGTCTGTTGTCTTTCTACTCGGCCCTCCTCCCTTCGTTTTATCTCCTCTCAGCCGATTCCTCGTTCTATCAGCGGTTGTAGTGGCGATAGGCACGACAATCTGCCCAGATATCCCGACATTATTGACTGATTAATTCGGCTTGTCCTACAATGGCTACGATCAACCTGGGAAACGCTAGCTCTACGGAAGATATCAGACAAGTCGACATAAAGCACGCCGCCATCCAGATTCAACCTGTGCCGCTTGACACATTCAGTTTGACCCCTGTAGCAACACCAGAAGACGCATCGCCAGCGGAGGAGTCGATGGCGGGCAAGAAGATATACTCGATGGAGCGGCCAGAGGACAAGGCAAGAAGCCTTGCAGCCAAGTTGACACTTGAGGAACAGGTACGTCGTTACTACCGTTTTGAGAATATTCGGCCTTTTTGCTGCGGCATCCTGGAGGAACGCACGCGTGCAATCGTGTTAGCTAGCGTTTAGTGGACTGCTATGCCGGAGGTTTGTTCCTACGAACAGTAGCTTTGCGGTCGCACTTTGTTGTGTGTCGCAGTCAGCGAATTCGGCATTCACCAGACCAACGTCGGCAATCAAAGTGGAACGCCTCCTCTAGCGCTCAGCACACCACCGGACGTCCTTCTTATATTAAAGAGGCGGAAACAGCCCTACGGCAAGGTCAAGCTGACGCTTCTAGATCTCGTTACTTGCAGGAGCGGACTTCTGGCGAACAGTCGCTATTCCAGAAAAGGGCATTCCGTCAATCAAGACATCAGATGGACCCAATGGCGCTCGCGGAGAGTTCTTCACTAACGGCACACCTGTAAGTACTCCGGCTTGGCACTTCTCGGTTCGAGCTGACGAAGCTAGGCTGCACTATTCCCCTGCGGCATATCCATGGCGTCGACGTGGAACTTGCCCATGATGGAGGAGATCGGTCGTCACCTTGGCGAAGAAGCGAAGGCTCGTGGCGCCCACGTGTTACTTGCGCCTACTGTGTGCATGCACAGATCCCCTCTCGGTGGCCGCAATTTTGAGTCGTACTCGGAAGATCCTTTCCTTACCGGAAAGCTTGCTGCTTCTTACGTCCGTGGCCTTCAGAGTAAGGGTGTTGCTGCCACGATCAAGCATTTTCTCGGAAACGAGCAAGAAACCGAGCGACAAGCGTATGATGCCGTCATTGCAGAGCGACCTCTACGTGAGATCTACCTTAAACCCTTCGAAATCGCCGTCCGGGAAGCATCACCATGGGCACTAATGAGTGCTTACAACATGATCAACGGCATTCACGCTGATGAATATGAACATTCTATCAAAGAGATTCTGCGAGGCGAGTGGAGATGGAACGGAGCTATCATCTCTGACTGGACTGGCACATATGCGACTGCGCCATCGATAAAGGCCGGCGTTGACATCGAGATGCCAGGCCCATCCAAATGGCGCAAAGTTGATCAAGTGAAGGAAAGCTTAGAGAAGGGTGAGTTGGCTCGCAAAGACATCGAGGAGTGCGCCGCGAGGGTACTGTATCTTGTCGACCAAGTCAAAGGATTGAACAACATGACCCTAGAGGAGCCGGAACAGTCGATCGATAACGTCGAAACACGGAATCTTATCCTCCAGGCAGGTATCGAAGGTCTGACGCTGTTGAAGAACGAGAACAACGTTCTGCCAATCAAAAACGCAAAAAGGATTGCGATGATCGGTCCTAATGTCAAGCGCGCCATCGCCAGTGGGGGTGGAAGTGCCGGTTTGAATCCGTACTACAACGTCACGCCCTGGCAGGGGCTTCAGAACCGATTCGATGGCGAGATCACATTTGCGCAGGGTTGCGACAGCTCAAAGTGGCTACCGCTCGCTTCGCCCTACTGCACATCGAATGGCGAAACTGGCGTACTGTTAGAATACTACAAAGGAGACAGATTCAAGGGCGAGCCTACTGTTGTTCAGCACAAGGTCAGCACAGATCTCTGGCTATGGGACTCGGCGCCGATGGAACTACTTCCAGACTTCTCCTTCAAAGTCAAGACTACGCTCACTCCCAAATCGACTGGAAACCACAGCTTCAGTTTTGCGTCAGTCGGACCGGGCCGTATGTTTCTCAATGGCGAGATGTTTATCGACAACTGGGACTGGAGCGAAGAAGGCGAGGCGATGTTCTCGGCTTCAGAAGATGTTCTCAAGTCAATCCATCTCGAAGAGGGCAAGTCGGTTGAAATCCTTATTGAGAGCACAAATGAGGTACGACCTGCTTCGAAGGTTTCCGTCATTGGCCGACGTCACGACTACGGCGGTTGTCGTATCGGTTATCAAGAGGAAGACAAAATCGATCGCCAACAGGAGGCCGCGGATGCTGCACGCGAGGCTGATGTGGCTGTTGTTGTCATTGGGCTAGATGCCGAGTGGGAATCTGAAGGCTACGACAGACAGACAATGGACCTTCCAAAGAATGGATCTCAAGATCGTCTGATCGAAGCTGTCCTAGCTGCCAACCCACGCACCGTCATTGTCAACCAGTCTGGAACACCAGTCACCATGCCGTGGGTAGGAAAGGCCCCTGCAATACTGCAAGCGTGGTACCAAGGACAAGAAGCAGGCAACGCACTTGCAGATGTACTTCTTGGGAACAGCAGTCCCAGTGGAAAGCTGCCAACAACCTTCCCGGTCCGGATCGAAGATAACCCGGCGTACCACAACTGGCCAGGTGAAAACCTGAAGACCGTCTACGGGGAGGGGATTTACGTGGGTTACAGGCATTACGAACGCTCCAAGATCGCACCACTATTTCCCTTCGGACATGGCCTCACATACACGAACTTTCAGTACGGATCGCCAAGCGCCAGCGACACTGTTCTCTCTGAAAACGACATCATCACCATCACTGTGCCCGTTACCAACACAGGTCCGGTTGCTGCGCATGAGATTGTGCAAGCGTACGTGAAAGATGTTAAATCTACACTCCCACGACCGGAGAAGGAACTCCAGGCATTTAATAAAGTCTTCTTGCAGCCAGGCGAGACCAAGAATGTAGTCTTGGAGCTGAACAAGTACTCGGTTGGCTACTTTGACACGAGTCTGGGCCAGACGGGTGCTTGGATTGCGGAGGAGGGAGCGTTCGAAATATTGGTTGGTGCGAGCAGCGCTGATATCAGGTACGTTTTTTTTTCCCTGCCATTCATCTTCTTGAAGCTTGAAGCGCGGATCAAACGCTAATACATCATACAGGGCGAAACTCGGCTTTGAGGTCAAAGAGAGCTTTCAGTGGGTCTTCTAGGGTGGGAGAAATACGGGTCACGAGTGTCACGAGTTTTCTTCTTTCAGGTCGTTCAGGGTTGGGAAAGGCGTTGGAGATGCGTTGTGTCTACCGAATGTCGGAATGCAATTAGAAATATGACTGTGCGGATGTGATTGAAGCACAGCACATATATAATCATTGCATATTTCACACATGAATCCATCAAATGGACTGTTCGTGTTGCAAGTGAAAGCATTCTTCAATCGAGCGCGCGTCGCTTACCATGAGGCGGCCAGAAGTGTGAGCGAGCCGAGTGGCTCGGCTAGATGACGCGCTGATTTTCTGCCACTGACCGCCTTCGGGCCGTCCAGTTATCCCGCTGGTCCCTGACAGAGAAACCAGATGCCACCAAGATTCCATCATCGCGTCTGCCGACTATACCTGATTTATTGCGCATTCCGAGTCGCATAATATTGTCGCATAGACCAGCGGCATCGTACCCTGTCGTTTTGGCGTTAGTCCCGTACGGCCCCGGTTACTGTGCGAGCTCGAGCTGCGCAGTTCCTCCTAATCAACAACGATCGCCCAAGATCTGGTCCGGACCCTACAGCACCCGACAGCCTTATACGCAACATCGCGAACCGCCCATGAGCTCCAGCAGTCGCTAGCCCGTCGAAGCCACTACAACACGCTCCCCCCCCTTTCCGGTCACGCAAGCTTCCTTAAAGCCGGCCAGCCTGGTAAAGCCGACATGAATCCAGCGCATCGAGACGGGTGGCCGCCGACACAGGCGGCCGTGTCTGGACTGAATCAACAGCAAACAGAGCAAGGCCAAGGACAGCCGCCGCGTCCTCTCGGTCCCTATGGGTGCGTATTGTCCTCTCGTCCCCCCAGCCATGGCAGAGGCAGCGGGCGAGGAAGCTGTGGAAATCGTCTTTTCACCACCTTTTGACTGGATCCAAGCTGACTTTGAGAGTGATAACAGACCAAGCAACGCGAATCCACAGGGCCCCCCACATGCGTCACCTGGGCAAGGTCCAGGGCCCGTACTACCACCACCGTCTGGTACGTAGCGCATGCGAACGACGCGCCTGTTTACGCTGCTAACTTCATCACAGGTGGCGGATACTACTCTTCAAACGCCGCGACCGCCCACAACCAGAACCTCCCTACCCTTCCAGGACTGACGGCGCAACCTCAGCACTCTTCGCCTCATATGTCCGCCCAGCGCCCACCTTCGTCCGACGCGGCAGCACAGGCTCATCAAGGCCCCCAGGGTCCTCCATACTCGTTGCCGGGAATATCGCAAACATTACAGCAACAACAGCAGCAGCAACCGCAACCGCAGCAACACATGCCGACTTCGGACCCAGCCAACGCGGATAGAGAGCGGGAGATGCGCGAGCGCGAAAACCGAGAGAGGGAAATGGAATCGCATGCAATGCACCAGCAAGAAGACATTGTAAAGCGCGAAGCAGAGCAGCGAGATCGGGATCTCCATGAGCGACAGCAGCGCGAGCATGCGGCGCTCCAGAATCATTCTACGCCCATGCAGATCCATCAGCCCGTCGCAGTCGCTCCGTCCGCGCGCACAATACACGGCCCCAACGGTCTGCTAGGGCAATCTGGGCAGATGAATGGGCCAAATCCACTTGCGCCTCCGATAGGTGGTCCGAACGCGTCTGGCCCCATGTACGGCAACGCGCCCGCGCAACACGAACAAACGACACCCAGGATGCAGCACGCAGTGCAAGCGCCGACTCAAGCTCAGATGTTGATGCCTTTTACTGGCCCTCCAGGATCCATGGCCATGGGTCAAGGGCAACAGCCAATTCTCAACGACGCATTGAGCTACCTCGATCAAGTTAAGGTCCAGTTCGCCGACCACCCCGACGTCTACAACCGATTCCTCGACATCATGAAGGACTTCAAGAGCGGTGCGATAGATACTCCGGGTGTCATCGAGAGGGTCTCGTCCCTGTTCGCGGGCAACCCGGCCTTGATCCAGGGTTTCAACACTTTCCTCCCGCCCGGCTACAAGATTGAATGTGGAACAAACGGTGACCCGAACGCAATCAGAGTCACTACACCAATGGGTACTATGGTCTCGACCATGCCTGCCCCCAGACCACTGTCACCGCCCCGCAGTAATGCCGTTAACGGTAACAATGCCCCGCAGCACGAAGGCACTTACTACGAAACCGCCCAAGGTCGACCGTGGCCTGAGCAGCAGAGAGCCCAGGGTCCCGGAGGACAGGAATCAATGTTTTCTCCCAATAACCGCACTTTGGGACAGCCCTTGTACGGGCCGCAACAGGGACAACAGGGTCAAGCGCCCCACTCACCAGAAGTCACCTCGCGACCCCATCCTGATCCGGCTGGCTCTGCTGCTGCATTGGCCCATCAGCAGGAGCAAAGAGGCGTCTCGCAGTTGCAAAATGCTGTCTCAGCTGCGACCGGCCGCTCGCTCATGTCACCAAGTGTCGACTCTGGTACGCCCCAAGGACAGGCAATGAACGGTGCTGCTCATCTCCCGCAAATGGGAGGGGCTGCAGCCGAAAAACGAGGACCAGTTGAATTCAATCATGCCATCAGCTATGTGAATAAGATCAAGGTAAATGACATTCAATGCGGATCCAAGAGCACGGACGCTAACTACGGTGCAGAATCGATTTGCGGCTCATCCCGACATCTACAAGAACTTCTTGGAGATACTCCAGACCTACCAGCGAGAATCAAAGCCTATTCAGGACGTGTACGCCCAAGTCACTCACCTATTCGGTGGTGCGCCCGATCTTCTCGAAGACTTCAAGCAGTTCCTCCCGGAGTCTGCCGCTCACCACAGAGCACAACAACAGGCAGCGAAGAATGCAGCTGAAGATGCGGTTATGCTCAGCAACGTAAGAGGGGAATCGGGATATGGAGCGGCAGCGAATCAACAGACACCCGGCCGGGCGGATACCTCGCGATTGCCTCCCATGGGCAACTTCGCACCCACACCTACCGCGAACCGTGACAACAAGCGGAAGCGTGAGCGACAGGGCCCCATAGCTGCGCCTATGCCCGCGCCCATGTCTCAAGAGCCGCCAACGTCCAACGTTCGCGGCGGCTATGGGCAAGGAAGTGTCAACAAGGTACGTGAACGATTTTCCGGTATTTGTAGGCAAGGCTTCGGTCACGGCTTTCCACGTTCTTTTTCCCTACGACGCACGTGCACAGCCCCATTGTCATCTAGATAACTCCTCGCCCTTTCCTTTTTCATTTCATACCCACCTTCACTCCAGCCCCTCAGGACCACACGCGTTGCCGCCATGAGCATTGTCGGCACGCATGGCGGCAATGGCGACAGCTTCTGCTTGCCTAGTGGTCGTGAGGTCGCCCTTCCCTTGCGCATTTCTCTTCCAACACTTTCCGATGTACGGAATGAGTCAAACAGGCCCAGCCGTAGACTATTCCCCATCACCAAGCGACTCGCACCTTCTAAAGAGGGTTCGCTTGCTAACCAGTCCAAGCGCGCAAAGACAGGACATACTGCAAAGCAGGCAATCCCCGATGGTCCACCAGTCTCGCCCACTTTGACGCCTGCGTTGCCTGAGCCGATGCCGCCAACGACGACAACTTCTCCCAGTCAAGATGAGCTTGCCTTCTTCGATCGCGTCAAGAAATTCATCGGAAACAAGAACACCATGAACGAATTCTTGAAGCTCTGCAACCTTTATTCGCAAGATTTGATCGACAAGCAACTGCTGCTTTACCGCGCGCAATCCTTCATTGGTGGCAACCAGGAGCTCTTCGCTTGGTTCAAGAAGTTTATGGGCGAGGACGAAGAACAACAGAAGTCACGCCCCAAGACCGTCAACTCACGTGTCTCGCTATCCAACTGCCGCAGCCTGGGCCCCAGCTATCGTCTACTTCCCAAGCGAGAGCGGGAACGTGTGTGCAGTGGACGTGACGAGCTTTGCCGATCTGTCTTGAACGACGAATGGGCCTCTCATCCAACGTGGGCTTCCGAGGATTCTGGTTTCGTTGCTCATCGCAAGAATACATTCGAAGAGGGTCTCCATAGAATCGAAGAAGAACGTCACGATTATGACTTCAACATTGAGGCCTGCAGTCGCACGATTCAGCAGCTCGAACCTATCGCCAACCAGCTGCTCACTATGAAGCCTGAGGATAGGAGTGGGTTCACACTGCCTGCCGGACTTGGAGGACAGAGCGAAACTATCTACAAGCGTGTCATCATGAAGATCTACGGTCGCGACAGGGGAAAAGACGTCATCAAGGAGCTCTTCCAAATGCCGTGGAGCGTTGTTCCGGTTCTTCTCCATCGACTGAAAACCAAGCTGGAAGACTGGAAGGCTGCGCAGCGAGAATGGGAAAAGGTCTGGCGCGATCAGACCCAGAAGATTTTCTGGAAGTCACTCGACCACCAGAGCATCACAGTCAAGCAGGCCGACAAGCGCCAGTTCCAACCCAAGTCGCTCACAAACGAAATCCAGGTTCGCTACGAGGAGCAGAAGCGTCTCCAACAGATCCAAGAGGTTTCGCAACCAGACTACCAGTTTGCCTTTTCGTTCAAGGATGAAGAAGTACTGTTCGACGTCGCTCGCTTGATGCTCACATTCGCCGACAACAACACCGGTGCCGACTTTGCCAAGGTTGTGCCTTTCATCAAGGAGTTCGTCCCCCTCTTTTTCGGCATAGATGCGGCCAAGTTTGAACAGAGAGTACACACTTCTGGCCGCGAGACACCCAACGACTCCGCCGAGGACACTCCCTCTCCAGACGATGATGTCTCTCAACGCTCTCTGAAGCCCAAGAAGGGGGACCTACGCCGCGATGTTCTTGATCCTCGCAGTAAGTCGCGGAAGGACAAGGACGACAGTGTCGCCTCAGCCAGCCGAGATAGCACTCCAGACACTTCCATGGAAGACGAGGCCGCCGGTGATAGCTCCAACTCGAACCCGCGCGGAGACGCCCCACCAAGCACCTGGGTGGAGTATTCCACTACTCCCACTGCTTTCGGCGACAAGGAATTTGAACACGAAGAGCCCTACCGTCGCGTAGAGTACAACATGTACGCCAACGCATCAATCTACTGCTTCTTCAGGATGTTTGTCATGCTCTATGAGAGGCTCTTGAAGCTGAAGGAGAGCGAAGAAGACGTGCAAAGGGTCATCATGCGCGCAAAGGAACCCAAAGCGGCACAAAAGCTCAAGATGCTCGACAAGCAGCCCGAGGACTTCTTCAAGGACACTTCTCCTACAGCGAACTATTACCAGCAACTTCTCGACATGTTCCAGGACCAGATCAGTGGGGACGTTGAGATGAACTTCATCGAGGAGACTCTCCGACGGTACTACCTGCAAATCGGCTGGCAGCTGTACTCCTTCGACAGGCTGCTCAGCTCCTTGGTCCGATTCGCTCTTGCCATTGTAAGCCATGATAGCAAGGATAAGAGCCTTGATATCTACAACCTTTTCAGGAAGGACCGCTCCAATGACACAACCACGCACAAGGCCGAAATTGGTTACCGAAAGGCTGTCGAGAAGTTTGCCAAAGACGCTGACACGTACCGTATCACTTACGTAAGTAAATATCGTTCCTCTAAAGATGCCAACATGCTAATGCTACATCAGGACCCCGCTAAGATGGAAGCACATGTTCGTCTGTTCAAGAAGGACGATCCCACATTCGAGTTTAACACGCTCGATCGGATCAAGCGCTGGCGAGCATATGTTGCCTCGTACATGGCCGTGGAACCTACTGAGGAAGTCGATGTCTCTCGCGTGCACTATCCATACTTGAAGAAGCGTCTTGCAAAGACTGAAGACCTTTCCGAGGAAGAGCGTTTCGAGCAGCTTCAACATGACGACAAGATCACAGTTTCCATCAGCCCCGCCGCCTACGTCATGACCTTCATCAACAGCGAGCCTTTTGGCACTGGCGGTGTTCAATACCTCCTCCAGCCAGATGCTGTGCGCGCTGGTGCTAGCGACGCTGTACCCAAGCCCAGCGACGAGTACAAGAAACTCAACGACGAGCGCAGGGAGAGGGTCCAGGAGATTCTCGTCCGAAACAACAGCTGGATGAAGGATCTCAGCCGGGATGATGTGGATGCCAAGAAGACGGCTTTCAAGAAGGATATCGAAGAGCCTAGGAAAGTGACTGACGATGAGGATGTGGATATGGAGGGTGCGGATGGCTTCGCGCACTAGAATGTCCACTGTTCTCGTTGGCATTGCGTTAGGAGGTTTGGCGGTATTGTCGTTGGGTCGTCGGTGTTCCGGGCTTGGATGTCTTGATTGCGTACGAGTTTGTCTGGGTTAACGATCTCCGCATCACGTACATGAGGGGTGGAGTGTTGTGGTGTGCAGCATACGGCGTGCTCGCACAGCATGAACCACATTGTCAGTTTTCGTTTTCTTTCTTTTGGCCCGATAATCTGGCGTTGGCCGGTGTTTACGGATGATAACCCGACTCATCTATATCCATTTGCGTATTTCAAGTCCCCATCCCAAACAGATTCTACATCTTGCATTCGAGTTTATCCTCCTTCCCATCATGCAGTCACACGACATTCTTAGCCAGCCACTCCTCCCACTGTTCCACAGTCCACCCACTACTAATCTCATTACTCACCACGCCATCGAACACCACCGTCGGCGTAACATGCACACCCGTCATGCGATTCGCCTTGACCTGCACCTTGACATCGTTCGTCACCCCATTCCCCGCATTCAAACTCCCATCTTCACCAGGTTTATCGCTTATCTCCAACAACCCATACACCTTGTCCTCATTCACGCCCACGCTTCCGGCGATCTTGGCCAGGCGCCGGTACGTAGCATTTCTCGTCTCGTTAACCAGACTCACGTCAAAGAAGTCTTTCTGCTGCTCGAATAGCGCGTTGGAGAAGTCGTAGAATTTGGTGTTGTCGAGCTTTTGCACGGCGTAGGCCGCTTCGTGGACAAGGGTTGAGGACGGGTGCCAGGGCTGTATCTGCTGCCGGAAGATTGTTACGAGGTTGTTGCCGTAGGTTTCTAGGAGGGTTTTGCGTAACCGCGTAGTGTAGATTGTGTGGAACATTTTTGCGGAGAAGGGGCAGACGTAGTCGAGGTCTGGGGAGCAATTTGTTAGTGTTGAGGAGAGGGGAATGTAGAGGTATGGCTGGGAAACGTACAAAGCTCGAGGGTGTGGACGGCTTTGGGCTGGATAGAGGAGGAGGCTAGCTTTTGGCCGGCGAATTTGGGTGCGAGAGCCATTGTTGTGGTCGTTGTGGTTTTTCTTGTTGAAGGGTGCAGGTTAGTGATTTGAGATGATGGGGATGATCGGGAGAAGAAGAGACGATGTTGTTGTTAAGTCAATGGCCTGGAAGATGCTGTAAGAGTACGCAATGATAAGGGTAGCTTCGGATCGCATGAGCTTAGAGTATGACGCCAGTGGGGCCGTCCGCAATCGACATGTGAGGACATGGAGCGACTATGAATGGGGGCGCGGATCACAACCTTCCCTTTATCGCGATGAGCTTATTCTGAGCATTTCTGGATGCATTCAGCATAGCACCAATGGAGTTTATAGCTCTTCAGAATAGCTGGTACTTTAGTATACTTGTAGATTTCGCTGTCAAAGGTACCCATGTAGCGTGCCCCTCCCCCACCATGTCCAACCAAGGTGGCCGCAGCAACTCCGCACACTCCCGAAGCCCCTAGCTCCGAGCTTCATGCGTCACTTCGTCATAAGTCGCCTTGCGATTGTTACTACGCCACGGAACACCCACAGTCTCTACCTCACTTCTGCTTGATTGCCGAGTTCGTCATCACCGAACAATGCCCGACCTCAACTCAACCGACGACGACCTCCTCGCCCGTCTCAACGCACTCAAGAAGTCATCTGTTAGCCTAGACAACGACTACAGTGCGTCGATAGCGCCTTCCAGCTCTCCCAACCCCACCGACGATCTTGCAGCACGATTTGCACGTCTAGGTTCCGCGTCGCCCTCGGGTTCTCCACAGCCATCGCGAGCAGTGTCTATGAGCAATGCGCGCGCACCAATAGCGGCACCGGGCGCATCAAGCCATCTAGAAGGCATAGCACAGGGCATAGGCGGGTCAAACGTTGAGTTCAACGAAGAGGATGAGAAGAGCCTTGAGGAGCTCCTAGTTGAGCTAAATGGCGCTATTAGAGATAGAAAGGAGTGGGATGTCTCCAAGCAGGATCAACACGACGTCGGGAAGCTTTTGAAGGACATGCGGAAGATATTGCCAGAAGTGGTGAACGATCGTACACAAGGTCAAGAACGGTCACAGGGAAAAGGCAGTCAGAATAACGCAGAGGGGCTTACGGATTGGGAGAGCATTGAGATCAACGTTGGGAGCGGGGAAGTTGGCGCAAAGCGAGAGGACCCAGAAGACGGAGATGAGGACATGAATGAAGACGGGAAGAAGAAAACAGAGGATGATGAGGCCGACGATGTCATTGCGAGAGTGATGGCTGAGCTTGAGATTAGCAAGAAATACGACCCTCCCTCTCCTCCATCAGGAGACGACAAATCAGATTTGGGAGACCACAAGATGAAGACACAGGAAGAAGCTACAGACGACGGTTTCACCCTACCCTCCGCCCCAAAAGACTTACCAGACGATGACTTCACTCGCACACAAGCTATGGAGGACGATTTCACCGCACGCCTGGCCGCTCTCGCTGCCCCGTCACAGCCCAAAACCGACTCCCTCGGTCTTCCATCCGCTCCTTCATTCGCCCCCAGAAACAAACCACCAGTTTCGACTAATCTACAAAAGAAGATTGATGACGAAGTCGATACATGGTGTATCATATGTCAGGATGATGCAACGCTCAAGTGTCTGGGCTGCGACGGCGACCTATATTGCCAGACCTGCTGGATGGAGGGTCATCGAGGGGAGTCCGCTGGTTTTGAAGAGAAGAGTCACAAAGCAGTGTTGTACTCGAAGAAGAAACAGCAGGCTGCTGCGTGAATGACCTCATTTTATGACTTTGGTTCGAGGATCCATACAAGAAAGTGAAAGGCTTCCACCTACCAACGCCGCCCGCACGGGCCCTCTTTCGCTCTCATTTATATGTCCCCACTTCCCTCGACAACCCCAAAGTCAACTGCTCTTCAACTTGACTTCGCGCACCTTGAAACCATTGTCCCTCTGCGCCCCAAGAGCAAGGTAGTGATATCACATATACAGCCACCATGACGGATACGAACGACACCACTGCAAGCCGCGATGCGATGTGAGTATACAACGAAACGCTGTCCGCAAGTAACCGACTGACAGCGCGATAGCACTGCGAGAAACGCCTAAGAGTCGCCTCTGTTGCGCCTTCCTGGCGAGATCAGGAGCGAAGTCTACAGCTATGTACTATATAGGGATCCCTGGATCTCTATCGGTTGTCTCAGAGTGCCCGATAGCACAACCTCCAAAAGTGGACGCAAGAGTGTCCTCGCTCTCCTCGCCGCCTGCCGCGCTATCTACTCTGAAGCTAGACTGCTTCCCTTCTCGCTCAATGAGTTCTACTTTAAGGTACTGAATAACGGCTTCTTACTCTTCTGCCTCGAGCTCGGTACGACAAGACGTGGAGCTATGGAAGAAGTATTTATTACTGGGGAGCTAACAATCGTTCATCGGATGGTGAAGGCTACACGCAACTTCGGCTTCCAATCTCTATCTGAGGTCTTTCCCAACTTGTAGAGCGTTGGAACGTACATATACAACCATACGTTACCGCTCGAACCTAGAGTTAAGGAGATGGACGATGAAATCACAGGTTGGGTGCGGAGTGGCTTGCAAGATCATGTGACACAGGTTTTGATGGGTGCCAGCCAGACTCAATAAGGAGGAAGGGGAAGACAGGGCGTTATGCTTTCGATTCCTCATGTACTGACAACTTTTCAGGACTACCTCAAGTCAGCTATCGCGCTAGACCCAAGATTCGGTCTTTCGGGCCTCGCTTTCGGACACGATTTTGTGGTCGATACCTACGTAAGAAGCTTTTACGTTCACGGCAATGCATTAGAGCTGTAGCAATGATAATGAACATCAACATCAATTGAATATGGTATCTTGGCAACAGAAAACGCAACGACCTGTACAACTCTTCGCTCCTTTTCAATCGTTCTTGTGCTTCTCCTCAAAAGCTAGCATGACACCCATAGCCCTTTCGTATGTCCACATGGTCACGGCGCTCGCTGGTGCTGCTTTCAACAAACTGACCGTCAGGCCCCGGTACATGCCGCGCCGTCCTTCGTGTTTCCAAATATGCGCTATAGTGCTAATTACACCGGTATATGTAGGTATGTTTCGATGCACGTAGCGCTCTCGCATCGGACCTTGGACCTGCAGTCGCTTGCGCGTCGTGTCGAGAGGGTAAACGGCGGTTTTGGAGAGGACGCTGGCGATGACACCGGCTACGGCATCTGAGCTTCCAAGCGGCAGTGGTACAGGAGAAGTGGCAGTAATTGGCTTTAGACTCTCATAGCTGGCAAAGAAGAGGCCCATGTACGGCACAATCTGGCTAACACCAGCTCCAAGACCACGAAAGAAGCCCCTAGGCCCTTCATGCTGTGCAATGTGTTTCAAAGACGCTATTATGGAGGTATACACGCGATCGGGACCCTGGGCAGCAAAACGCGTGCGAAGTAGATCAAGCGGGTATGTGACCGTGGTCGCGGCAGCACCAGCCGAAGCACCGCTGATGAAGTTGGTGACAGACCCAGGCAGCGTATACGGCGGCGGGATAGTCTCCAGCAGATGCGACATGTACGTGTAGGCTGAGAATTGAGCACTACCGTACGTCAAGTACATCAGCTCCGCCGGTATGTTGCCCTTCCACAAGCCAGTAATACCCTCCTCGCGCAGAATCTGCTTGAGGGTACCCAATGTTCCTTTGTAGACGGGGCCTCTGACATGGCGAACGCTGAGAGGGTCGGAGAGCGAGTGGATTTGGAGTTGCAGGCGGATCTTTATGACGTCGAGGGGAGCTATCACGAAGCTGTTCACATGTCAGCCATGTGAGGAGGGGGAACGAGGGGCGACATACCGCGAGACCAGGCCTGCGACTGCGCCTGCAACCACTACCTGCCCTTGGGAGCCCTGTGGAATAGATTAGCTCGCATCCACCACCCCGTAAACAGTCAAGGGAAACGAGATGCACAGTACCTCATGCTTCAACTGTGGTACACCTTCAGACATGCGCCCAGCGCGTCGGTCGGCCCACCTTTACGAGTCAAGCGCGTTACTAAGTGTCACCAACAGATCCTCGGTAGGTAGATTAATTCAAATGCAGAGGGCGCCGGGCAAAGGGTGTGTAGTGACCTCGGTCTACGGATTGATTGTTTCCCACCAAGCTTCGCGCAACTGAAAAGAGAACGACCCCGCCTAATTTCGTCACTGTGTTGCCCAGCTGCGACAGAGCGACCATGGCTTCGAACATCATCAACAAGCTCCCTGCCCGGAATTTGCGATTACAAGTTACCAATTCCTGCAGGACAGCAGCCGCAGTTCAAGGACGGCGCTTCTTCTTCAATTCGTTCTGGCGATCACCGAAGCCCGCCGAGCGTGCTAATTGGAGCCCCGCTACCCATGGCCCCTTCAGGCCAACCAGACACCAAGAACAACTACAACAGCAAGTTGCGCTGAAACATGGGGAAGAGCAGTCAGATGTCGTGAGCGATGCATCAGAAATCGGGCAGCTAGACGGCATTCCAGCAAAAAGCGTGTCGGTGAACATTGATGGAGATTTCAAGGTCTTCGATGCGGTATTCCTTCGTGACAGTTGCCCATGCCCGCGATGCATGGACCCTGACAGCAAGAATAAGCGCTTCCAGACCTCTGATATCCCGGAAGATATCGAGGGCAGCTTCAAAGCTGTGGTCGATGAGCAAGAGGGAGACTCAATCGAGGTCGAGTGGAAGAGCGACGTAAAGGGATTTGGAACAGAGCACCGCACACGGCACTCTATCGACTGGCTACGCCGCGCATTCAACACAGAAGTTGACATACGCGGCGGTGTGCGATATGACGACCGAGTGTTCTGGGACAACAAGGAGATAGTAAAGGCTAACAAATGGCTCGACTACGACGCGTATATGACTCAAGACAAGACCCTCTTCGAAGCTCTCACCCACCTGAACAGGTACGGTCTCCTCTTCGTCAAGAATGTACCAGAGTCCGAAGAGTCAGTCGTGTCTCTCGCCTCCCGTGTTGGCACCCTTAAGGACACATTCTACGGCCGCACATGGGACGTCCGCTCCAAGCCCAAAGCCGAGAACATAGCCTACACGCCCGACTATCTCGGCCTGCACATGGATCTTCTCTACCTCTCCAACCCACCGCATCTCCAATTTCTCCACTCGCTGCGCGCCCGCACCCCAGGTGGCGAGTCTTTCTTCTCCGACGCCTTCGCTGCGGCCCACCAACTCAGGGAGCAATCTGAAAGCCATTTCAGAACGCTGTGTACCTTCCCCGTCACATATCACTACCACCACCCTACGTTCCATTACCACCTCACCCGCCCTGTTATTGAGAAGTTTCCTTCTTCAAAGGACAGCGAGTCCACCAATGCTGGTATCCGCCGCATAAACTGGTCTCCGCCCTTCCAAGCCCCATTCCAAACGGGCATCGGTAGCAGCAACTCGCCTTCGCTCCGCTCCTTCATCGCCGCCTCGCATGCGTATGAGAAGTTGCTCAGCGCTCAAGAGAATTTGTACGAGTACAGATTGAACGAAGGCGAGTGTGTCATTTTTGATAACAGGAGGGTGCTTCATGCGAGAAAAGCTTTCGATGCTTCGAAGGGTGAACGATGGCTGAAGGGCGCTTACATAGATGATGATGTCTTCTTCTCTCAGCTCAGGGTTCTGCGGGAGAAGTTTGAGGGCATGTGGGTTGCTGATGGCGTGGTTAGACATGCGATTAAATGAGAGAAGAAAAGCAGAAGGATAAGATGGATCCTCGAGAAGATCTAATACCATTACTTCTAAACCCCTCCTCCCAGATGCTGATCCTCTGTCTCATTCTCTTCTCCCTTTCCCTGCGCCAACTTCCCAATCTTCTCCCTCTAGCCCTTCCTATGTAGCGCTTGCTGCAGTACAAACGCTAAATCCAAGCTATCCACTTCCACCGGCAACGTCTCGCCTAGGCATCTTGGTATGATGAAACTTGGCTGTAAACGCGGAGCCCCGCGCGCTGCAACATCATATGTGTTTCTAGGTGTTCTGGCCATCGGCCATGCTGAGGTCGGTGGTGCGTTCTGGGCCTGTGTTGGGGAACATGGACTTTTAGGAGTGGGGCGTGCGATGGTAAAGTTTTTCTGGCTTCTAGATCTACGTCGTCGAGTGAGAAGTGCGAGGTATTGTTACGTATGTCTGATTCGAAATTTAAGGGTTCTTTGCGCGTCTTTGTGTTGGAGTTACTTTGAAGCCAGTAGTTTGTGTGCCCTAGTTCTTCGAGTTTCTGCTCGTTTGCGCGCCCAAGGGCTTCAAGGGTGGCCAGGCGGGTTTGCTCGGACATGATGAGGAAGTGAGTGTGTTGGTGCAAAGCTTATTCGTTGGAAAAGGCGGACGGTTGAGGCACTGCGTCTACTATATGGTTTTATTAGGTGTGCTTGAATGTCGTGTGTGTTATGTGAAGTCGTCAGCCTTGAATCGGGCACGAGTGAGCGTGAAGACTACAGCTCGTAGTTTCTGCGAAAGTAAGATGATTAAGATGATTATGTAACTGTCTCAAGAATGGGCGGGACAAAAAGACTTTGGAAAAATAGGCTGATTATCTCAGTACCATGGTCGAGATCAAGTTGTTCCCTTGGTACTTTTAGGTCCATTATCGCATTTCTTAATTATTCACATGTTATTTGAACGTTTTCTACATCTTCTTCATTAAATATCTATTCCTACTGTAACGACAGTTAAGAGCAAATTATGTTGCAAAACCAAACCAAACCACCATCCAAGTCTAACTATAACCAAGAACTGAAAATAAGCATATGCAAAGGAATGTAACCAAAAGGTTCAGAATCGCCCAGCTCATCGTAACACCGATCATAACCTCTACTCCCTCCTCTGCTCACCATCCCTTAGTAAGCCTTATCACACTGGAAAGTGAATCCACCAAGCCAGATGGGAATAGGCTTCGTCACATCACCGTCCAGATCAACAAAGCTCTTAGCGCGCCCGTCGAGGTCGATGACCCAGCCAGCCACGTTCAGGTTGACCAGCTGGCACTTGGTCGTATCCTGGAACTTGGTGAGCTGGGCTGAAGTACCGAAGATATTGCCATTGCCGCTGTCGATGGCGCTGCCGGTGAAGAGGGAAGGCAGGTTGTAGGGTGTGCCGTCCGCGGGAATGGTGGTTTCGGCATTGGCGCCAGTTTGGTCGTTGGAGATGCGGAGGGTAATTTGAGGGATGGGAGATGGGATGGCGGCGGCAGAGGTGGTGAGAGCCAGAACGATGGTGGCGATGGTGGCTGTGAACTGCATTTTGATGGCTTGATTGGTGATGTTGGTCGTTGGGTTGAGGGGTTGTGGAAATACAAGAGCGATGGTAGTGGTGATCAAGCTGGACTGTAGGTAGGAAACTTCTTGTTGTTGATGGTGCATTCTCAAGTAGAGAAGATGGCAATACTTATATCTTGTTCATTTGCTTTCCCATGCAAATACCTCACGATAGCCTCTTCTCGTAACACTGCCACCTGAAGCTATTCGCAGACATGGTGGTGGAATACGACTGCGACGACCGCCTTTTCTCAGCTCTACCACATAGGTAGCCGAACCATCATGTAATGCTCCGCCGCCGAGTGAGCATCACGAGCGAGTGTTTTAGATGACATGCTCGTGACTGCTTCATGGCTTGTGGAATAGTCGTGCTATGCGTCTTCTATTGTTACATCGGAGCTTACCCCCCACATCAAGTGACTTCAATTACTCCCAGACATGCTGCACATATTACTCAGTTTGTATTGTGCTCCTCAGTTTAATAGCGTCAGGAAGCTGGAGTACGTAATAAGGTCACGACGTTTCGGATTGTAGCTGAGGATGATGACAGCTTGGCGGGGCTGGGCGTCACTCAGCCTCCACAGGTCTTCACCGTAAGCGCTTTTAGCTCATAAGAACAACCCAAGATCTGAGTGTGTAGTGTATAGTGGCCTGAGGTCAGTGGTAGAATACGGGGTTCTTGAACTGCGCCTCTCTTATCACCACGCTAGCCTTATCGGACTGGCACGGCGAGTCTTCCGCGCAATCGCGCTTGCCACCCGCGCACCCTGATCTCTCGAGCTCCTTCACCCATTCTTCGACTGCATAATCCGTCTAGTTTGACTGCATCTCGGAATGCGTGTAAGTATTGCACTTGGGCATCGTTGACTTACAAGAAATCGATGCCTCCCGATCGCGGACGCGCCCCGAAAGCGTGTGCTGCGTGTCGCAAGTCCAAGCAGAAGTGCTATGATCCTACGAGCGGCAGGGGATGTCTACGCTGCGAACGCGGAGGCCTGCAATGTTCGTTTGAAGCACAATCCCATGTTGTCGGAGATGTGTTCGCAGCGCAACCGCGGTTGCCCGGCAAGGTTACAAATGTCCTTCCAGAAGTAGTGGACGTCCGGAGTCCAGGAAACGCTTACAACGAACGCGATCCGCAAAGCTCAAGGTAGCCCTCTTGGAAATGATTACATGATACATGTCTGATTTCGCCAGACTTGTTCAACTAGAGAGAACGGTTGAGACACTACTCCAGAGGGTAGCGACTCTAGAACAAGGAGCAGCGCAGGCGAGCCATCAGCAACCAGATAGTTATCCTGTACCATCAGTGCGACATCAAGACGGAGATGCTACAGCTTCTGATCAACACCCCGCGCCACTATTCGTTCTTCGAGACGCCGCCGCCGATTCAGGTATTTGTGTTACCGATATGACAGCGAACAACACGCCTTCCCATGTTTCGCCCGATGATCCAATCATGAGGAGGGTGCTTACATATGAAGAAGCTCTGGCTCTACTATCGATATTTCGGGAGCATTACAGCCGATGGGTCTCGTTCAAGTCCATCGTACCTGCTACAGAGCTTCTAGAAGACCTACGCAGATACCCACTGTTGCTAGTCGCATGTTGTCTAATAGCTGTGCGGCATACCTCGCAAGATCTAGCTTCTCGTCTTGGTCCGCTATTCTTGAAGGAGGCCAAAGCTCTTCTCTCCGCAGCCATGCTGAATACTCCACAATCTATTGAGTATTTCCAGGCTACTTTAATTCTTAGCATGTGGTCGACTACCATCTCTCAAGTTCCTCTGAATACTGACAGTTGGCTCTTGAGCGGCTTTGCAATACAGCATAGCAATGCGACGGACCTGTTCACGATCGACAAAAAACGAGATGTAGGAATCACAGAGCCCGAATTCGACCGTTTCTCGATTTGGAACCATATATGTCTTGTTCATCTTCACTATTGCGTTGGAACCCGGCGCAAAGCTGTTCTTGACCGCAATGATATCGAACGATGTCGCCAAATCCTCGACTCGGATCAGGTCTCAAACTTCGAAACACGAATGGTAGCTGAAGTGTTCCTTTATTGGATCATTTACGAGAGTTGCAGTACTCGTGTGGATCTCCCAAGAACTCAAGCCGCTTTGCAATCATGGAAGTCGGAATGGAAGTTCCTCTTCGACCAGCCGCGATCACAATTCGTTCAAATGGGCTTTTATTTCGCTCAGCTTCTCACATATGACCAGTCGCTCAAGACCCGTTCAGCCGCAGCTAAAGAGTCTCTGCTCAACGAGGTGATACGCCTTTCTACCGCAATCATCAACTTCGCAATGGATACGGCGGATGATCGAACACGACATCTCACGGATCACATCTATCACATGATTAGTTTTGCTGCTGTCACACTTTCGCGATTGCTTCATCATCATGAAGAGCAGCTTGCGGCATCGCACGACCTTCACGGACTAGACAGCCTTGTCTTATCTTTAGTGACCTGGCTACACAGTATCGGACTTCCGTGTCATGTGGCGCATACCATGGGCGATGTCGTTGCTGCATTTCATAAGAAGCTGCGTCCGAATTCCGGCCCAAGTCCCAGCCTGTCATATGCAGATGTCGACCCTGCTATCCATGATGATTTCGCGCAGCTGTTCCCAGAGTTATTCGGCGAAACGACCACCACACTACCCGAATTTTAAGACACTTTTTCAATTGGAGGAGACGATGATCAACCTACAGAGGTTTGATTCAATTCTAAATATCTCATGATACACATCCAACAGAAAGCGACATAGGAAGAAAGTATTCAACGCTCCCATACATTGGCTCCTCTCTGGTAATCTCGCACTCAGTTCGGATGAAGCCAAGGTATTTCCTCCGGGCTGTACTTGTATGCCCGGAACAAAGCATTAGCTGGGTACCCAAAATAACTCTCGATTTCCTTGGCATCCAGCCCGGTATAATCAGCAAAATCAGGATTGACATATTCCCACACCAGTTCGCCTTCCTCTGTCACTTCAAAGATTCTGCCAAACGCTGCCTCGGTTACCAAAGTGTTACCTCCTCGCAAACGCTGTGCACCTCCCATGAACGGCGTGAAGAACGTCATTGGATGTGGGTCTTTGTACTCCCATATGATGGACTTGTCTTTTCGAGATACCTGTATGACGCGAGAGTAGGTCGCACTTTCGTGGTGGCGGAAAGTACCATTGTCGAAAACCAATATGCTTCCGTCATCAAGTTCACTGGCGCAGTGTTGTTGGGCGACGACGGTTGAGTCCAGGTGCCAGAGGATCTTGCCAGTTTGGCGGGATATAATGACTACTGCGGACACACTGCGAAGCGATGCAAGTGTATTCCCATCAGCAAGGGGATATACGGAGTTGATGAGTGGCCAGTGTTCCCTGGGATAATGCGGTTGAAGTTTGAACTTCTTTGGATCAAGATGATCAATCGACTTCCATGACCAGAGGAGTTCGCCTGACGGGGACACGTGTTTGATACAGTCGGCGTAGACCTTTCCGTTTGGTGCCTCTGTCTCTGGTATACCACCAAGCACGCACGCGCCCTTTTCTGCGCTGAGCTCCTCCACCGTCGTGTACAATAGCTCGCCGTTATTCAAGTGGTGTTGGTCATGGTGTGCCATCGGATCGCGATGCTCCCGTACAATGTTGCCACGAGGGCCGACTTCCATCATCACACCACCACGGTACTTTTGCCAAAGAGGGAACAAGCGAGGAGCGTCTGGATGAACACCGTTGTATGCCAAGTTTCCGTTCTTCAGAAGCTGCGCATGTCGACCAGGGCGATACGGAAGTTTCCACTGATGCACCTGAATGGAAGGACATGGTGTTAGCTAATTGGAATATTCGATCGCACGCGGAAAGCTTACGACTTGTCCATGGTTGTCAACAAGGTTGACTGTTCCAGGGCTCGTGAGATGTGCGAAGAGAGTGTACCCTGGAGACACTTTTTGCGGATTGATACCGCGAAGTCCAAGACCTCTACGTGCAAGTGTGCTTTGCTCCATTTTTAAGAGGATACGAAAGAAGATAAAGATTAGGCTGAGGGATTATGTAGGGTATTCTATCGATGGATACCAATTGTCCCGGAAAGACTGAAGTAAATTCGAGTGGTCGTAGTCGCGCGTTTTATATTGGGTACTCTCGAGGACACTTCTGATCTTATTGGTAGTCTCCGCCGCGGGATGCCGATGCGTCAAAGATACTGATACGCGGGATAGGACGCGCACCGCGGCAAACCCGCGGCGATACCGATCCCCACTATCTAAGCCACGGCATGCCGCGGCGATAAGCAGATCGCGACATCTTAGACAGGAACATCACCAAGCAGGTGCATGTGCATGAGCATTGCGATACCAGATATAATGGCTTGCATTCAGTCCAAAAAGTATGAAATGTCGCAATGTCATACATTGACATGGCTGCGAAGGTTACTCTCACAAACGACACTGAGATGAAATCCAAGGAAGACTTGAAGGCTTCGTCTTTGAACGACGTTCAGACCGGTACTTTGACGATTCCTTCAAGGTTAAAGTACTGGGCCAAACAACTCACTGTCGAGACGGGCGGCATCGAACGCGTAACAGACGAAGATCGCGCACATAATGCTTCCAAGGTCTGGAATGCGTGTACTTTTTGGTGAGTCGTTACGCTCCTCATCCCCGTAGCTCATTACTGACACGACACTAGGATGAGCGCGAACATGGCCGTTGCGACACTGAATGTAGGCACCGTCGGTGGCAACATGGGCCTATCTTTCTGGGACTGCTTCGCTATCATCGTTGTCGTCAACCTCACCTCCTGTCTACTACCTGCCTGGACGGCCACTTTTGGCTTGACTGGCCTGCGAATGACGACATTCTCTCGATACTCTTTCGGCTACTGGGGCAATCTGCTGGTCGTCATCTTCAGCATTGTATCGACGACAGGTTGGAACGCGGTCAATAGCATCTCTGGAGCGTCCGTTCTATATGCAGTATCGGATGGCAAATGTCCTCAATGGGCTGGTGTCATCATCATCTGCACGAGCGTTTGGATTATCTGTGCTCTTGGCATCACTTGGATTCATCGCCTTGATGCATTCCTTTGGATCCCACCCTTCATCGTATGGTGCGTCGCAGCTGGTACTGGTGCCAAAAGCTTCCAGGGCAACGCTGTGAAATCTCCAACTGGCGCCGACGGAGCCGCTGCGGCATTCTCTTTCATCGCAGTCATATTTTCCTTTGCTGTATCCTGGATCAACTGTGCGGCTGATTACAACGTCAAGATGCCAGTCAACACACCTCGATGGAAGATATTTGTTGCAACATACATTGGCATATGCGTGCCGACTGTCCTGGTTCAGACGCTCGGTGCAGCGCTATACAGTGGCACGGAAATTAACGAAACCTGGAAAACAGCCTACCTTGATGCGGGAGTTGGTGGGCCACTCAAGATGGCCCTACTTCCGGCAGGTGGCTTTGGCAAATTTCTCATGGTACTAGCAGGTCTTAGCTCGATACCGGTATGTGTCTAATCTACACATGAAGTTCGCAAGGCTGACTTCCAAAGAACAATATTCCCAACAATTACTCTTTCGCAATGCATGCCCAAAACTTTGGACCGTGGGCTCTCCGGGTACCTCGTATCGCTTTCGTCACATTTGGCTTCATCGCCGCCATCACAGTGGGATGCTGCGCAGCTGCCTTCTTTGAAGATACACTAGAGACGTTCCTTGCAATTATCGGCTACTGGACAATCATTCATCTCGTCGTCATCATTGAGGAACATGTCATCTTCCGCCGCTTGCGTTGGCAGAACTACGATTGGGACGCATGGGCAAGCTGGGAACTCTTGCCGTTCGGCTGGGGAGCTATTGCTGCTTTTGCCTTTGGCTTTCTGGGAGCTGCACTTGGCATGAAGGTTTCCTGGTATACTGCGCCTATTGCAAATCTCATTGGAAAGAAGGGTGGCAATATCGGGCATGAGCTTACTGCCTTGTTGTGTTGTTTTTCGTTCCCCGTATTCAGATGGATGGAGAAAAGGTGGACGAGAAAGTGAGATGTAGATGGAAAGAGGTTTCGTCTGCGTCTGGCAGTGATTTCCTTTGTTTGAACTTAGGTTCTCGAGGAATCTATTCCATCCTTGGTACCATGGTTGAGATCAGGTTGCCTCCTTGGCACCTCCATTCCATCTTCCTTTTCATCATCTCATCTATGATCTGTCTGGAGATCATCTGAGCCCATCTCCCTTTCCGATTGCATGGTATGACTTTCATTCACTGTCTGTCCTGTAACAATGATTTCCCCCAGATGGTGCTCAGTGAAAGGCCCATCGTTCAGGTCTCTTGACGGAATAAGTTCCAGACTTTCAACCCTTGGAAACTAGTTCTCCCACTTGCACCTACTTTCCACCAACCCGATTATACTCTCCTCATGATGCAGGCTCTTTTGAGATGGATTACTACTAGTATGTTGACTCGAGACAGCATGTACGTATCGCTTTGCGCTCCAGCTCGTCCATTACAGCTGACTAAAATTCAGTACTCAACTCAATCAAGAGAACTCGCCCTTTCTTCAGCTGCCGCCAGAAATCCGAAATCACATCTACGAATTGGCGCTCCACGACAGCGTTGTAGCAGTCTGGCCCGTGGAGAATGACTGGAAGCTGCCCCAAGACTTCCAGCTCCTATCCACATGTCACCAAATCTACCATGAAACGTACTCCCTATACGTTGCGCTCACTACTATCCATCTCGATTGCCTCGGCAGCCTGATGAGGTTCCACAAGGAAGTCTCCCAAGAGGGTCTTACGGCGATACGGAAGCTCTACCTTTCACCAAATTTCGTTGATGATATAAGAAAAGGCCCAGGATATGCCGGCTGGAGAATGTACTTTGGTGGCTTCCCTTTGCTAGTCGAAGTGCGGCTTGAGGGAGATCGGCGGCAATTCGATGAGGGGACTCTGGATATGCTCGCGAGGGTGCTGAGGCGTGCAACGGGAAAGCCAAGTCTGAGAGTCTGTTGGGTCTCGGAGTAGGCAGCTTCCCAGAAAGTGCCCTCCGTATTTGATTGGGACCTAAAAGTGGGCTCGAAACCAGCCAAGCAGTCGCAGACGTGTGTCAGAGTAGCACTAAAGTGCGCATCGATCATCTCGGCGGGAAACTAGAGCAGGGAGATTATGTATGTAATCAACATTAGTGCATGCGGGTGAGGAGAGGCTCAAATGTCTAGAAGACACGTTGAGGCAGAACAATTGACGGGAGTTGTATGCGCTCTAGGCAGGAACATCCGCGGACCCTTAGTCACGCATCAGACCTAGAACGGAAGGTACACATTTCATGCAAGATGACTCAATCTTTCGTTCCCCAGAGCTGGATTACCCGAATTTCAACTTCATTGCTACTCATTCTCCGTGGTTGATCGTTCGGTACCACCCCAAACTATGGAAGTTTACGCCCACGACCCCTCATCAGCCACCCTCCAACACGCTCTAAAGGCAACTCTACCCCACAGCATGAACCTCGTATACCGCACCCAGCATCCCAATCGCACGGAGCATGCCTATATCCTCGCCACTTTTTCTCCTTCGACGCCCCCAGACGCTCTGCCGAAATGCTGGGCAGCAGCGTATTTAGACCGGTCAATGCGACCAGAAACTGAGTTGTGGATATTCGGCACGCTTGAGTTTCCTCTCTACCAGCAATATTCATCAGAGTCAGGAGGCGATCAACACTATTGTTCACAATGTAAAAAAGCTATATTGGCTTTGGTAGACTACATGTCCACGTTGCCTACACCACCGATGCGCACCGACAACCTTCCCGCTATGGATCTTGCAAGGCAGCATGAGAAGGACCATCCCACACCACCCTCTTCAGGCATCTATGAAACATCACCAGGAACTTACATGCGCCATCTTCTTCTCCCAAAGGCAGTCACTTTGGGGGCGTGCCAGAGCGATGTCGTTCAGGTTCTGCGACAAGCAGGCGTCGTACGTACGGAACTTCCAGGCCCAGGAGCGGAGCTCAACAAGTTTTTGTTCCGACTTTCTGATCTACCAGAGCCGCCAGAGCTACCGGACGGGCTGCGATGGGGTGAGATGCGCGAACAAGACATTAGCATCGTTCAGTCACGAACGTCGATACCGCGAACAGCCAGCACTTTGATGTCACTGAGAAGTGTGGGTGCTTTTGAGAAAAAAACGAATACGCCAGTGGCTTGGACTTTTCTTGGATTGGACGGATCTCTAGTTACTCTACATACTGAAGAGGCCTACAGAGGAAGAGGCATAGCAAAGGCCGTGGCGGTAAGATTATTGAAAAAGCATGCGATGGGATTAGCAGTCGACAACGACGGTCACGCTTGGTCGCACGCAGACGTCTACATGGGCAATGTGCAAAGTGAAAGCGTGTGCCGAAGTCTAGGTGGTGTTGCGCATTGGAAGTGCTTCTGGCTGCGCATAGATCTTGACAGGGCGGGAGCACTTGCAAGCAGGTCATAGCTGCAATTGTTAGTTATCACGTGTACATATGATGTAGTCGCACGAGCGGTATAATGGATCTGTCTTCATGTCAGCGTCGAGCTCTCCAAATAAGCTGATGAAAAATTGAAGACATTGAGCATGCTCATTAAAAAATTAGAGTGTTGTTGTTGTGATTTTGATCCTCACCGTAGGACCTCAGGGTTAAAAAGATAATAATCATAGCGAACGAGTTAAAGAAAGAGTTGTGCTTACCTTTTGTGTGACTGAACACAGATGCTTGGTCAGCATCACGGTCATGTTCTGGTTCTGAGTTCATCTTATCGTATTGTCGTTGACTGTCTATATCATCAAGACGTGTTCGACAGGCCGTAGCCGTGCCGAGATCTCTCAAGAAATGTCGTCGCAAACGTGATAGGCTTAGTCGAAGAGACCGAAGCCCATGTCCTCGTCCTCGGACTCCTCCTTCTCCTCCTCCTTGGCCTCCTCCTTGGCGGCAGGAGCGCTACCACCAGCAGCGGCGCCGGCGGCAGGGGCAGAGGAAGCGTACTTGTCGGGGTTGGCAATGCGGTCCTTGAGCTCGGAGATCTCCTCCCACTCGTAGTCGGTCTCGATGGCAACAGCAAGAACCTTCTTGTAGGAGTTGACAACGGAGTGCATGACCGAAGGCAGGGTGGGGAAGCTGATAGCCAGAGAGATACTGGCAATGGTGGAAATGGCGCTGGAGAAGGTCTTGAGGAGCTGCTCCTCACCAACGTCCAAGACGCCAGCCTCGAAGCACTGACCAGCATCGTAGATCTGGTAGATACCCATACCGTAGGTGAAGGGAGAGATGTTCAACAAGTTGAGCAGGGTAGCCTCGGAGGCACCGACCTTGTTACCAGCCTCAATGAGCTTCAAGTCGGAGACAATTTCAATGGTACCACGGGCAATCTTGGTGGGGACACCGAGAGCCTGGAAGAAAGATGTCTTTCCGGGTTCCATACCACTGCCATTTGTCAATTGGGTGTTCAATGTGCATGCGCAAGAGATGCTCTTACGTGTTTCCGGCGGGGATGTAGACATCGCCAGGGGCGACGGCACCGGCACGAGCGGGGGCAGCGACACGGTTGGACAGGATCTTGTCACGGGTCTGCTTGAGGTCGGCGTTGGTGAAGACGAAACCGACGTTGCCTATGATTGCCTTGTTAATGCCATGTTGGGCAACTGCGGGAATGGGGAAAGCGCACCCTTGACGTGGGGAAGGAGGCGCTCGTACTCGGGGTTGTCGTTGATGAGACCCTTCAGAGCACGGCGGACCATGGTGTTCTTTCCCATGAGAACGACACCCTCGCCGCGGAGCGACTGGCGGATCTCGTGCATCTGCTGGGACGAGACATTGTCGACGGTGACAATGAAGATGCTCTTGTACTCCTTGAGGAGAGTCTCGAGCTTCTCAAAGTAAGCGGCCTTGAATTCTTTCTTGCCCCCCATTGTGTTCGGTGACGCGACGGGATGTTTAAGGTCTTAGTTTGAGTGTTGTAAGTGGTTTGAGGAGGAAAGTTTGGCTGTGGGCGCGCGAAAATTGAGGTCGTCTAGCTGTGGGTGGCCCCTGCTCGCCTAACGCGCTAGCGCAGTTGAGGCAGACCTGAAAAGTACGGGTGGAACTTCACAAGGCAGACGCAGTCGCAGGCGCAACATCATGGCCGCCCCATACCAATGTCTTGTTGCGAAGAGCGCAAAGGATGCAGGCGACTGGATACTCTTCGGTGCGAGTGGTCCAAAGATCGTCATTGGGTCCAGCAGCGGAGTGACATCAACATGGCCAGAGCAAGAGGCCCAGACTAAAGTGAGTGTGTGAATCAGTTTTCGCATGATATTCTTTTTTATACATTCATGTCGTTCTGGGTGATGAGAAAGTGTTGCATGATTTTTCGCTAACATCGGCAGGAGCAGAGCAGCGATTCCGAAGAACGTCCAGGAAAAAGAATTAAGTTAGAACAACCAAAGGAGCAAAAGTCGAACTTCTCGGATCTGATACTGTCAAACAACGGGCAGTATCTGATCGGAGTCACTGGCGAGGACAAGTGCATTCATATCTTTCAAATCGACTCCCAAGGTCGACTGCAGCAATTAAGCGAGAGGTGAGGAGCACAGCAGACTGAACAGTGCAGAGGCTGATACATCCAAGATGCATGTCAAGAAGGCCGTCTTCAATCGCTGTCACGTCCGACGACACAACTCTCTTATGCGCTGACAAGTTTGGGGATGTATACGCTCTGCCACTCCTCCCTTCGCCAGGAGACGAGAATGTAGAGCAGTCCGAAACACCGGCGCCGGAACCAGAACAAAAGGACTGGCTTCCTTCTGCCACTACCCTTACAGTTCACTCTGGGAGGAATCGCAAGACTCTGGAGGAACAGCTCAAGCAAAGGGTCAAGGGTCCAGCTAAGCCCAAGGAGCTCATGCGGTTCAAGCACGAGCTCCTTCTTGGACATGTTTCAATGCTCACGGACGTCGTTTATGCGAAGGTGAATGAGCGCAATTATATCATCACGGCAGATCGAGATGAGCACATTCGCATCTCAAGGGGTCAGCCCCAAGCCCACATCATTGAAGGCTTCTGCTTCGGCCACGAGGCATTCGTAAGTAGACTGTGTCTCACACAATCAGGCCTGCTCGTTTCTGGCGGTGGAGATGATCATTTGCTAGTATGGGACTGGCAGACTTGCTCTCTGAAAGAGAAGTTGGCTATTCGAGATGTGGCCTTTGCCCACCTCCAAGAGCGAAACCTGCTGCCAATAGATTCAGAGCGTACGGGCTATAAGGTCGCAGTCTCTGGAATATGGGCCCTACCGAGCGGTGGGAATGATGTGAGTGGTTCACAGCTACCTTCTTGGATACCATCGTCTGACTGTCTACAGGCCGAAATGATCCTTGTGGCATGTGAAGGCGTTCCAGCGCTCTTTAGCTTCGCAATAAGAGGATCCGGGCCTGGGTCGCGCATCTCACTAAAAGGCAACGCGCTTGATGTCGCCATACTCCAGAGTTCAACGAGTTCCCTCCAAGTCGTGGTATCAATAGACAACGTCCACAAGCCATGCTCAACGACAGAGAAGCGAGAGGACCAGGTAAGAAGTCTACTCAAGCACACATTGCGCACGACATCTAACAAACAAAGGTACCCAAACTGCAGTATTTTTCTGTGCAGCCTGATGGTTCATGGCAAGAAGATGGGGACGTTGCGAAGACGCTGGAGAGTTTTGAGCGCAGCGGGAACACAGCGGACGAGCAAGCAGTCCGAGGCATGCTCTACAACATCGAAAACCTTAGGAAGCGTCCAGGCGCTGAAGATTAGCTAGCAACATTATAAGAGATCTAGCCAGAAGACGATGGCAGATGTCAAGCACGGGGCGGGTATACAAAGATAGAAAGTACACCGGTGACGTGTGCGGCTCCAGAACCTGCATGAACTGTAATCACCTCACGACTTGCGCCCAGTCTTTACAGGTTGACCGGGCAAATAATCCGATAGCCCCGAGCAATACGTGGTTGCCGAGGCCCAACGATTGCAGTGTCGCATCGTATCTCGCGCATATCGCGTCAGTCTCGGCCTTTGAAAGCATAGATGCGTTGATGCGGGTACGTGGGTCTAGTCGCCATCCGATTTCTAAGAATCCATGGGGACACCGCGGCGTGCCGATGGCGTAGATCGAAAGCAAGCACCCGACTTTTTTCTTTCCACGCCGAAATCTTCCACCGTCTGACATGTGCTACACCTGCAAATAACGTGCGTTTACCCCTTTTGCTCTTGATCTTTGTCATTTATAAATTGCCTGTCATATTTGGGCCAGCATAGATAGTGATTGACTAGCCTCAGTTTTGCGCAAGATCACAGAATACACACCCCACTACGCCTCGGCTCGCCGTGATCCAACAAATATCGCGGAACCCCCGAAGCTAGAAGGACAGCGCTCACTAATTGCGAACCCGCTGAGGCGACACCAAAACCGCCTTTCCAGCTCCTTCTCTGTCGTCTGATCTTCTGCCTTCAAGACACCCTCTGCGTCGCTACACACAGCTGCTTCAACCTCCTCATCCCATCCCACCATCCCGCACACAACCCACACCCGCACGCCCGCAAACACCTCTTGCACGCGATACGCGAGACCTCGCACACGCCGCCAAAGTGTTCGCATCACTCTTCCGAAGGGCTGCCTCCCCCCGATCTCTATCTTTATTCTCCGTTCCCATCGCAGCTGCAGCATCGCATAACCAGCGTGTATCGCCAGTAGTGGGGCTTTCGACTGCTTCGAGTTTTTCCAAAGCACAAACGAGAAACATGCATTCAAAACTAGTCAGTAAGTTATATTTGGAATTCTGCCGCACGAATAGTGCTAACATTATCTAGTCATTGGGTGAGTTTGCGACACAATGGGCGCAGTACTGTTTTCTTGAATGCAGACTAACACACACAGCTCTGGCCCAGCAGGCCACACCGCGGCTATCTATGCGGCGCGAGCGGACCTGAACCGTAAGATGTCTTTGCTGTAATTTCCAACAGGCACTGACAAGACACAGCCGTCATGTACGAGGGTTTTATGGCTCTCGGCATTGCAGCAGGTGGTCAATTGACCACTACCGACGAAGTCGAGAACTTCCCTGGTTTCGTAAAGATTGGCGGAGGAAAGCTCATGGTCAGTAGTCACATGCGACAGCCGTGCGATCACCAGCACTCACGATAAGCAGGACCAAATGCGCGAGCAATCCGAAGCCTGCGGTACAGAAATCGTTTCCCAGACCGTCGCAAAGGTCGACCTCAAGTCCCGTCCTTTCAAGTACTGGTTACACCCCATGGGCGACGAGGAGGAGATTGAAGAGGAGACACACACTGCCGATGCTGTCATCATCGCAACCGGCGCAAAGGCGAGGAGGCTAGACCTCAAGGGTGAGGAGCAGTACTGGGGAAATGGTGTTTCCGCATGCGCGGTCTGCGACGGCTCCCTGCCCATGTTCCGCGACCAGCCCCTCGTCGTCATCGGCGGTGGAGACTCGGCAGTAGAGGAGGCGTTATACCTCACCAAGAAGGCGAAGAAGGTCACCGTTCTTGTCCGAAGAGACAAGCTACGGGCTAGCCGAACCAACGCCCGTCGACTGACAACACACCCGAAGATCGAGATCATGTACAACACCAGCGGAGTCGAGATCAAGGGCGAGGAGAAGAAGAATGGCCTCATGACACAGCTAGTTGTCAAGAACAATGTCACCCAGGAGGAGCAGACGCTCGATGCGAGGGGCTTGTTCTATGCAGTCGGACACGACCCAGCCACCGCGCTGTTTAAGGGACAGCTCGATATGGACGAGGACGGCTACCTGATCACCAAGCCCGGCGAGGGTCTCACCAGCATTGAGGGTGTCTTCGCTGCCGGTGACGTCCAGGACAAGCGGTATCGCCAGGCCATCACCAGCGCGGGATCCGGCTGCGTTGCTGCCCTTGAGGCTGAGAAGTGGCTTGCTGAGCAAGACGACAGCGTCGGCAACGAGCTTGAGACTGAAAACCAGGCCGAGAAGTCGCAGACCAACGGTGTCGTCCCCGAGTACCGCTCAAACCCTCTTCTATAAGCGTACCATCTACTGCGGCCCCCTCATCACATGTACTTGGACCATCTTTGGAACCACCTTTTGGTATACCTCGCATAACAAGTGCACAAGCATTTCACTGTTTAGCGCATATTGGAAGGACATTGGCAAAAATATCTTGTATAGACCTCGGCAACAGGGCAGGAGCCTTCTTCGCTTCATCATGGCTTGACTGATTCGGGCGTGGCATATGGCATAGAATCTTGAACGGTCAATTTAGGGTTTTAGATAGGGGTGCGCTCGGCAATGAAGGAATTTGAAGTAAAATCTGCTGAATGCGTATCGTATGCCGCATTATGTTTGCGACATGCTTTCCTTCTCACAACTTTGCATCAGGTTGGTCTCAGGCTCGACGTTTCAATGTCCTGCCCCTCACCACATATCGTCACATGACCGAACAACGCATGATGTCCAGCCGCGATGAAGTACAAGTAGGCACGCTTGATGAACGCGCTGGTTGACTAGCCTGTGGCCTTGCATAGTTTGTGAAAGGGTTCCACAACAACTTGATTGGCTCCGGCGGGTAGTGGGCAAGATATATGACATCTAAAAGGATGAGCATCAACGCCCGAAGCCACTGCCTTTGAGGAGGTTGAGCGCACTTTCGAAGGCTTTGACCACATCGGTGACTACGGAATTGTTAGCTGTTGTAAACGATTCATAGAGACCGTGGCAACCTACAATGCTTTCGCTTTTGTTCGAGTGTATCTTCCTCGTGCTGGACGTATAATGTACGCGTTTGCAGTCTTGGATGAAAGTTAGCATAATACAAGACGTATCTAGAGGGGGACCCACCTGGAGAAAGTCCGGTCTGTCTCGCGCTCATGTCCTGCCTGTGCCCATATACGAAAATACTAGGCAGATATCAGTATTTTCACTGCGATAGGAAAGAGTGGAGTAATTACAGCCATGAGGTTTTGCCACTCCTGCATCAACTCTTCTTCCTCGCCATGGCAGCCATTCATGGCATCGTGATAACGTTGGTGCAATTCTTCCCAGTCAAAGTCGGCGATCCTGTCGGCTGGGTCTGAATCGTCCTGTTCGGATTCTTCTTCGCCATTTAAACTATTTTGGTCATCTGCATTATGCTGACTCTGCTGGGCTGAGGGCGGACGTGCTGTTTCATCAGAGACTGTTCGTCTGAGTGGTGGACGTGAGCCTTGAGCATCCTGGCCTTGAGGCGGCTCAGACTTGAGAGATGGGCCCTTTTCCATATATGCAGAGTTCGAAACAGGAGTCAATACAGGGGGTGAGGAAGGCAGAATTTGGATAGTGTGAATTGGGAGAGATGATTCAGATGCGTGGTCCGAGTTGCTATTCATTCGCGATGCTTGTGGCGGCGGTCAGTGCTGTAGGTAAGTAGAGCGATTGCAACAGCTGGTCGTCCTCATCGAGAGGGCATTTGACACATGCACGTTTGTTGTATGGTCTTGAGGAGAGCTCGGTCTGCTGCATTCACGCATTACCTGAAGATAGGCTGTTGACACCACGTGCCAAGCGCGGTCCGTTTTGGTCAGTCGCGGCATGACGTTGGAAGGTGCGTCTGACTCGCGACTCGCGCCTGTACCTAGATACCGCCTCAGTCACACTGCCTTTTCCTTCCATCGTCCTCCCGGTGCTTCACTCATGCCCTCAGCTACACTTCACACGTACAGATATCTTCGCGCAGCCTTTACATTCATCGGGCATCCGACTGGCTGAGCTCCATGGATACATAGGCTCGAGCCAACCCCCGCGGCGAAACACTCCCACCATGGTCTCGCTGTACCTTCCAGTCCTACCACTCTACGGAATTTCTGGAGGCGATATCACGTAACACGACCTCAACAATGGAATGCGACATTTGCGGAAAGGGCGGCAGCCCTAGCCAGCCTCTCCACTGCATGACGTGCGCGCGCGCATACCTCGAACAGCCCCGCATCGAACTCGCAAGGACGCTGATAGACCGTGATGGCGTGGAGAAGCATGTCAAGGCAATCATAAGCGGCTCCGAGGATCAGGCGATACAGCATGTCTCTCTCACCGACTCCAAAGGCGGACTCTTGGTCGACAGGCAGGAGTGCACCAACAATCTGAACTGGCAGCGGACCAAAGCAGAGACGGCAGAGATACAAGAGCGCGTCAAGACCATCTCAGATCATGCCGACCGGCTTCGAGAACAGATGGCCGCCACCAGAAAGCAACTCGAGGCGAAGCGAGCGGCGAACGAACAACGCAAGTCTGACCTCTCGTCGGCTACGTACGGGATCGAATCACGAAGGGCGAACGAGCTGGACAAGGTGCAGCAAAAGGTCAAGAGGCTGGACTACAATGCGGACAAGATGCACCACGATACTATAGACTTGCGCATGCAGCTGTGTACCACTGCAGCGAAGCTTGCCGGTCTAAAGATCCAGCGACGGAAGACGAGGGATGGCGGCGTCAAGGAGGTCTTCAACA
Organism: Stemphylium vesicarium; assembly: GCA_004380135.1. Classification (NCBI taxonomy): domain Eukaryota; kingdom Fungi; phylum Ascomycota; class Dothideomycetes; order Pleosporales; family Pleosporaceae; genus Stemphylium; species Stemphylium vesicarium. The sequence continues at coordinate 75,640 of QXCR01000051.1, read as the reverse complement.
TAGGGCCCGGTTCGCGCCTACGCATACACGATCTGCGTGATCTTAATGGTATGATTACGACTATCGTACACAGCCGCGATATACTGACCTTTACCCAGATGTGCCTCCGGATGGCCTGTCAGCCTCCCTAGCTGCTGTTGCACAGCTCCTCGTGCGCGTTGCAGCCTATCTAGGCATCCGTCTTCCTGCCGAGATCACACTGCCTCACGGCGACTATCCACAGCCTACCATCTTCAGCCCAGCATCCTCGTACCAGGGGAAGAAGGTACCATTCCCCGGTTCCACACCCTCACACTCGTCAAGCGCTAGCCCGGAAGCCTCCCGCACGCTCGAAACACGCATACACCTCCCTAAACCCCGAACTCTTTTCGTCGATCGACCCTTGAGCCATCTTTCGGCAGAAGATCCTCCTGCCTACTCGTCCTTTATCGAAGGTGTCTCCTTACTTGCGTACAACGTGGCTTGGCTATGTCGCACACAAGGCATGAAGGACAGCTTCAAGCAATGGGAAGATACTTGCTCGATGGGTCGTAATTTGTATCGACTCCTCATTGCGCAAGAATCATACAATCCTCAGCGACTTGAGAATCCTTTCGACAAGGACATCACCACATCCAAGTCGTCTCGGTTCATTCTCCGTAAAACACCCGTGGGCTTTGGGCAACTTTCACATGCGACATCCCACTCTTTCCTAGGCATGGCCGAGAACGCACACTACATCAGCGGCTGGAACTTGTCGCCCACAAAAGTGGTCGATGAGCTGAAGGCATACCTACTCGCTGAACAACAAGCGCAGGAGTGGGATGTACTCAATCAGAAGGAATGGGAGGATATGGAGAACTTGATCGCTGAGGATCCGGTGCTTGTTGGCGAGAAGCGGCGCAACACAGGCTTGGATGATGGGCGCAGTTATCTGACCTCAACTACGACGAACGGGAAGTCTTCGCCGTTACGGAAAGTGGACGCCTCTGAAGGAGAGCAAAGTCCACGAAAGAAAGGTGCAAGTGGTTACGTGAAGCTCAAAAGCAGGCCCGAAGATGATGCATACTAAGCGTCATTACGATAGCTCAAAGATACCCACATAGATGTGCAGCCTCGATAGCTAGAATTCATAATCAAATTCCAAAGTAGTGGGCGTGCACGACATGTCTGTACCACTCGCGTACAGGATGCATCCCCTTACGTATTTCCAATCTACAAACAGCACCTCGCCCGAGCAACCTTCTGGGTTTGGTAATGGTGGCAGGGCACCATGTGTAATCAGCAGCGAGCCAAGGCCGTCGCAAGGCGGGTCGGGGAATACTATGACACCATCCCCCGCTTGCTCACGAAACCAACGCGCCCATGGGCCGAGCAGCCATCTGCCACGATTAGAGTGGTGGTGGTGTGCGCCAACGCCGACGCCGACTGATTAATGCAACCACTGCTGAGAAATGTCAGACGTCCCAACGGCTACGGCTACGGCCGAAGAGGAAAAAAACGCGTATAAGATGGTTCGATGAGCCAGACCACGGGATAGTGGATTCCCTTACTTTCATCTCAAGAGAATTTGTCGAAAGAAATTTTCAGTGACATCGCGCACGCCCTTGACCAAACCGAAACAGAGAAAAAGAGAAATAGCCTTTTTAACCCGACAAGGAGAGAAAACGGCGCACCTTTGCATACACGGCGCGCTAGTATTGTCGCTAGGAACCATTATTTGTTAATAGACGTCAACACCAACTGCTCTACTATATTTCTGCCGAATTGTAGTTTGCTTTCCCTTCTACAACCTTTCTCGCGCGCAAAAGAGCATTCCGGAAATTGCAACTATGACGCTCTCCGAACACCCAATCGATACCCCGCCACGCCCTGCCTCGCCAGTCCACAGGTTCGGTACGCTGGCTGTACACGCCGGAAGTCCGCATGACCCCGTCACCGGAGCTGTGATTGAGCCTGTAGGTTTCTTTTCTCTTGCACATGGACGAAATTGGCTAATTGGAGTGGTAGATTTCGCTTTCTACAACCTTTGCGCAAACCGCCGTTGGCAAGCCCATCGGCGAGTACGAGTACTCGCGCTCCTCGAACCCCAACCGGTACGCCTTTGTTACCCGACTTTAGGAGACCACAAAGAGGACGTAGCTAACATGTCTACCGCAGAGACAACTTTGAAAAGGCCGTTGCCGCTCTCGAGCACGCCCGCTATGCCCTCGCCTTCTCCTCTGGCTCCGCCACCACGGCCAACATCCTGCAATCGCTCGCGGCCGGCTCGCACGTCGTATCCGTGTCCGACGTCTACGGCGGAACGCACCGCTACTTCACCAAAGTCGCCCTGACGCACGATGTCAAGGTAACATTCAGCCCGAGCATCGAGATCGACATCGTTGAGCTCATCCGCCCAAACACGAAGCTCATCTGGATCGAGTCGCCGTCAAACCCCACGCTGACGCTCGTGGATATCCGCAAGATCTCGACAATTGCCCACCAGCACGGCATCATGGTGGTTGTAGACAACACCTTCATGAGCCCGTACGTGCAGAATCCGCTGGACCACGGCGCAGACATTGTGGTGCACTCGGTGACAAAGTACATCAACGGACACTCAGACGTAGTCATGGGCGCAGCCGCCTTCAACTCCGAGCAACTCTTCGAGCGCCTTTCTTTCCTGCAAAACGCCATCGGTGCCGTCCCCTCGGCATTTGACTGCTGGCTCGCCCACCGCGGTCTCAAGACGCTGCACCTCCGCGCCCGCGAAGCCACCAAGAACGCTACCGGCGTCGCAAAAGCCCTCGAGGCCTCGTCGCACGTCATCTCGGTCAACTACCCCGGTCTTCCTTCGCACCCGCAACACGCTATTGCGCTGAAGCAGCACCGCAATGGAATGGGTGGCGGTATGCTGTCCTTCCGTATCCAGGGCGGTCACGCAGCTGCCGAGCGCTTCTGCCAGGCTACCAAGATCTACACGCTCGCTGAGTCGCTCGGTGGCGTTGAGTCGCTTGTCGAGGTCCCCAGCGCCATGACGCACGGCGGTATTCCTAAAGAACAGCGTGAGGCGGCGGGTGTCTTTGATGACCTCGTCCGTATTAGCTGCGGTGTCGAGGATGAGGAAGATCTTGTTGCCGATGTTATGCAGGCGCTTGAGAAGGCGGTTGTTGGACCTAAGATTAAGAATGGTCTTGAGTCTAATAATGCGGCGCCGAATGTTTAGGTGGTGGGAAAGAGACGGGACGTCGATTTCTCTTTCTTGGTCTTTTGAGAAAAGTTTGTTCGAGTGAGCATACATGTACATGCATAGGTGGCGTTTTTTTATAGTTCCCATAACAGTTTATTTTCATGGGGTTCATGAATCCCTGTTTTTTGACGAAGGATACGATAGTTTCCAATGAACAGCGCGGCTTTCATAGCATAGCGCAATGATACCAATCTTTTCAAACCCCTGTTCGGATTTACATGTACCTGACACATGTCTTTTTGGTTTCCAAATCGCTGTTCAAAGGACATAACAGCGTCCATCTCCTGTTTTCGTTTTCTTCTTGAACAGCAATACCGTCTACGATGACTCAGGCATGTGGTAAGTTTTTCTGGACAGAGCAACAGCTTCATGATTCTGGTTGATATCTTTATTCTTTTGATCATGAGCATTCCGATCACATCGGTGAAGGCCCATGTGCTTATTTACTGGAGTTTCGAGTCCAGGGCAAGGAGAAGAAGGGTCCATAAGGCCGGTTTGAGCGTCTTTCAGCGTCTTTCAGCGTCTTTCAGCGTCTTTCAGCGAGAGAGCCAAACATGGCATAGTAAAGAACATTTTTCAGGACTTCTGGTATAAGACGGAGGTTAGAAGTGACGGGCTTTCGGTAGACTTTATATTGCAGCCTCCGTCTTTTCTCTCACCCCATTTGATTGTCGACCGAGGTGTTTTCTTCGTTCTCTCCAGAGACATGAAGGGGGGTATTAGGCTCTATTTAAACTCTAGCAGGTAAAGCGTATGTGTTCCATATAGGGCCAATGGGGTAACGATGGTGCCACAATATTGAGAAAGTAGTATATCCAGCGGAAGCACAGCTCTCTATAGAGTCTCCTCATCGTCGTTGAATCGTAGCTGAACAGTAGATCACTTTCGAATCATCTATCCAGAGGTGATATAGAAATTGGCAAGCCCTCCACAGCTACGCAGACTCGGAAACTTTTACGCACTCAATGCCCTTTCCTCGCAATTTATTTCTGCAGTCTTCTCAATTTGGGTAGAATGTCCAGGGCCGACACATGAAAATCCCAATCAACGATTTCTGGCTCCGGACAAACATAAACCTTTCCAGAAGAAGTTTTTTAGTTTTTGTCAGACAAGGGAGGAAGAAACACAAGAATAAGATGTGTGTTTTCTTTTTGTAATAAAAGAAGGGCGCAGAGCACACCGCAGTGTCCTCTTCGATTTTTTGGAAATTGACTATTTCGAAGAGAATAGATAGAAGCTAAGTGTAAAGCTGCAGATCGACCGGTATTTATACCCTGACAGACTCGCACGGGCCCAACCATGTAGATGGCACATGTTGCTTTCCTCGTCATTTCACAGCTGGACAAATACAACAAGTGCTGCTTCGCTCTGTTTCGTACGTTTGATGAGGCACATTGATAACAAGACATTAACTTTTTCTGGCATTGTTCCCTTGAACTGTTGTTCTCAAAGATGGAAACGAAAGCTCATCGTAAAGCCATGAGATGCGTAGTGGTTATGTTACAAAGCCCATCAATACATCTTGAATGCGAGACTCCAGACCGAAACATGCCGCATGATTCGATTTTGGGCACATCCTGTCTTCAAGCAAGGATGATGACAATGATTGTTTTAGGATATAGCTAGGAATGAATCACAGGGTTTACAATGCCCACAACTCATAACTCATCCTTGTTCTTCTCGACGCTAGCTTCCTGTTGTTGCTGTGCTTCCTCCATCTTCTTACTCTCGACATTCTCCTCCCACATCTTCTTCTTTGGATTCCTCGGCTTACTACTCTCTTTCAAGACTGTTCCGTCACCCAGCGTGACTGGTCCTTCGTCCTCTTCCTTCTTCTGCTGTCTGAACTGCGGGTGATCAGGCACCTCTTCTTGCTGTTTTTGCTGGGTTTGTTCCGCCATCTTGCCTACTTGCTGCGAGTACGAGCCTTCTAGACTAGGGTCTTGACCTTGTCTGGGTCCTCCGCCTCCTCGACCGACAGGAATGTAGTGTGGTTGGGCGTTGGGCTCTCGTCGAGGTATACCGCCTGTTGCGCTGGGCTGGACGATGAGGGATCTGGAGGACGAGGATACTGCGACGCTTGAACTTGCGGCAGAGGATGCGGCGCCAAAGGGTACGACGGCAAAAAGGATGCGAAAGACGAGCTTGAGTGGCCAGATGAGAAACCAGGTCAAAGGGCCGTATAACCAGCGTCGAAAAATGAGCCAGATGACCGTTGTTATGAGGACGTAAAAGGTGGTTTCCAGATACCACGTGTCGCTCTTTGTGCTCTTCAGCAGCGTTGAGACTAGGTTCTTGCTATTCGCTAGGAGCGTGTTGAGATCTTGGTACTGCTCCCCAAGATTTTCGAGTGCGGCGGTGGATTGTTCGAGGGTTTCTTGTGCGAATCGTGAGCGCGAAAGCTCGTCTTTCATCAACTGGTGCGTTCTCCGCAGGGCAGCCGTAACGTCCGAGGAGGCTTGCGCGACCACTTCGCCTTCTGAGAGACCCTGTTGTTGCTTCCTTTGACGATATGTGGACGAGGGGGTCGAGGTGCCGGATTGTAGGTTCGAGAAGAGGAGTTCGCGTTCTTTAAGTTTTGCGCGGTCGGCGTTGTGTTTGGCGGCCAATTGGGCTTTGCGATATTGCGTTCGTGAGCTGCAGAGGGTGAGGGTCAGCAAGGTCTGGTGTGAGGTTATGGGGAGGAGGACAAGGCCACGCACGATTTCAAGTCCTCGGTCAATCTTGCAAGCAGTATTGCAAGTCTACTCCTTTCGCTGTCTTTACTGCTGTCTCTCCTCCGGCCAGTAATACCACGCTGCAAAGTAACGTCCTCGACCTCCTGCCTTAAGAGTTCAAGCTCCTCTTCAATTCCCTTGAGACTCTCGTGTATCTCTGCACTAAGTTCCAATCTCACGTCGCCTTCCTCTGCGCTATCCAGTGGCTGCGAGCCGGGCTGGAAGTCTAATTTGGCGAGGCGTTGGATGAGCTGGCCGATGGCCTTGTTCGACTCAGAGAGGGCGTTTAGGCGCTTGGTGAGGGTGAGGGTGAGGGTGTGCGTGTGCGTGTGCGTGTGCGTGGTGGAGGGGAGGGGCGCCATGATTTGGCTCGGAATGCGGAGAGGGTTGGTCGCGGTATGCAACTTGGCCTATGACGGAGATGGTACGGTGGGCCGTTTGGTGGGGGAGAAAGCGCGCAACGTGTCTAAACGACTCTCCGTAGCTCGACTTCCGCCCGCAAACCGCAAAGAATACCTCTCGAGCACGGACGTATCGCGAAAGTGCGCCCGTAAAGACTGGAGACGGCCATTGCAGTAGACCCTTGCCGGACACTTACTGGTATGCCATCACACTCACATAGTCCACAGACTGACTAATCTCATGTAGATAGTTCCTCCCCTCACATCATCATCGCCGCCATGATCACCAGATTCCTGACCGACGTCCGCGTAACCTTCAATCCCTTCTCCCCGCGCTCGAAACCCGCCCGCCTCTTCCTGTCTCTGATACCACCCAACGCGCGTGCAGATGGTATGAAGATCGAGTCCAAGATGCTGCCACGGGACAGCAAGGAGCCTGCAAGCCTAGGCGTAAAGTTCAGTATGTACTTCTGCTGGGGTCCCTATTTCAGAGACTAACACATGTGCGCAGAAGACGGCAAAGAAATGAACCTCGACCTAAGCAACATGCGCATAACACAAGTCGTCGAGGAAGTCGATAGGCATTCACGATCATTAGCGCGCAAAGACGAACTGGCGGGCAATTGAAGGGTCAATTTCCTTCAAATCATTGTATATATATATACACCGTCACAAAGCATCGGTTGGCGTCACGGTCGCATTTTAAGTGGGGCACTAGTATGACGATTTGTTTATGCTTCTCATGAGTCTATGTACCGTTGTTCATCGGCATAGCCATGCACTTGTATCTACCGTCTACCGTCGTAATCGCCCAAAAAGATATCCAGGCTGGCCATCTGGCACTGTCGATGCAGTATCGATATATCGCCGCTTCCTTGAAGTCTCTTTCGCGGTCATTTTGTGCTCCCATTAGAACTAGTTGGAGGGGGCACCAGAGATGTAGAACCACTTGTCGATGCTGGGGTCGATGGGCGCGGGTGCCTTGTTCTCGCCAGGAGGAATGCTGAGCGAGCTGGCGTCGGTGCGGTCGGGAGAGTTTGATACCGTGGTGTTGGTGCTGCCGATGTGTCAGTAAAGATAGAATACCAGCAGACTCTGGTTTACGTACAGGCTGATCTCATCCTTGGGGGTTTTGCCAGTAGCAAGCTTCTCCCAGGCCTCGGCGCACTCGCGGACAATGTCCATGGCGTACTTCTTGTTCTTGCACTCGCCAGAGAAGGCGAACTGGTTCTCGGGCTTGCCGTCTGGGATCTTGTAGATACGGAACCACTCGTTTGTGGCGCGAAGAAGGCCGGGCAGGTGGCGCTCGACGTCTTCGACGTCGTTGAGCTTGGGGGCCAATGGGTCGTTCACGTTGATAACCATGATCTTCCAATCAGTCTCACCCTCATCGAGCAGAGCCATGACACCGAGGACCTTGACCTGGATGACCTCGCCGGGCTTGGCGACAAGCTCGCCAATCTCGCACACGTCCAATGGGTCGTTGTCACCCTTGGCCTTGGTTTCCTGGTGGACAACGTTGGGGTCCTCCCAGGTCTGTACAGCATCAGCATGTGTCTGCGTATTATCCGATATCCGGGGCGCGCCATCGTACCTGAGGGAAGGCACCGTAGTTCCAGAGGTATCCCTTGTGGGGGAAGCAGTTCCTCACGTAGCGGAGCTTGCCCTTCTTGATGTCCTGCTTGATGGGGTTGAGCTGCTCCTCCTTGGAGATCTGCGTCTGTTGTCAGTATTCTGCCTGTCGCAGAGCACTCGTTCGAATCCATCAGGGACGCGTACCTCCATCTTCGCGTTGGTCCAGCGGGGCACCTCAACGACCATGTTGAGGACCGTCTGCTGCTCATTGGCGTAGAGCGGGATGTCGTGCCATGGAGAGACGAGCTGGCCGTCCTTCTCGATGAAGATGCGGTGCTCGAGCGTGTTGGCCGAGCCAATCTTGCGGGTGGTGTAAGACATGTTGGGTGAGTTCTTCGTAGCAGCTGTACGGATGGCTGTAGAAGAAGCTGTGGTGTCTAGATGCCCTGCGAGTAGACGAGCCCTAGAGTTGATTTTGTCGTTGAGGGGTCTAGTAGTGGGGCAGCTGCCAGGCGGGGAGCTGCGTTGGGATGGCGCCACCGTGACGAACGTCACCGCCGACTGTCTGCATGAGACAGCCAACGAAAGGGGAAAAGAAAATTTGGGCCGAGAACCTAGTTTCTGGGCCGAACAGAGCCTCAATAGTGATTGATGGACGGACATACAGACGGCATCAATCCAGCAGACTACTAGACGAAAACCGTAACCGATTCTCCCCTCTTGCGAAAGCCCAGACCGAGGATCAAAAAAAGACGACGATGCGGAGCGGATGCCGGAGCTCCTAGGTCCAAGGTCCCATCTTTACGCACGGACCTCGACTCCGGCAAAGCTACTTCGGTACTTTTTTCACCATGAAGTAATTGTACAATTGCCAGAATCCTCCATGCAGCTGCCAGTGCTTTTCATGCATACGAGGGGTTGCAACACTATGAGGCGGTCAGAGACACCCCGCATGGATTGAACCCAATACATTTTCAATACAGCTTCAATACAGCTTCAATACAGCTTCAATACAGCTTCAATACAGCTTCAATACAGCTTCAATACAGCTTCAATACAGCTTATTCGGCCGCCAAAACCCCGGTGCCACAACGTCGTCGCCGGGCCTGGGATCCTCACTAACATAATTTACAGCAAACGTGTTTCCAACATTATAGACATCGTTACCGTCTTCCTGGTCATACGGTGTTTGCTCCTCTGGCATCTCATCCCAGTCATCCTCGCCATAATACAGCCCGCCATCCTCATCAATGTCATCTTCCTGCACGGCGTATGTGTCGCCCTCGAAGTAATCATCCTCTAAGGACTCTCGGGGTAGATGCCTTCGTTTAGCTTGCTGTTCATAAATGCTAGGGCCAGTGAAGTTGGGCCGCACTCGGCTTTGACAAGGTGGGTCCACGAATCGCACAGTAGGAGTGCGCTGTGTCTCAGGGTAGGGGGTTGTCCTGTGCTGCTGCCTGACCGGTGGAAACAAAAACACTGGTTCCGCCCTCTTAGTATGTCTCATTCGCGATATGGCTGCCCGGCGTTGTTCTTGGAGGGTGTGCTTGCATTCCTGCAGAACCCTTCCCAAGTCTGACGAAGTCTCCAGACTATCCTCGCCACCGATGTACTCCTCAGGCGTTCCATGCTGCCGGCTGTTGAGTTGTAATCCTTCGCCCGAATCTGGGAACGTCTCATGCTTTGCGTTGTGTAAGAGGGTTGCTGGTAGACTTTGGTGGGTGTCTACGCTTATACGAGGAGGTATCGTTGGAGGCCTCGATGACGGCGAGCAAGCTGCCTCGCTGCTTTGAATCCTTGCCCATCGGTCGACAAGGTTCGGCCGCAGCGGAGATGATGTGCGTTGAGGGTAAGATTGCGAACTAGAGGCCCGGCTGTTTGTTGGAGCCAACGAAGATACTTTGAAGCGACCAGCCGTATCGTCTACACTTTGCTTAGCAAGTGAAGGAAGCGCTGGCCGCTTGAAAGGGCTTTCTTGATCTATCTCGCAGTTGTGCTGGTGGTGGGGGTCTGGATCGCGCTGGTTACCGGGCGTGCGATGATCGTTTTGAATACGTGCTGGTGTTGTGCTTGGTGCTCGATTGGATTCAGACCAGGACACATAGCTGGTGCTTTCGTGGCGTGGACCTCTGCCCCCGAATCCTAGATACGACTCTCGGTTATCAGGCTCTACTGTAGGTACAACCGCCTCAGTCATCGAGACTTGATCACGGTGGCGCCGCTTAGCCTCTGGTGGACTGTTGCCGTTCTCTTCTCCTATTACAGGGCGTACTGAAGTGAAGAATGCCGAAATCTCTCCTTCCTTTGTATGGGTTTTGTCTTTCTTGCGTTTCTTCTTGAGGAGTTCTGGCTGAAGGGTAGGTTCGGGGGGTTCTTTGTGTTTTTGCAAAAACTTCATCTCGGAGAAGACAAGGTCGGGCACTGTAACAACGTCAGTGTCATCGTTTGTGTATTTCCGAAGTAGACATGGATACCCGCAGGAGCTTCGGACACCCACTGCATCATACCACGTCGTGGAAACGATGTGGAGCACTTACAGCCGCGGCCTTTAACTGTCGTCGACGTCTTCCCCTTGTTGAACAAGCCCAGTTCTTGTGGCTTCAACTGTAATAATCTTCAGCACACACCTTCTTGCGCAAGCCTCCTGGCTGCTGCATGAGCATCTTACAGTCAGCCGATCCCTGGATACGTTTTTGGCCTTGAAATTCTGGATCACTTCGCCAGGCTTTCCATTCTTCTTGCGTTTGGCTCTACGTTGCGCTTTCCTTCCTTCGTCTTTACGCCCTCGATGTACACGGGAACTCGGCTCGTAGCGGTCGGGGCGCGTCTTCCGCCTGGGTTTGCGAGCATACTGACTGTCATTGGAACAGTCGCTTGATGTGGGATAGGGAACCTCGCTGGCACTCTTGTCTCTCGTCTCTTGCCGAGGAGAGTGGTTTCGTGGAGGGAGAGGTTCCAGAAATGAGCTGTCCGACTTGGAGCGTCTCCGCGGATGCTTGCGCCTGAGGATCTCGCGAGGGGCTTCCGGCTGCTCTGTCTCCTCCAACCACTTCCGAATATCCATTCGGGCCAAGTCAATGAGTTGTAGCAAGACAAGAGTCGCTGATGATGACACGTTACGGCGCAGACGGGTCGGAGATGGGGAGTGACAGTCGGTGGATGGCCTTGGTCGGCGCAGTCTAACGTCGAGACCGAGGGAAGGGACGATGAAGGATGGCCCGCTCGATTCGGATCGGGTCTGCCAACTGGGGAAGCATGACGATGCAGATGGCTAGAAGAAGCTGCAATGTCTACAAGTCGTCGACCCCTTCCTTCCAACGGGTAAAGGAAGGCATCGTGTTTGAACGGCGCAAATCATGGAGGTAGTCAATACGCCTCGAGTATTTACCTGAGCGGCTGGGATTGACCAAGATGCTCATGGTCAATCCTTGGCCACTACACATAGCCAGTCTACTCCAGGTTCAGACGGGAGCCATGGAAAAAGTCGATGAGGGCTCATTCCGAAAAATTTCAATTCGGGTGAGTTCTCGGGCACCACGACGCCAGGGCCATGGATGCAGCTGCAGCAACAGCAGCATGCAGACGCAGGCGCTGGGAAAGATAACTGTATTCGCCAGTGGCCTGATGCTGGACCGCGTCGGATGATGACTCTCATTTACGCTTTCTCGTAATATGTCTCAGTGTATGGCGCAGGATATCCCAGGCTCTAAAAGGGTCCAGCATCCGCGCAATGTCCCCCGCCGGTCAACGTTCCTCTATCCCATAGCCCTTGATGAGGCCGCAACGGTGCCACGAAACAAGCCCACGTTATACATCTAATCATCCGTCGCCCGTCAGTCTCCAGACTCCACGCTTCTCGTCGCCCTCTTGCACAACCACGGCGAGCTGTCAAGGCGCACGAGCCATGTTGGGATGCAGAGGGCCTGGAAGTTTAGGCCCGATCCCCACACCATCTGACTAGCGATGGCGACTTGATAAGCTTCTTTGAACCACCATCTTCTGTCCAATGCCTGCCCGTCGTTGGACTTTTTCATTCAGCGCGACGCTTTCTCTGTAGCCACGCTCGTAGATCGCTGCTCTCTCGAGCGCGCAACCTGCTCGTCGTGCAGGCCTTTCCATGCACTTGTTTTGCAGTCGCCCAATGATGCCCCCGCGCATATGCCGGCACTCTCGAGAGGAACGATGGATCGAGGCACCTATCAAAAAAATCGTTTTCTCTGGCTCGTCCACGGCCCTGCAATTGGGCAATGCCTAGACTCGAGCTAAAGTGGGCTGCATATACCCAGCATGAACAGACAGACACGGGACACACTAACGAGAAGCTGCCTGCCGACATGTGTGGCAGAACCAGTATTTGGCCTCTATCATCGTCAGCTGCATGCTTCAACACAGGCCATCCGTATGGGTCGCCGTCTGCGAGGGGCCGGTTCCGTCTGCGCTGCTGCAGGGCATCTCCGAACTGCGATACACACTGGCTGAACACCCACATTGCATGCTATTGCTCACCTCCGTCCATCCACGTCGCTCTATAAACCGGGCCCTCTGCTATCCAGTCCGTGCGCCAACCTTGGTCTTGGATACAGTTAGCGCTCTTTCATCTGGTGGAGGGGTACTCATATCGTCGCTTGCCCCGCCAACCTAGACGCTTCACTATCTCTGCTCCTCGACCTGTGCCATCACATTGCGACAGCCCTGCAGCCGTCTATTCTCTCTTCTAACGCTCCAGAGCACTCGCTTACGCCATCGTCACCGATTCAGCTTGGTGCTACAATACTAAATGTTCGTTCTGTCACGTTGCTACATACTGCCTGCACGGGAAGCCGCCATGGGCTCCTCGCCTTCCCCGGCATTTCCTTTGTCTTACACCTCCTGTCAAATCCTGTCTTGAGCCTTTCTGTATCGCGCGCGTTGTTTCGAGTTGCGAGAGCTAGTATTGAGACCGTTCAGTGTTCGATTCAGACATCACTCTCAACATGTCTAAACTCTTCATTGGGTAAGTGCGCAATCCTTCCACCGCACCGACACAGCTGACGCTTTGCAGAGGCCTAGCCTGGCATACCGACGACCAAGCTCTTCGCCAAAAGTTCGAAGAGTTCGGTCAAGTCGAGGAAGCTGTGAGTGACTGACGACTTGACGAGCACCGTCACATGGGCTAGACCCATGCTCACACTGCAACAGGTTGTGGTTAAGGACCGCGACACTGGCCGCAGCCGAGGATTTGGCTTTGTCCGCTACGCCCAGGACACCGAGGCCGATGTCGCTATGGAGGCCATGAACAACGAGGAGTATGCAGTCCTCACCTCTCGCGTCTTCCCCCAAGAGACACTCAACGCGTTTCCTGATCACTAGAGCGAATGCGCTGACCATTCCAGATTCGACGGACGTAGGATCCGCGTCGACAAGGCCTCTGACCGCGCTGGAGGTGGTGCTCCCCGAGGCGGCGGCTATGGAGGTGGCGGCGGTGGATACCGTGGAGGATACGGTGGAGGACAAGGAGGAGGACAAGGAGGAGGTAAGATTCCCAAATTACACCTCTCCGTGACTGATGCTAACTATATCGCCAGGCTATGGTGGCGGTGGCCGCGGTAAGCATTCTTCGCCCAATCCATCTCAGTGACGATCTAACTAGGTAAGAAGGTTACGGCGGCGGAGGCTGGGGTCCATCCCAAGGCGGCGGTGGCGGCGGCGGTGGTTACCAATCTCGCGGTGGCTACGGTGGTGGCCAAGGAGGCGGCTACGGTGGCGGACAAGACCAAGGTGGTCAAGGTCAGGGCCAGCAGTGGTAGACACCCTGACGGCCCCTCGTTCCCCGGTCCTGTGCTCTTAGAATGACAGATGGTACAACTTTGCTAGCTGAGGGCAAGAGCGCCCCTGGGGTTGGACCTGGCTTTACACGATGAGGATCTCTTGACGTTAGCTGATATCGCTCCTCGTCGAATGGACGATGCTACAATTACGGGCGTCTCGTATTATGTTTGTTAATGGCAGTAAGGGTGGTTGGTACTGAGGGATGAGATACCCATTGAATCAGGAGGTGCTGCTACTCTGTACTTGTCGCGATAAGGCTTGAGTTCCTTTACACACGTTCGTTCCGATTTCATTCCAGTTCTCGTGGCCCTCCAGGCATCAAAAGCTGTGCTATTTCAATGAGACTTTCAAGCGTGACTGAAATTGTGCCTGAGGCAGTATTTCGACCCCACGGCTCCGCTTCCAGTGATTCCGTCTATGTCTGCGCAATCCCCATTATCAGATCCTAATGCCAGCCCAAAGACATGGTTAACATCACATCACTATCGTCATGAGGCTCTGCGGTCCCTAACGGGTACCTCCACAGCAAAAGTAAACTTCGCGACAACGCTACCCTCGATCATCACGCGATTCCCTAGGCACTTCTGACGGAACCTAATGCATTACTCAATCTTATGCGCAACAATGCAGTCCTGGCACATGAGAGAATGCAGCAACGAGTCCGGTTTAGACAGCGCATTGTGACGCCTGGTGCATGTTGCATACATAGCCGCCGAGAATTTCTGCTCAAGCTGCAGCACCAGCGCACCTGGGCATGCTATAAATGCAGGTTTCTGCAAGTGATCGATGGGCTGCGGGAAGTCATGCGCACTTGGTGCTGGGCCTGCCATGACCCTCACGCACGTCCGCTTTATTTGCTTTCTGCTGCTGCCTGGCGAGGTGATCTTCATCTGGGGCCGCCCGTCGAGCCAGGATGCGAGATTGAACAAGTTGGGGCGATGAGGCACGCCTAACAAACAACCCCGCCTCTCTACATACTTTACCAACCTCGGTACCCATCGCCGATACATTATACATCAATCACGTTTGTATTTTATTGCTTTTGCTTCGAAACAGCCTGCACCGACTTCAATCACATCATGAAGAGTTGGAACGGGCTGGACGATGCCGCGGCGCCGGTCCAGCCTCGACGGACCCAGGCTCGGTGGCGTGCTTTGTCTGCGACCTTCGTCACACTCGTGTGCCTCGCAGCAGTGGATACCATATTTCCTGGATTGAAGACATGGGATGTGTCCTCAGCTTTGAGGGAAAAGCCTGTGTTGGCCCATACCGCTTTTCAATGGGATGAGGTATGTTGAGGGAGCGTTTCCTGAGCGTCACACCGCACACGTGGGCCTGCAGCCACTATGCATCTTATCAGATCGAATGACATCGCAACGTCGAGTCGCACAGCAGACGGCTATTCTACTCGAGAATTGCCTTGGCAGCATCGCGGAACACGACGCGTATGGCATCTCGCATAATACGATTGAGAAGCGTGCTACCATTGGTGGCCTGATTATATTCCATCTTGGCCTCGACCGTCGCGAGAACACAATCGCCTGGACGCATGAGCAACTATACAAGCCATCGAGAAGTTGAGCGGTGAAACCTCGACGAACAGCCGTGGAGATGTGTGAACGCAGAACTGATCAGACCTCAGATCTCGCCGAGTGAGCATCTACAATTTCACAAATGTTTCGACGCCTTTGAATGCGCGAAATTGAAGTTGCCGCTGGACTACTTCAGTGGCACTTACCCCAACCACACAGTTAGCGTCGCCATTCTCAAAGCACCGGCTATAGTACCGGTCGACGACCCACGCTATGGAGGACCCGTCCTGATAAACCCCGGTGGACCGGGAGGGTCAGGTACAGGGCTCGCGCTCGCTATAGGAACATCACTCCGATCCATCGTCGACTCCGATGAGTCCCCTAACATTACTTCTACCGACGCGAGGTATTACGATGTTATCGGATTTGATCCCCGAGGCATTGGCTTGACGAAACCCACTGCCCGGTGCATGCCCGACCAGCCTTCAGCATGGTCCTGGAATCTGAGAGAAAATGATGAAGGCCTTCTTGGAAGCTCAGATGCAGCACTTGGAAGGCTTTGGACCATGACGCATGCCTTTGGTGCTTCATGCAAACTGGCTGAGGACGAACAGAATGGCCCGGACATCAAGCAATATATGTCTACTGCATTTGTCGCCCGAGACATGTTGGAGATCACCGAGAGGCACGCTGAATATGTGGCAAATGAGGTGGCTCAGATCGCCGCTCGAAAAGCTGGCAAGCGGCCCGGATGTCACAAGGGCGCCTACATTCCTGGAAAAAGTAAGTTGCACTACTGGGGCTACTCATATGGAACTTATCTCGGATCAACTTTTGCCTCCATGTTTCCGGATCGCGTTGGACGACTTGTTCTTGATGGAGTTGTTAGTTCGTACGATTACAATCACTCGCTTGGGAACGGGAGCCTGACGGATTCCGAAAAAGCCCTGAAATCTTTTTACACATTTTGCTATAATTCAGGTCCCGAAGATTGTCTCCTGACGACCGCGAATTCTAGTGTTGCCGACATTGAAGAGCGTTCCCTGAAAATCATTGATTCGCTGTACCACAATCCACTTGCGATGGTTTCATCCGAAGGACCTGACTTCTTCACTTGGTCTGACATCAAGATGTTGATCTTTGGCTCCGTGTACATGCCCCGATTCGCATTTCCAATGGTTGCAGAGGTTCTTGCAGCTATCGAATCAGGAGGTGGTGGAGCCATTGACAGGCTTGCTTGGGCATTCCGCTATGCTCACATCTACTCATGCCCTGCTGATCCTTCCAAAGAATCTGGTTACGAGGGACCTCCTATTGTGGCCACAATCTCTATCCTTTGTGGCGACGGCGTCGATCAGACTCACCTTACCAAAGACGAGTTCGCTGAGTACTGGAATCTTTTGGAGGCAGTATCGCCCATGTTTGGCTCTTATTGGAGTATGCTGCTCATGCGGTGCACAGCATGGAAGATTCAGGCGAGCCACAAGTTTGAGGGGCCTTTTGGTGCCAATACTTCGAACCCAATTCTGTTTCTCTCCAATACCGCCGACCCCGTCACTCCTCTACGCAGCGGCCGCTATATGAACAGTCTATTTCCGGGTAGCGGCCTTCTGGTGAGTGACCATGCAGGTCATTGTACCCTTTCTGGCGTCGACGGCTGCATTTTGGAGCGCGTGAAGACCTATTTCCAGACTGGTAAGCTGCCACCCCCAGGTACCGTCTGCGTGCCGCCACCGAGCCCTTTCTCGCTCAACTCAACCGACCCGGACTCGCCATTCTATGACCCTTCCTTGGGCAGTGCGAATGTAGTCACGCTCCACACGGATGAAATGGACTGCAAGCAACTTCGTCTTCATGATGCTGGCTTAAAGTTGCAGCGAACGGTTGCGGAGAGTGGTATGCTGAGTATGAACATGCCAGGTAGCGAGAAAGTCAGACGTGCGATACACGCTGCTGTGAACAATCATTGGTAAAATGGCAGGTCGGATAGAAATGTTAACCGTTACACTCGTTACGTCAATAACAAAGAAACAAGCATTCTGCGCATCTCCGCTCAACGATATGTAGGACTGGGACACTCACTTTCCCACGTGATATTTCCAGCAACATGTCTTCCCATGGACACGGTACTAAAAATCCCAGCACACTTGTCACCGTGATATAGCTTGACATTTTGGCAGACGGGGAATACAAATACAGGGGTCCTCTTCACACCTTGGCTCCCATTTACTATCTTTCCCTAAAATAATTCTGAAAACTAAAACGGGGACTCCAGTGGATAACGTTCTTCTGAGAGCTCCTCCTGAAAAACATTGAAGGGGGCCGCACATGTCCGGCCATTATCACGAAACCTCGTTGTCGAAAAGAAACGGAATTCGTGGCCATGTGCACCGTGCGTCAAAATAGAGAGGTTGGAATCCTTATGTCTTTCCTCGACTCAAAGTACATCCTTTACTCAAAGGCCATGCTAGCGTTGACAGAGTTAGACGCCTACATAAATACATTCGTTTCTTATCTTTCCTTGATCCTGTGTAAGCCCGTCATCATTCGTACAATAAATTGCTCGCAGACATTTTGCATGGTTGAGGACTTTCCCGCTTTCCAATTTCAGAAAGAGAAAGCTAGTACTGGAGTCACGTTTCCTGTGCCATGGTGCGGCGATTTGACGTCAAAAAGATACACGAGTGAGACGTGTTTGCTGGTTGTTGTGAGAAAGTCTTCCAATTTTGAGAGACTGGTTGGAGGAGACGAGGACTTTCCAGGGAATCCATGCTATAGAATTGTTTGCCTGGTCATTGAATGACTGCACCAGTGAACACTATGAGCAGATCTATGCAAATAGAGACATCAAAAGCCATAAGTATTATTTCTATGGGATGGAATCTCAACCATGCAATCACCACAGTATCAATCTCGCTATGCTATGCTATGCAACGCTATGCCAAAAAAAAAGAAACGATTCAGAAAGATGCATCATCACCACCCCTCTGCATAACTACGGCAAACTCGCCGGCCCCGAAAATACCTTGCGTTCTGCCCTCTCCTCCTCCCTCACACTCCACCGAATCTTATTCCCCAAAATCTCCACCTGCCTCTCACACTCCCAAGTCGGCGTCTCAGCGCCCCTCATTCCAATGAACCGCGCAAACATCCTCATCTTGACCCTCAACCTTTCGACATCATCCAGCCTGCAATCATCCGGCAGATTCTCACACTTGTCCAAAAATGGATGCGCCCAGTTCATGGTCATGGGATACTGGAACGTAAATTCCGAGCAGTGTGTTTGCGAGTAAAACATAGCGAGGGCGTCGAGTTGGGCTTCTGTAAGCAGAAAAAGGGAGAACATTGTGGAAGGGAAGTCTGGAGCTGGTTTGCCTGTTTCTACGTGCACGATTGGGGCGATGGTGAGGCGCATTTGGGAGATTTTGGCAGCGAGTAAGGGATTCTGGGTTGAGAGTTTCATCTCGGTGCGCTTCTGGTGGAGGCGCCGTTCTATGAGGCGCGGGTTTGGCCGCTTTGTCCTGGTGATGCCGTTTGCTTTGCTCATGCGTGGGCGAGACATGGATTCGTTTGGGTGGATGGAGAGCTTTTCCTCTTCCTTCTCTTTCTGTTTCGGTATGATTGAATTTGCTGGTGCCGTGGGTTTGCTACGGGAAGAAGCGCGCGTGTGGTACTTGGTGTTGAGTCGCCGGGAGTGTGCATCGAGCAGGGTTGAGGGGTTGCTCTAGTATATAAAGGCAGCACAAACGGACAAAGCTGGTGTGAGAGAAGAATGGGCATTGTTGGAGCTTTGCTCTTTGTTAAGACTGAGAGGCCTAAGACATGATTTCTAGCTGACTCCTAATATCTTGTGAAGAGCAGAATCTTTGTCTTGCTCCTGTCGTATGTGCATTGTGTTCGAGGGCCGAATGGAAGTCGGTTTTACACCTTTACACAGTGTTGCTTACTTCATGGTGTTGGTGATGGCGAAGGAGGCGCTGAGTGATCGTCCTTGTTGAGAATGTGGTGGCGTGATGGCTGACATTGTGATGCGTTGGCACATCTTTCACGACCTGGATGTCGCACGTACAGATCTCTGCTGGATACTCTCGGTAGGGGCTTTGCAAGAGGTTCGGCTTTTCGAGAGGCCGCTGATATTGTTTGGCAAAGCGGGGGTCTCAAGCTTCGCAGAGGACTCCGGACCAAATTTTGGAAAGAAAACAATGTCTCAAGCGTCGACAATGGCTTGCAGAGACACGTCGCTCTCTGCGCCACCGATGGGGTCTGTGCTTTTCCAGAATTTGCTTAGGTGTCGTGCACCACTGTGAAGATGTCAGCATAGTTTCGAGATCATGGGACGTTGTCTTACCTGTCGCATAGGATTGTGACAATGCGATGACCCGGTCCAAGAGACTTTGCGAGCTTCGTGGCAGCAACGCCTTCAATGTGTCAGCACTGCCTGCTGTTCAACGGTTCACAACTTACAATTCACAGCACTAGAGCTTCCAACAAAGATGCCGTCGTGCTCGACCAACCATCGCGCCATGGAGATTGCTTGATCGTCGGTCACTCTGATCGCGTCATCCACCAATTCTCGGCCGACGTCAAAATTGTGCGTCACTCTGTTGATGCCGATGCCTTCAACAATGGTATCCACTTGATGTCGTCGTCGTGTACCTTCTCTTTCCTTGGGATCGAACATGACGCCGTACTTGATGCGGTTGTAGAGACCGCTACCCGGGGGATCGGCAAGAACGACTTTGAGATTAGGCAGCTTAGATTTCAGGAACATGGCAACTCCGGAGATCGTCCCTCCCGTGCCAGCACCACTGATGAAAGCATCTAGCCGATGCCCGGTTTGTTCGTAGATCTCAGGCCCAGTGCCAGTGAAGTGTGCGCGCCAATTGGCTTCTGTCTCAAACTGATCAGCAAATAGACCCCGCCCTGGCTTTTCGGAGCTCGCGGTATGCTCTTCAGCTCGTGCTCGCGCAAGATTGACAAATTGCTTCTGGTCCACGATGGGCGCGGGTCGCACTCTTTCCACTTCAGCACCGAGCTTCAGAAGTAGATCCGACTTTTCGATTGCCATATCGTTCGGCATGCAACTAATGATATTAATTATCATTCTCGCGAGTCAAACGAATAGCTCACATATGGGCTTTATAGCCGCGTGCTCTGCAGATTGCTGCCAGCGAGATGCCGGTGCTTCCTACTGTGCCTTCGTAGATGGTATCACCTGAGTGTGGAACAAGAAGTCCTTTCTCTTCAGCCTGGAGAATATTAAGCAAAGACATTTCATAGATGTGGCTAGTGATTTCCGTAACTTACCATTTGGATGATACTGAGCGCCACTCGATCTTTCGGACTATTGCCCGCTCCATTAAGAAACTAAGCATCTCGCATCAGCAGAATAGTCTTTCCATATCACACAAATTCCCTACCTCTGCTTTGGCCAAAATATCGCAGCCGGTGTATTCAGAGAGGGATTTGATCTTGATAAGGGGAGTGTCGCCAATGCATCCTTCGATACCCTCTTTGATATTCCCCACGCCTTCTGCCAACGAACGCTGAACGTCCAAAAGGCTTTTCTTCAATACTTCCAAGTCATCTATCTTGGCCAAATTGGAGAGCAAACTCTGCTGTTGGGCAAGACGTGAGTCGGAAACCACATTTTCATTTTCTCCAGCAGAAAGCCTCTTATTGTATGCAGCTGTCAAGGCTGCTCCTGCTAAAAAGGCGCCCAAAATATAGTATTTTGAGCGATCCGACGACATAGCTGACACGTGAGGAGTCCAAGGCGAGCGGGTTGTAAAGATGGTCAGGAACGGAGCTTTGGCGATATCCCCGTCTTGGCAAAAGTGCCCGCAAAGCTCACCCACGTGGGTTCGCGCGAAGTCTACCAGCGCTTCCTACGCCGTCGCGACTCATACGTGACGCTGATTCGGGCGCCAATGGACTCACCGCTTGCTACTCAACTCTTCCGCCAGTTGTTCTCGCACCGAGCATCGCAATGCCTTGCCCGCGGAGCTCGGCCGGCTCTCGCAGCTGCCCACATTCCACACCACCAACGGCGCGGGCATGCCACACGGTTGGGTGAGGGGGAGACAAAAAGAGAAAGTAGATGGACACCGAGGAAGAATGCCTTTCCTCATGAGAGGACTGAGGAGTTTGAGAGATATCCCATGGTCACGTCGGACATGCTGCGGAGTAGGAGGGAGAGACCGCGCAGGGTCAAGATGCTTTTGCGGGACTTCATAGAGGGTAGGAGTATACTTCACTTTGGGATTAAACATACTAATACATGTACAGACAGTCTATACAACCCCAACTATGGCTACTTCTCCAAGCAAGTCGTCATCTTCTCACCCGGCGATCCGTTCGACTTCAACGCCATGGGCTCAGAGCACGAATTCTTCCAGCAATTGAGGCATCGCTACACTGCCTTTGAGGATGAGCTCGACTACCGGGATCCAAACGACCTGCGACAACTGTGGCATACTCCCACCGAGCTCTTCTCACCCTACTATGGAGAAGCCATAGCGCGGTACCTTGTGGAAGACTACAAGTACAACTTCTATCCATATCACGACCTGAACATATACGAGATGGGTGCGGGAAATGGTACCATGATGCTGAACATTCTCGATTTCATAAGAGACGTACACCCAGAAGTCTACGAGCGGACAAAGTTCAAGATCATCGAAATTTCCAGCCAGCTCGCCCACCTGCAACAAAAAGGTCTCGGCCATTCCGCATATGCTAGGGGCCACGCAGACAAGGTAGAGATTGTCAACCGCAGTATTTTCGACTGGAACCAATACGTCTCCTCGCCCTGCTACTTTCTTGCGCTCGAAGTCTTCGATAACTTCGCCCACGATGCTCTGAAATACGACTTCGAGACTGGCCTACCCTACCAGTCCCACGTCGTTGTGGATCCTCGCGGCGAGCTATATGAATACTACTCTCGCACTCTCGATCCTCTCGCAAGCCAATTCCTCGAACGCAGGCACGCTGCATGCACGTCATATCCACACCCGCTACAAGGCTCGCGGTTCATGCATAATCTAAGAAGTCTGATACCATTCCGCTCAAACATGAGCATGCCAGAGTACATACCGACGAGACTGATGCAGTTCTTCTACATGTTGTACGAGAAGTTTCCGAATCACAAGTTAATTAGCAGTGATTTCCATAAGCTGGGTGACGCTGTGGAGGGCATCAACGCGCCTGTTGTACAGACTAGGTACAAGAGGCAGATGATTCCTGTCTCTACGCCCCTTGTAAGTCGATATAGTCATGGACCTCATGGAAAGATTCACTCTAACGATCCCTCAGGTACACCAAGGCTATTTCGATATCCTCTTCCCTACAGACTTCGAGGTCATGGAGCCAATGTATACCGCTATCACAGGACGTTTCGCACGCACATACTTGCACGAAGACTTCATGGCTGGCAGAGCGGACATCGCGGAGACGAGCACAAAGAATGGCGACAACCCGCTGTTGAGCTGGTATAAGAACGCAAGCGTCATGATCACAGTGTAGGGTATAGAGACGGAGTATCATGATAGTCAGGGCGATGATATAGGAATACCAATGCTAGGATACCAGTATGCACCGGCAGCTACTCAGGCTCTTGATCCTTCCAGCGAGCTTTGACGGTATCGACATCCATCTCACACACTGCAGCATGTTTCAGCACTGCATGTGCCTTCTTCACGACGGGCGCATCAATCATCTTGCCATCCAGTGTCCATGCTCCTCGTCCTGCCTGATTGGCTTTCTCATCCGCAATGACTATCCTCGTAGCCCACTCAAGCTCCTTCTCTCCGGGGCTGAAAGCTTTGTGGCATACGGCAACCTGGCTTGGATGTATGCACTGCTTGCCATTGAACCCCATACCCTTTCCATTCAGACACTCTTCCTCTAGCGTCTTCAAGCCCTCTTCACCCTTGTAACTTGTGCAGACCAGATCAATGGTGCTCGGGAGTTCGGCCGCGCGCGCCGCCGTCGCAATCGCACTTCTCGCGTACAGGAACTCGGTGAGCGACGGGGTTCGGGTCAGACTCATATCTTTGGCGAAGTCCTCAGCTGCGAAGACAAGACCAGAAATGTAAGGCGAAGCAGCGCATATCGAGCTCAGATTCTGTATCGCCTTTGCGCTCTCTATCAAGGCTATTATGCGCACTGGTTCCCTAGCGCCCTTTTTCCCTCCACTTGGATGGCGCTCTGGGCTCAGATGCCGTATCACATCCGTCACAAAGTGCAGGTCTGCCACACTTTCACACTTGGGCAGCATGATGGCATCCAGATACTCACCCTTGAGAACCTCAGTCAGGTCATCTAGGGCGAGACCCGTGTCTACGCTGTTTATCCTCACACACATTTCCTTTATACCGGCGGGCCGCTGCTTGTTTAGGATGTCGCGTAGGTTGGAGCGGGCGGAGGGTTTCATGTGCGGCGCGACGCTGTCTTCGAGGTCGTAGGTTACATTGTCGGCATGCATGGCGAAGGACTTTTCCAGCATCTTCTTGGAGGATGAAGGGACTACAATTCATCTTGTTAGTATGTCATGGGCGGGAGAAGCTATCGCATGGGCGAGCTGTGGGAGGATATGCTAGAGCAAGCGAATACATACCGTACATGCACGCCCTCCGAATGATTGGCGCTGCCATTGTGCCTGCCAACCAGCTACAAGACAAATGGACAAGGTCGAAGTTGCTGCCGCTACCGCCGTGAGATACAAGCAGCGCAATGTCAAGAAAAGGCAAATAGCCGTTCACGCACCTCGGGCATCCGACAAGTAGGCTATGACGTGCGGGGATGTGCCCGCCAACCCGCCGCGTCTGCAGCTCCACCCCAGCTCGCAGCTCTGCCCCCCAAACGCCGATCGCCGACGCGTCGTCCCTGGGAAAGCCACGTGAAGCTCATCTTCACACATTCGACTTGCACAGCAGCAGCAGCAGTAGTAGCAGTAGCAGCAACCCGCCGCCCAATCATTCTGCCCATGGAGACCGCACAACAAGAGCCAGCGCCCGGCTCGCTGAGCTGGCGCCTTAGCAGCCATCCCATTACGCTGCTCACCTTCCTCTTCTTTCGCATATGTACGTCGCAATGGCCTGCCTCACTCTATACACCAGCTATCCAGGCACCACCACCACGATATCCCCCCAATCCACCCCAGTCCAGTCCTAGATATGTAACTAACACATCCCCCCCCCCCCAGCGTCCCTCCTAGTCTACATCCTCGGCCTACAACTCCTAACCTCCAACTTCGTCCTCATCTTCATCATCACCATCTTGCTGCTCGCCATGGACTTTTACTACCTTAAGAACATTGCGGGCCGCCGCCTTGTCGGGCTGCGCTGGTGGAACGAGGTCGACGCCAACACGGGCGATGGCCGCTGGGTGTTTGAGAGTCTGGATCCAGAGACAAGTCCCAGGCAGATCAATGCGACGGACAAGCGCTTCTTTTGGCTCGCGCTGTATGCGCAGCCCGTGCTGTGGGTGCTACTGGCTATTGTTGCGCTGGTCAGCTTGGAGTTTATCTGGTTGACGCTTGTTGGTATGTTTGGTTCGCTGTCTTCTTTTCGTCTTTTCTGCGGGCATCTGCGGAGGCTAATGTTTGAACAGTCATTGCCCTCGTTCTTACCATCACGAATACCCTCGCTTTCTCCCGATGCGACAAGTTCAGCAACGCGACCGGTTTCGCCTCCAACGCCATGTACGGATCTGGTCTGGCGAGAAATCTGGCTGGTGGCATGATCTCGAGCCTGTTCAGACGGTGAAGGCACACTATGTGAAGAGGTTACTTGGACCCTCCTATACTCTTTTTTTTTTTTAAAAAAAAAAGTAGAAAGATGAAGGAAAATGTATCACTGGGTGTGAGATGTGTCGCGTTTACTCGGAGTTTACTACATATATACCCTATATCGATTTCTCAAACCCTCAAATCTTGAACCTTCTACTGCAGAGCTACAACCTTGAGCTAGAAATCAGCTCACTCAATATCCCCTGCCTCGGTTCACCTCGTTAATCAGGTTACCTCCGCTCCTATGCCTCTTGATGTTCTCGATGAGTACCTGGAAAGCGCGGTCGGCATACACATCTGACGCTCCGCTGCAATGCGGCGTGATGAGCACATTTGGCGCATCCCAGAGAGGATCATCTTCGGGCAATGGCTCAGGATCAGTTACATCAAGGGCAGCGCCACTAATGTGTCCCTTTTCCAAGGCTGTGGTAAGAGCCTTCTGGTCGATGATCTGGCCGCGCGCAATGTTGGCGATATAAGTGCCCTTTGGATTAGATTTGTGCAGGAGCTCGAATTCTGGCGTGGAGAGCAAATGTGTGGTTGCTTTGCTATTCGGCGTCAGTCATGTACTATCAATGTGCTTGGGTACATCTATTAAGCCGGCGAGAATCGATACTTACGTCAACGGCACCGAGACAACGAGCAAATCAATCTCTTGCTTCAGGAATTCATGGATATCTTCTTTGTTCGTACCACTGTACCAAGCACTGGGAATACTGCCATCAGGGTCGCCAGTGCCAGGGACAATGTAGCCGTTGTCGTGCTTGGACTCTGGCGTTTTGCGAGGCGACGCCGTGTAGGCTATCACGTCCATTCCCATTGCTTTCGCTACATGGGCGACTACATTCAAAAGATTAGTTCTAGGACGGGCGAGCTTTACACAATGGTCGAGGAAGCATATCAAAACATACCTTGTCGCCCGATACTTCCATAGCCCAGAATTCCAACCCTCTTGCCCACGCGATCACTAACATTCATGCCCACCTTCTGGTCCCATACCTTCTTCTTCTGGTTGTCATAGAGCTTTGGATAGCCGTGGCTATGTACAAGGTCCATCATAATGATCCACTCCGCGATTTGCGGGCCATGAACGCCGTTGGCCGAGCAAAGCGGGATCTTGGAATCAGTGTAGATGGGGTGATTGGTGACATGATTGGTGCCTGCGGAGTAAAACTGAATGAGTTTGATCGAGGGGATATCGGATGGGGTCTCAGGTAGCCAGAATAGTGTTGCTAGGTAGTCTGCGCGACGGATAGATTCTGTAAAAAGAATAAAGAATACACGTTAGTCAAAGTCGGGATACTGCGTATGCATTTTAGAGATACGCGAGCGGGGGATCTGGATGTAAAAGCCTAGGGTCATACGGGTATTCACCGATCACTAAACATCCAAACCCATCCCTCTGGGCCCAGCGTCGCACAACAGGAAAAGATCTCGGCTACACCAAACTCGGCATCTTATAATATTTTTCTTACATACCTTCTGGCACATCGACAAGCTCCGCCTTGCCATTCTCGAACTTGGAATGGTAGTACTCGACTTTGACATCATCGAACGCCTCTTTCAGGGCCTTGATACCGTGCGTAGCCTGCTCTTCGGGCCATGGTAGTGCGCATAGCACAAGTTCTTTTTCTTTCGACGCCCCGTTTCGTTCCGGAAGGTCTGGTCCACCTCCCATGGCGACCATACTAGCTTGGATTCGAGCGAGATCGGAAGGAGTCTGTTGGAGATGCGGAGAAAGGAACTGCAGTACGTTCGGCTGCAGGGACAAGTGGATCTCGGAGAAGAGAAGGCGAGGACGCGACAGTGGGGTCAATTCGCTTTGCGACCAAGAGAGACGTTTAGGGCTCGCAGAGAATGTTGTGTCGCTTTGCTTTGTGGTCGTGACGATTGCGCAATAGTGGGGAAAGAGCGCCCCCGTACACCTTCTACGCGATGGTGGGGTGCCTCTTTTATCCTTTGGTTCTGCTTGCCACTTCCCCCAAAGACATCACGTTGCTTACGTCCGTAAATCCACAACATATATAAGCTGCCGCCGGAGTCAAGGACTTTGTGGATTTCCCATCAGCGTTTTATTCTGGACTTCGACCATGACGATGACGATGAGTAAGAGCTAGGTGGAGTGGAAGATTTGATTGGTGTTGGGGAGAGACATGGCTGCTACTGTGAACGAGATGTGCTTAGAAGATGGACGCCTTTGGGGTTCTCGTATGATTGCGTTCTTACCATACGGTGACTGGTGATCGCGGATCTCTGTAGGAATCAATCGACGAGACGGCATCCCTGCGGCCACTAGGAAAGGAATTGCGCAATCCGGGTTGCACAGGCTCGACCTTACGAATGCTGATATCAACTAGGCGTCTACATAAAAGATCAGATCACACTTGGTCCTCCCTAGTAGTGTGAGGGCTTCGACGTCACCATCAACCCTGGGGATATGAAGCGGATGAAACGCTGCGAAGAACGCTGACAACAATTCATGCATTGCGTAGATGAAGATGCACACGCGGGCGAATGAGCATAAACTTCAGACGACCAAATTACCATCGGAGAGAACATGCACGGAACAATTTGATAGTGAACATGCGAGAGGTAGGAAGCATTGCACAAGATGACACGTGACGGATTGACGTCGGCCTTCGTACCCTGGAGGAAAGGAACATCTAGTTACGACGATGGCCTCGAACTTGATGCGACGAGGCATGCGCGATTCTTATACAACTCGTATCGGTCAGTTGAAAACGTACCATCAACGCTCAGGAATGTCGCTCGACAACTCTTACACATACTCGTGGAGCCCGCCAACTTGCATCCGAGACACGACGTCGTGACAAAGTAGTGAGGTGCAGATGCCAAAGTTTCCAACTCACCCCCCCTCCCCCCAGTATCCCGTCGACGCAGGGGACGGCGGACACTGAGACTCGAGTTTCCAAAAGGCATGTCCTTGTTTCGCACATGGCCGACAGGCCTATGTTAACGGCCCGTCACTGCCCCAGTAAGGCCCCGGGCTTAAGAGGGCCCAATATTGAGAAGAATATCTGGCACCACATAAGCCATTGGATTTCTACCGTAGCTATTATGTTCATCCCCTTTGCAACTCTCTCGCAGCGCCTCCCCCAGGGTGCTCTCCCGTCTCATCATCTCGCTTGCTCGTCTCAACGAAGCCGTGCTGAGCCGAGCCGTTGAAAGGAATCCTGCTCACCACGCCCGGGCCACCCAACACCCATGTTGCGTCGCATGCCTCAGGCGGCCTGTCTGCTCCGCGGCCCAGACACCTGTTCCTGCAGCTCGTACCGAGCGCGCACGCGTTCATGCCATGCGCGCCCAGATAGCCTCTCGTTGCCACAATCCTCCAGGAAGCAGGGAGCCGTGACGGCCAAAAACTGGCGTGTGTTGCGCATCCACACAAACGTTGCAAAGGAGCTACCTTCTCTTTTCATGGGGTTCCTCCGCTTGTCTGGCGTCTAGTCGCGTGTCGTCCCGGTGAACCATGTTCTGGAAACTGGGGCTTTGCCGTCTTTTGTTGAGAAGGATGCTATCTGGGGTCCTTAGAGGGGGGGAAAAGTAGTGCAGATCATCCTTCACGCACGTGAAAGGAAGCAGGAAGACGACATGATCTTCTGTGCCCTTGCAGCCGGAGCCCACGGACGTATGGTGTTTTGGGGTGCGGAACTGCGTCGCATTGATGAAATTCTGCTAGCCCACTGTTACCTGGGCGAGAGGTGCGGAGCGCGGAGACACTTCTATGCATCGCCGCATTCGAGATAGCGACCCAGTGGCACGGTGAAAGATGGGGCGTAAGCACGGCATAACGTTGATTTGTCAATTCGTGAAAAAAAATTTGACGGCAGGGCATCATCGCTTCCATCATTCGACCTTAACGGGAAAGTACCGAGATTCCGTCAGCACCAGGGACGTCGCTGACGGACGCGAGCCAGGGGCCCTGGTGATGAAGGGATATGGTCCTGCTTCCTATTGCTACGTTCTTTCCGGGCCCTTCCTTTTTGCTCGGCGACGTACTGACAGAGTACCCCTCGACCTTGCCTCGATCGACATATAGGACAAATTGTATTTATCCATATTACCGGTACATGACAGGCCTCCAGTCTCTTAATGAACCTTCTCGAGACGACATTAGGCCTTCAGACGTTGGGTGGGGAAATGAATGGGTGCATGTAAGCGATGACGCAGAGGGGGCATTGAGTTCCATGTTCTTTGTACTTGATGAATTCTACGCTTGCTCTATGAAGGAGTGATTGTCGAACTGTTATCGGCACGGTAGACTTTTGCGATCGCATGAAAAAGGTGATGGAAGCCGGCAATGGTGCCCTGGCTGCAATGAATGAGTGGCTTGAAAACCTAAAGAAGATACCCGAAGTAGGGGTGAACCAGACCAAATCAGTGGGGATGCAAGACATGCTCGGCAAGTTCGCGCTATAGATGGAAGACGAGAAATGGGAAACAAAGGGACGTATGTTGCGTCGTTGTTGCCTAGCATCGCTCCTCGGTGGGAGCGTACATTTGTTCGCTAGGTAATTACGCTCCGTGGTGGACATTAGTAGGCGTAAACCTGACCTCTCGTCCATCGTAGACGGGGAAAATCTACATTTTGCGCGGCCATATGCGAGGAAACAGTTCGTAACGCCTTTGTACTCCGAATGGATGAGGCTTAGTAGTAGGACGCGTATCCCTGTGTGGCTGCGGAGCCGAAGATCAACCCGAATGGCAGTAACCCTTGCGCATGGCTAAGGGTAGAGTGCTAACCAAGGCTGCGGTATATGCGCTGGGTTGTACCGTGTCGATCGTGCCACCCGAAAGGCAGATTGGGATCTGTCCGACAATCGGATGCATGCGCATTGTAAAAGGTACTAGCGCCCCGACCGCAGTTGGCGATATTTCGGATCGTGATCTCGGTCGCGTACGGTAAAATGAAAATCGGCTAAGTCAGACAGTAGACTTCGCATGCGGCAAGGAAGTTCCTGGGTGCGAAGCTCCAGTATGACAATCTTTTCAGAAACAAGAAACCCTTTTTGTATTCGTGTTCTCAGATCTTAGTATCGTAATCGGGTGGATGCAGTCCAAGCCCTCCCCTCGCCATGGATGACCTTGGGTCCCAATCTACATGGGCTGCTCGGGATTGTGGTCTCGGTGTGGAAAAGCTCAGCGTCGGACTCTTGTAATCACGCTGAATCTCTTTGTGGAAATGCTCAGGCGTGTCAGATCGAGGGTTGCCCATGACGTAGCTAGCGAGTCCAGGAGTGGTATAAGCACTGGGCGGTGATTGCTGCTCGAAGTTCTTAAGCTCAAAATGGCGTACGTCCTCTATGGGGTTTCTGGCGTCCAAGGATACAAACTCACGGTTCTTGCTGAACTTGCTTCGGATGAAGTCGCGCCATCCCGACATCATGCTCCATCGCCCAAGCAAGAAGAAGACTTGTAGTCCAGCTATCGAGAGCATTATCAAGATAGCGGTTACCATGGATTGGTCGATGGCGATATCCTGACCAAGTGCGAAACATGACTCCAGATCCCGGTTGTATTCCTGCATCAAGCACAGGAGATACGGGTAGATGTCTTCGACGTTGTCGGTAGCGTGGGATGTCGCAGAGTTTAGCCAGATGAATACAATCGAGAAGAAGATAACATCGACGAGAATGAAGACCACAATGGTAATGCCGCGCCATTGGAGGTAAAGCACCTTGCGTACACGTCGATAGACGGCTTTGGCGGAACGGTTGCGAATGCTGGTTGTGTAGGAGGGAAGGCCTGCGCTGCTTTGCGTCTCGGTTTTGTCGTCGCTGAACATGTTCTGAAGGTATACCTTGATGCAGTACACGAATCTAGCTCAATGTTAGTCCAATCACTATGGGAGTTCCTGATCAACTTACGTTGCTACCTGAATCACCATAGCTGCGCCTGCAATGGCCAGTAAGGGACCCCAGAAGTCTTTCATGGAGTGCTCCGCATTTACGTGACAAACATCGCCAAATCTGAAGGATACTCCAGTAATCGTGATGGTGATGGTGAAAAAGGCAGCTGCAATGGACCAGCCTAAGCCTTGCGCCCAGTAAAAGAACTTTTTTCCGGGCGTAACATCCCAGCAGATTTGAAGGTGCATGGAAAGAGCGCGAATGAAAATCCAAACGGCCATGGACAGACCCCCGGAGATGAGAAAGGCACCGGAGAAAGCGCATGTTAGGCTCGAGTACATATCGTTAGGGGTAATCTCATCGTAGCATTGCTCCGGTCGGGCGCCAAAGGGGATCACGAAACCAAGTTCCATGAACATTGCAGCAATGATCAGGCAGTAACTGAGATAATGTCGGCGTGTCTTCTCGGCTGGAAGGACCATGTATGAGATCAGAAGGAACACAAGACATATGAGTCCTACGACGTTGAGCGCCTCGGCCACTTGGTAGGCGGTATTGAAGCCTGGGGTTCTTTAGTCAAGTAAATTTGGGCACCGTCTTGAAGGAACATACTCTCTGGGTATAGGTAGTCTGTCAGTGGACATGGCAAGCAGCAGACAAGACCTTGGTTTCCAACAGGCGCGCAGAACCTTCCGTCGACAACTGAGTTTGTCAGAGGATGTACAAGGACTATGACGGGATCACTTACAGCCATCGAAACCAAATTGCGATACATCGTAGAAAGGTGCTGGACAGCGCCCTCTGAGTGTCTGAGTCAATGTAGTGTTGTCGGTCATCTCGGAACACTTGGACGCTTTCTACAACGGATGGATTTGAAGCGTAGAGTACATGCGTGACTCAAATCCGACTAGCAGTATCCCAACTCCGGCCTGAGGTGCAATATAAGGTGGTTGTCGGAGGTATGTGAGGCCCAGCCGGCAAGGCAGCTTCCGAAGTTCAACTCAATGGTGAGTTAGGTCTGTTGTAGTGTATGATGTTGTAAAGCAATACCGTGTAAGTGAAACCAGTGCCAACAATTGTGGTATTGGATCCAATGAATGTCGCGGAGTCAGAAAACGAAACAGAAATATGGAGTACAAGAAGTCGCAGTTCGCCCAGACACGGACTGTATAAAGAGTGAATAAGGTTCTATGGTCGGATTAGAGGCGCACGAGGCCAAAGCGAGTGAAAAATGAACGACGGGACGTTATGGAAGATGTAGGAAAAGGCCGCTGCGGCATAAGGGAAGCTGAACGATGCAGGACGATGCCCTGGTCTTGAAGATGGCTGCTGGTTGGGCCGCCTGTGTGTAGGTCAAGTGGGTGCGGCGATCCTGGAGCGGACAGGCCACCAACCCCTCCCACTCTGCTCTAGTTTAGCGCGACCTCACCCCCAGAGGCTTAGTAGCCAAGACAAGCAGGAGGCGTGCGTAGACGGCTAGGATTCGCAGCAGAGGCGGGTCTGCAGACTGGGATGTCACAGTCGGGTCCAGGCACCGGCCTCGTACGCGCGCAGAGACTGGCCCGAAGGAGCCAGAGGCAGCACGTCGAGCCATCACGTCTTTGCCCTGCTCGTGCAGCGTGATTCGCGCGCATTCGAAAAGGGCTTCCTCTCCCGAAGCTCGACGGCTCCCAGACGGCATACGGCGGGCGTCTAACAGAGATCGATGCGGCGTGGGTTTTGGCAACAGACCACAGGGCTGCCCTTCCAACACACCTACCTTCGAAGAGGCGTCTAACCCATGGATCTTGACGAGGTTGCGATCAGGAACGGAAACTCAACAGAAAGTTCCACTGGTTTAGCGGAGCATGAACCGCCCTGGTTCTACTGCTGCTGACTGGAGCGCCCGGCATCGAGATGAGTGCCCAGCTTTGTCATCTTCCTTGGGATGCCGCGTTACGGGACGAAGCTTGTCTATCGCAGTCAGTAATAAAAAAAAAGGGTAACTCCCGAAGGCCGTCCCAAGCAGCTGTGAGTGGTCAATGAGCGATTCTTCAATTCCTAGCTGCTCATTGCTGACCTCCAATGACGGGATACCCGAACCTTCATTGACCCACAGAGTAAGCTGTGGGACCATGACGACTTTCAGCTTGCTTCGGACCTCAGCGTATAGGAACAGATATGCAGGTCGCAGGCGATACGAATCATGCCATAATTCTCCGGTTTGACACAGCGTTGACAGTCTCGATCCGGAGGATGCACCTGTCAGGCACCGGTGAGGAAGTGGGCTGCGCAGTCAGCGTCCCCGTTTCTGCAACGTCCGGCGTTTTCGAGCCCCTTTTGCCGCGTTAGCGCTGCTTGGTGGGGAGGTGGAGAGCCCCAACAAACGCGTGCCGACGCGTAGAAATGCATTTATTGTTTTGGTCCGGCCATAGGATACGCTTCACTGGTATAAGGTTGTCGCACGTCGGCTGTGATGCGCTATCGTGGTCAGAAATAGATGCTTGTTGATGTTCGCTGTGCTTTTGAGCACGTGCTCCATTCCACTTCCTTCTTCCCTGAACATGCGAACTTGCTGCGAACTGATTATGCTGACGTCCCCATCTTCACTTTTCATGGCAATGACCACCTCCCCACTTCGCAAGTCAACACCTCTTCTAATGTCATGTTTAGCCGTCCCTATGTCCCCATTGCGCAAGGTCGCGTGCGAACACGCACTAGGCTTCAGAAGCCGTATAGTCCGTCTGAGGTAGCGAGCGGACAAGGCGCGCATTAGTCTTGCGCTGTGCCTGCAGATGCTTCCTTGGCTTCTAGCTACTCTTAGCCTTCACTGGGATTTGGAAAAATGCATAAAGGTATGATTGGCGGATATTCGGAGCCATCGTAATCCTGACTGACACCCAATGTACGTACGGGTGACGCTTGGAGGGAACTCTGCGAAGACATCGCCATCGTACCTACCTTTCGATGAACAGTAGTAACACGAATGCGGGGCGATTTAGCTTCTAATGTCGGTCTTTTCAAAACAGATCAGCGGGGCAAATTCTAGCTCTCATTTTCGCATGAACGTCAGCGTACACGCTTCGAGTTTCATCAACCCGTCCGGCCCGCCACTACTGAAGGTAAAACTTTTGCCACTACAGAGTCCGTCAACGGATGTCACCAACTGTTCGGTTCTGGCTCAGACTACCACAGTCCGTCTGACCCACCAACCCGGCTTCCTACAAGCTTGCACGTCCCGTAGTACCGCAGATCCGCTAACAGGCAGACTAGAAGCACTTTACGACCTCAATGTCTTGCGCAGCTGCCTGAATAGAAGACACAAATGCCAACCCGCAGCCTCCAACTGCAGGAACCCAACGCTATAGCGATATGAGGAAGCACTTCCGAGCCATCCGAACGCCTCATGGCATCCTTCTAGAATTATTTGGTAGTCATCGGCCCGACTGACGGCTGTCATGTCTATTCTGCGCAGGCCTTGCTGGCGTACTTGGCTGCTATCAAATTGACTTTGCTCAATCGCAAGGAAGAGGCGGCACTGTGTTCAGCCTTTCGCTATGCAGTACAAGGGCGGCACGCAATGTACTGCCTAGTGCGTATTCTCCACGTCTTCGTATGGCTACTCCTCAGCCCCGGACCTGCTCCGCATTATGTCACCTGCAGTATCGGACTTTAATCCAATTAAGTTCTACTGAGGTTGATCATTCGATGTACGAATGTTATCTTACTTTACACCATCCATCAGTAAGTGGTGGTAGTAGAGTTATGGTCTTGCAAGGTTTCTTGTCATTTTCAAGTGTTACACACCTTGAAATAGGCTGTCCTATATTTGGTTCTTTGTATCGAGCAGGTAATCCAAAGGTATCTACTAGCTATGATTTTGAGCATCACCTAGGTCTCGGTTCAACTCTCGTAGCCGCAATGGCTACCTCGAAAATATTCCTTTCTTCAAAGACGAGTGCTAGGATATGGGTGTCGCAGACCCGTCGCAAGCTTCACTCGACTACACTGTTAGCTTACAGTCTCAGCGCCACAGGGTCTCTCCATAGCCCAGTCTGCGTGGAGTTGGTCGCTGCCGTGGTCGGTTACTCGGCTCACGAATGATCGCCTCAGCACATTGGAGTGGGTCTCGCAGACGGCATCGCTATGATGTGCATACATGGATTCGAGCTGCAGGCAAGGCCTCGGCCATTCCATCTTCCACATTGGCTCGTGCCGTCTAGATCTCGGCCCTCTAAGATGGTGAGCGCCATATCTTTCGATCTTTGTGAAGACGGGTATCCCGTGCGTCAACGGTCGCGTCGGCCGCAAGGGACGATGGAGCCTTGAGCTATGCTGCATTGTTTAGGTTTGCGCCATAGTTCCGAGAATCCGCAACACAGAGCCCATAGTTCAAAATATAAATACGTGAAGCCGAAGACCAACCACCCAGCCCTCACGCATACTCTGTAAGTCCGTGTCTACAAGTGGACAGTCTAACCTCGGCATGAAGTTGCAAAGAAAAAAAGTATTGGTGGCGTCACACAGATCCAGCCCATTCCCAACAGCCCGGTAAAGCAGCCAAAGCAACACGGGAAATTCATCAGGGTTCATGTTAATTTCC
Source organism: Stemphylium vesicarium (assembly GCA_004380135.1). Lineage (NCBI taxonomy): Eukaryota > Fungi > Ascomycota > Dothideomycetes > Pleosporales > Pleosporaceae > Stemphylium > Stemphylium vesicarium. The sequence continues at coordinate 40,154 of QXCR01000051.1, read as the reverse complement.
CCGTACGTATGATGTGACGGGATAAAGAAAAGAAGGGATTCATCGGTCAGGTCAAGGTGCGTGTGCGATCTAGAAGTCCCCGCAAAAAGCAAAAAGGTGGCTGAGAGCCCCGGGCGGCATCGCGTGATCAGGCTGCCAGATCCTGTGTGGAACGGATGAACGCGATTGGCCATCATATTTATTGCATTGTGAGAAAAAGGTTTGCTACTAGGACCGAGGTATTGGTAGTTTCGGGGGTAACTGGCCATCCATGACGGACGCAAAGTGGTCGCTTTTCACTTATCGCAGGCAGTGGTCGAATAGTATAAAATTCATGGCGAAGAGGACTCCTGTTAAACTTATCGTAGGTATTCGCACACACTATGTTTCCAATCTTTGCGTCTCTATCTTAGATTTAGCATTGCTTCTCAGTCTTGTGAAAGTCGCAGGAGAACATTGAGTCGTGAATGCAAGCGGTCTTGGGTGGCATAGCACTGAGCACTATCATCTTTTGACTGCAGTAACTCTTAAACAGTACAAAGCAGGTAGAATAAATAGTACTTGAAGTCTTGTATATTCTATGTCAACTTTGAGTTTAAAGGCAAGTGTTTTGAAGAGGTTGTAGATAAGGAGGCATGGCCTTGTAGTAGAATCATTTTCTTCTGACCCTATTAAGTGCGGCTCTAAACATTTGTAGCTTAGAGCGTAGCATCAAAATTACCGACACTTGTTGATTACTTTGGTGTACCGCAGTGCAAGGAGGCAGATGTATTGTAGAAGTATAGCATTGGCATATTTACAAAGGTTCGCGTTACCTACATTCGAGAACAATAATTACGAGGCTAACAAGGAGTGCCTTAGGCACCTTAGCAACGCACTATAGACTCGTGGTGTTAGTAACTACATATTCCGCAGGCTTTCCCTGAGGCATTCGCGAGTCAGGATCTAATTTGAGAAGCCCTAGAGAAACTAAGAAACGCTCTCCCTCTGCCTTTGGGTTTTGTAGAAACATGAGGGAACGGCATGGTTCTTTGATAATCCAGAGCATTGACATGGAGAGAAGAAGGAGAAGGGAATAGAACTCGGTTCATGTATTTTGGGACCTCGGAACAGAACTCATGACATACGAAGATTCTGGATTGGCGAAACCCACATTTAAATTCTCCCAACGTGTCGCCGTTTGAGGGCCTTCGCGCTTCAAGAACAAGCCTTCTACTCCACCTAAAAGGCATCTTAAACAGGAAAAGGGGGATCACAACACACAGCCAATACTCCACGTCATGTACTTGGGGCTCGAAGATAGCTTGTTCAGGCTTGCGGCCTCACCAGTTGAGCCGCATCCATTTGACACATTGCTCCGCTTCCGGAAGAGTCTCGTAGGTTTCGCAAACCAAGCTTGTTTAACCGCCGGGCTGACTTGCAACGTATTCATACACGAGGCTGACCGTTATTGAAATCCGCTGACCGGACTCCACGTCTTCAAGGTGGCTAGGAATCGGCCAGAGGGTCTGGGGAAAGCAGAGAGAATTGCTTTTGAATGCGAGTATCATGTGCATATTCGCCTGATCCGCAATTCGACTTGATATCGGTGGGTAACGTGGTGGGCGCAGACTATTGTTGTCACAGGAGTGTAGATAGACGTTTAGTTGTCTTGGGCTGATGCCTTAGTCGCAAGTATAAAGCTATTGGCCGCATACAGGTGGCAAAGCTAGATAAGGCAAAATGGGACTGCTGGTACAGGGTGCATAATCGAATGGCAGCAGCATCTTAGTGGTACCTATCTTGGCCTAGGCTGCCGGCCGTTGGAATCGTGGCGACAAAAGTAAACGGCAGTGACCCGTTGGTCTAGTAGCCTCAATGCATCTGCGAGTGTGATTTTTGTTGGCATGCTAAGGCGACTACGACAACAGTGAGCAAAACCTTAAGAAGCGCTCGGATCATAACCTGCTATTCGTTATTGGAACTCCATAATACCTTTGTGGCTGTAAATTTCGTGGTGCTAACGCAGGTTGAGTGCCGCATTGGAAACACAATACGATGCTTTAGAGCTTTACTCTATGCCAACGATAAGAAATATAGAGCTACAGGGTCTGATGAGATAACAGCCTCCTGAGAACACATGTTCAGAGATGCTAGATTCTCTACGGTAATTGTACCGCGGTATCAGCTGCATATTATGAGAACATCGTGCAGATCAACCATCATACCGGGGATTGTGTTCCTGCGCCGCCGTGGCTTCGATAGGTCGGGATTGCTAGATCCATCGAGACTAGATGTAAATGATGGCGTGGTTTTTTACTTCGCCCCTTATAAGAGGGCAAATGTTTCTTTGCACAATATCCGGCGGTGTGCAGGGCTCTGCGTTGTATACCAGAAGGAGGGCTGAATCCGACAGAAATTACGAAGATGCACGTCGACACGACATGACAACGTGGCAGAAATCCTTCCTGCTGTGGTTGTGGATGGAAGTTGCGTCATCCCGAGGTCGCATCCTGATGTGGGGGCCAAAGCCTCGTTGCAAGGCTGCAGCCGCATCGCGAGAACTCAGGAGCCGTTGATGGTCGATTTGTGCATCCCCTTAGGTATCGTATTTGATGATCGAACACACCAAGTTGCGCTGCATTACCTCTTTCTTCCATTTCTTCAAAATAGTGTACGCCCTGAGATAAAAGAGCTATTCAAGTTACCGCGAAGCCTAAGAACTGACGTACAAGGCTGGCCAAGCGTTATAGACCATTTTTACCGCTAGTCGAGCACGTGAAGTGTCTTTGAGGTCAGATTTCTTCTTCCTCGGCCGGTATGAGACATTTCGAGCAAATGGTACGGCGGCCGGTGAAGCAATTGATACTTTGTGTCTCTGTATGATGCGCTGTCGACACATCAGTTCGACGTTGCTCTAGGTTTGGTTGATCGTGACAGAATCTTGACCGTTTGCGTTGCGCATAGTCGCCTTTATTGTGGGTTTGGTGTGGTAGGAAGCGAAGTTGAGGGTGTGGGGATCATGTGCGGCGTTTTTTGGAGGTAGAAGTAGCCCGCATTATATAGATCACAGGTCCATGACTCGCAAAGTTTGCAGTACCACCATCTCTTACCGTGAAACCACCGGCATTGTGCTTAATCTCCCTCGGTTCTGTTCTGATTCGCCATCTAGGCTTCGCTCGACCTCTACCTGATCCCTTCGACTCCGGGGTTTCGCCTTGGAAACACAAAGCTCGGCCACGATGGACGCTTCCGGTGGTTACCTTTCTGTGTTGTATAAAGACATCGTCGATATGCCAGAGACTGCAAAGTTCCGGCGATACCTGGGCTATTGGGCCTGGATACTCTACAATGAGACTCGTGAAATTGAGAAGGAAATACAAGACTTCAATGCGAACATGGCGGAAATTTACGGAGCTGCTTCAAGTACTGTCGTTGTCACGGCGTTGGACTACCACCTGGATTATGAATCTGATCATCATTCGAAACTCAAGCCCAAGTTTGACAAGCTCAGCTCGTTGATTCGACGGTATGGTACGCTGTTCGACTTGCTGCCCTGAAGGAGGAGGTGCTGACAAATTCTCATATAGGCAAGGATCTCAAGCTCGCTCGCGACATCGCCAACCTACCTGATCAACCCGATATCTATGCTCAACATCTTGCTCAGCGCGAAGGGCTGTTCAAAGGCGATATTTTTGGGCCTACAAAGGAGAAAGCCAAGATCTATACCCAAGTTCCGGCAAACAACGACACATGCGCTTTGAAGTGTGGCGAACAAGGACAGCAAGATATGCTCACCAAGTTCATGATCATGCGCCTCAAACCAGCGAACCTGTTCCTGAAAAATTGGGCTCTACGTAACTGGGGAGAGCCGGCAGATGAGGCAGACGACTCACAGCGTACCCTGGAGCTTGCGACAATCTTGACCGTCGCCAACATTCTCTCCGGTATATATGTGCCGGTGCTTTTCGCGGGGTGCCTGGGGGTCTTAAGCTGCCTCGCATCGGAGATGTGCCGTATCATTGTCCTTGGTAGCTTTGGCATGGTGCTCGCAGCCTTGTTGATCGTGTGCGTACCAGCGCTAAAGAGAAATGATCTATTCGCGATCATTGCAGCTTTCTTCGCTGTGGGAGGAGTCTATATCGGAGCAAAGAGTGTTGGTTGAGGTTCGAGAAAGTGGAGAATGTAGGGTCAAGCCAGGTCATGACAGGAGATGCAAGCGTAGGTAGCAATTGCCAAAATTGCCGTGCCAGAATATGCGCACATGCTCAAGGCCTCCAAAGAATTTCGGAATTTCGAGATCAGGTGATTACGCGCGGTCTCTAGAACGTTAAAACGCCACTTGGGCTGATAATGTGCATGTCGCCCAGTTTTTTCAATATATGTCATACATCCCCAGTTTGATTTAACGACAGGATGTTTCGAAACGTATGAAGTCATTTGCTGTTAAAATACTCATCATACAAGACTCACCGAGATGTTAGCAAGACTCCAGACGGCTCCTCCTCCTTTGGCATACGAAGAAACCCCTCCGGAAACAAAGAGATGACGAACGAGTGCCGGCTGGCGCGATAGCACTTCAAACGACTGTCTTCTCCATCCTCGGCAGCATGGGTGCGGATACGTTGTCTTGGCTCCATTCATCGCAACACGGCAAGACACTGGTACTGGCGCGACACGGCGAACCTGAAAACCCATGCCACGGAAAGATATAAGGCAGCCTCCCACACTAGCCCTTCAGTATCGAACGACACCGTATTCTGATCCGAGCTTCGTTACTCGTGAGCAACCACTAGCAAGGGCATCGCTGCTTCCCCGCTATCGCCTCATTTCCTCCGCAATGGCCTTGATCGCTTGTAGTCTCTGCCACGCGCCTACGGATTGCACTGAGCAACAGCCAAAGTCTTACCGTTACGACCGCTTCCTCCAGACCAAACACCATGCCCACCACCAAAATCCCAATCTCCAAACCAAAACCGATTCGTAAGAGTACTCGTTTGCAAGCGATAGCCGTCAGCTAATCTTTCGCCAGCCCCTGTGAAATAGGGCGAACGGTGATCCAGGATATGACATCTTAAGGCATGCCACCCACGACACTTTCGTTCTAGGACTACGGTAAGCTCGGCGGTCAACTCCTAGTTATTGCGCCCGAAACGATGGCTGATACATGCCACAAAGATAGTCCAGTGCTTGCCTGCACGCTACCGCTGTCTGCTCCCAACCAACAGACCTTCGAGACTTCAACTGTGTCTGGCACTCGCAACACTACCCAACATATGCGCTACTCTCCGACTTACCGGAACCTTGGAGCGCATGCGACCTTTCTCTGTCTGCACTGCTGGATCGGAAAGAACTGGAGGTCGATGGGTTTCCCACTCATAATACCATGTAAACAACGACTTGCGTAGCAGCGTTGATCGTTTGTTTGCCCACCATAATGTATTTTTAGACCTTTTTATTCTGGAAGAAGCCCTCGTACGGCTAACCGCGCATCTATATAGCAAATTTTTCATACCCAGATATCCTTGTAACTCTGACTATCGCCATACGTGCAGAGACGCCAGGCCTGCTCCCTTGCCTATTATCTACAAATGTTCCGGAGTAACGTAGATGCAGTACTGCACGTCAATTAGGCGATTTATTACTCCGCATATCCCGAGACAGAACGCGCACCCTGCGTAGCAGCTGCCAAACTTTCTTTGTCGTACGTTAACCGTCGAGCTAGCCATATATACGCCGTTGAAAAAAGGCAATTACTGATCTCCAACGAAACATTCACGCTTGACTCAAATCCATTGTTCAGAGGACCAGCAATCAGACCCCCAGCAGCGCGCAATTGCATAAAATTATGTCATGCATTCGGCACCCCTCTCACCAATTACCGGCGTTCACAAGCCGTGGCCAATCGAGGGCTCAAGCAGGGTTTCTTCCTGACCCAAATGTGATATATTGCAGCGGAAGCATGTTCCGCTAGTCGAGAACACTCGGTGAACTGGTTCGGCGTTTAGCGGAAGCAATGGTCTAGCGCGTACCGGTCCATCATGGAGATGAAGCAGCGCCACATTTGCCAATGTGATCTGGTGCACTGCACTACATTCCCGCGTTGAGTCCCCACGGAACTCCAATTGTCTTGCTGCCTATTTTTAAACAAGGTCAGCCAGCCAGATCACAAAGTGCCTTGATACTTTCCGTCGTTACATATACGCCGAGCTACGTACCGTCGAGGTCACTGACTCACCAGCCGACCCCCCTAGCTCCTCACATTTTTTAACAGGATCCCACTGATGGTCAAGATCCATCGAGGGAACTTCAGCATAGAATAACAAAGACGCAATAATACTGCCTATTAGCAGAAGAACATCCCCGAATCGATGACATCTTACTTTGCAACATTTGCAGCGTCAATGTGCTTTCTCGGCCAGAACACGAGTACGTACAGCCATGGGGGTGTGTGTGAGAGAGGTGTGTTGGAAGAGAGGATGGAGTCGAGTTGCAGTTCAGGCTCTGTCCACTGAATTGGAGCTAGGACGGGAGCAACCAGGCAGGCGCTTCCCGCCGAAGCGTTTAAGGAAGTGACAAGCAGCCACGGTCGAAGACCTAGCAGCAAACATCCTGTCGTTATTCTCAGCACGTGAAGAAAACATGAAGTAGTAAACTCTTTCTTATTTCATTCCTAATCTACCTTTGCGGGCCTCGCCTCGCCTCACCCGCTCAATCACCATGAGCGTCAACTAGAGCGCCCACTAAACCGCCCGCTTCGGCCCCTTCGGCGCATCAAGCACATCATCTCTCTTCATGATGCGAATCTTAGCATCCTTCTTAATACCCTCAGCATCTGATTCCGACTCCTTTGCCCGTTCAGCAACGCTCTTGTCGTAGCTACTGGGATCGATACCCAGAATGCCGCCGACGTTGTTGCGGTCACCAGGGACGGAGAACTCGCGGAAGGCATATCGCCATTCGTTGAGGAAGCCGCGGATGGCCTTGCCGACCTTGTCTTTGCCGTTCTTGGAGTGGTGACCGGTTCCTGTGATGGCGTAGACGGGGCGGGAGGATGAGCTGTGCTTTATTAGGATACCTTCGAGATATGAGACGGATTCATCGGGATGCAGGCCTATTTGTGGAGAGTTAGTAATATTCGTCACCGACGCTGTCGAGATAAACGTACCGTGAAGATCGACATATAGCTCTCTCGAGCCATCACTGTCCTTGTTGCGATCTTCGTAGAGGATACGAGCAGCTTCACGGTGAGCCTCGCGCATCAGGTTGTTCTCACTCTGCCCCCTAAGACTAAGAGCTTTAGCCGCGCGCGAGTCGCTGCGGTTCCAAGCCTGAGCAGCACTGGTATGTATTAGCAGGTGGTTGCCATGTCGCTAGCGGTACATTTTACCTCTGCAGAAACTTGTTACGTAAACTGCCGTGCTTAAAAGCTTCGGCACGGGCTTTGAGATATGCCTGATTACCCTTCTCACCAGTCTCGAGCCAAGGGATGTGCTGAGGAGCAGGGATCGCCTGGGCAGCCACACTATTCTCCCGAGACCCATTGAAGCTTTTAGTTGGTCTCAGACCCTTCCGAACTGGGGTTGCGGGGGCCGGCGAGGGCGACATGCGGACGACATCTGCAAGGTTGTTGGGTCCTGGGGTATCCTTGTTGTGACCATGACCACCACGCTTTCCGTGATGACGCTTTCCAGTTTTGGCAGCAGCGGCAGAACCTAGGCTGGGAAAGGCATCGTTGTCGTCCACTGCGAGCACAGACGGTGTAGTAGTACGAGAGGCTTGGCGACTGCCGGTCCTTGACTGCGGGCGACTACCGCCACCAGGGGTGAAATTGGCATACGGGCTAAGACCAGGTGGAGGACGTGTGGGACCACCGCCTGTAAGGCCATAGAGTTGTTCCAAGGAGGTTGCTTCGGAGGTTGATATTGATGGTGTACCAAGGGACGAGCCATTGTAGTGAAGAGTGGGGAATTCGTAGTCTGACATCTGGAAGTTTGGCAGAGGTGGGGTTGCGACATCTGAGACAGCCATGCGAGCCATCAAAGCCGAGGGGTCATGCGAGAAGAGACATGTATCACCAGCCAGGCAGTTGCCATTCAAAAAGTATCTGTACGACATATTAGCATTGCATCATTGAGGCAAACATATGCTACTCACTTGCACAAAGTCTTGCTCGTGTCATGACTGAAGCGGCAATCTGCCCTAGCACAATGTCCAGTAGATAAAAAGTACTTGCATACAATGTTGCTCTTCTGCTGGCCGACAGGTGTAGCAGGCCTGAAGGCCGGACTCATTGACTTTCCGATGACGTATCCAGGGTGCTCGGAAGGGGTGGTAGGGAGCTGCGACACATCCATCTGCTGTCCCATCAAGGCGAGCAGAGCAGCACTGAGGTCATAGCCGTTAGCCTCGAGGACCTTTTCAAGTTCCTCATCTGATCGGTCGTCCCTCAGGATGGAGCGCAGCATGTCATAGGGGCCCATGTCCATAGTCTGCGGCTGCACCCATTCGGCCGCGGCGCCATTGAGAGTGCCATCGCCCAGGAGAGACGACTCGGTGCTCCCAGCATCGTCATTAACAAGCCAGTCCACCGAGTGTGTATCAAGGTCGCCATATGACTCTGTATTGGGGCTCGCGCACTCGCTGAACTGGTATGCGCTCAGGCTGGGGCTGTGCGGGATATGCGGTGTCGAAAAAGCAAGTCGCGGCGAGGGTCGCGGAGAAGTAAAGGGGGAGGCAGTCGATGACTTTGTTCGCGCGAAGCCGGGTGGAACTATGCCAAAGCCTGGTGGCTGATGTACCATGCGCGGAGAGTTGTTGACGGGAGTCGGGGCGCGGTTGGCCTGCCATGGAGCTGGCGATGGACGGCGGATGACGGTATGGCGACTCGGGGGAGAGCTGGACGAGCTGCCGGCATCGCGATAACGCCATAGACAGTCGAGGACAATGTTCTCGAGAGACTTGCCCGTGAAATTGGTCTCTTTGCGCATCAGCTCCTCGAGCCTGTCCGTCTTGTCCTCGTCGTCCAAGGAGTCGTCCTGCAGCACAGGCAGGGCCTTTTCATACAAATCGTCTGCGACCATGATGATTAGTTCCAAACACGGAAAATATACTGAAAGAGTTGGCGGTGAGAGGCGGCGCGCGGGATGGTGGAGGTTCTGGGTCGAGGTCGAGACAGGAGGCCGTCGGGCTGATTAAGTACTGCGTCTATTGGCAGAGGAGCGACCGGCGCGTCAGAGGGAATGAAGCTGCAACCAAAGGGCAAGTATTCGTCCCGCAGCCTAGTCTCTGCAGGACATACACACACACACACAAGAGTGCGCCGAGAAGGGCAGAGTGAATGTATGCCTGGGGACGATCGCGAGCGCGAATGAAGCTCAAGGGACTCGGACTAGGCTTAAGCCGTTCAACTACGTAGGGGTGGGGGAGGCTTGCACCGTGCTGCAGGTCAACCATACAGCGGGAACAGGCAATCTACACTTGCACCCCAGCAGTCTTACATGGCCCTGGAGCCTACGAGAGGAAGGAATCGAATTGGTAAGAGAGGCTGCAAATTGTCTTGGCTAAGCATGGGATGGACAAGGCTGGGGGTTGCGTTGATTGACAGACAGAACTCGGATAGAGACGAAGGTGCGACATATGCCTCAAGTATCCTTCGGATAGGGTACAGACCTGAGGCTGGAGTGGGTCACGTGATGGGGACATGCGGTGTGCGAGGGATCCATGGATGCAATACCACTCCTGAAACCCATACATGCCCTGGGGTTTGCGCAGAACAAATTGCGCGCCCTCCAAATCGAATACGTCCTCGGGCGTGAGGACAAAAGCACCCGTCAGCCACGCTGCGCACCTGGTGGTAATCATGGCAGATCGCGTCTACCCGCCTAATGCAGGGCGGATGCGGCGGTGCATCATCGTTCGTCCGCCCGGATGACGATGAAACCAAGCGTCTCTCCAGCACTAGCATTAGCATCTCACACCAACAAGTGCTACCAACACACCCGGAATGTCCATTTCCAGCTGTTCCAGCTAACATTCAATTCCCCCCATCATCCTTCTATCCGCCTGCATACCTATTCCACGCATCCTTTACCTCCGCATACATCCGCATCGCTCCGTACTCAGCCTCTCCGTTGTTGTCCAAACCCAGTAGGCAGCCATGCCGGCGACCGACTACGATGTCCGCGCCCTTGCGCTCCCCCTCGATGATGAAGAAACGGGCGAGAGGCCAGTATGGAGCCGACGGTCGCAATCATCCACCTTCCGGCGCAATGCCTCGCATCACAGCCAACACCACAGCACATGGCGACAGCGCGCAGTAGACAACTACGACAAGATTTCGCGACGAGTCCTGGACCAGTACAACAAACTATCGCCTGTTCAGAAGGTGCTTTTCTTTGTCGGAAACTTGGTGTTGGCCGTAGGCGGCATACTGTTCATGGTGTACAATGAACGGATATTCGGGGCCTTGTTACCCGTTGCGAAGAAGTGGAGAGATGTCACGGCAGGCTGGCTGATACTCTGGGCTTTGATTTTTATTGTTTCTTTTCCTCCATTGATTGGATATTCCAGTCTACTCACCATTGCTGGCTTCGTATACGGCTTTCCGAATGGGTAGGTTACTTGTGGTCCTCGGCATGAGCATGCCCGCTGACCCCATACAGATGGTTCATAGCAGCCACGGCTACGGTTGCCGGCAGCACAGCATCCTTCCTCCTTTCGCGCACCCTCCTCAAATCCATGGTGCATCGCCTCATAGAAAAGGACACCCGCTTCGCCGCCCTCTCCCTAACTCTCAAGCACGATGGTCTCAAACTCCTCGTCATGTACCGCCTCTGCCCGCTACCATACTCCATCTCCAATGGTGCTGTTGCAACCTTTCCAACCGTACACTGGGCCTCTTACGCCCTCGCCACGGCCATTGTATCACCCAAGTTGATGCTCCACATCTTCATCGGCAGCCAGCTTGAGAAGATTGCTGAGAGCGGAGGCAAGATGGACCCAAGCACAAAGGCGCTATCATATATTTCCATCTTCATTGGTCTCATTGCGGGTGTGACCACCGGTTGGCTCGTATACCGCAAGACCAAGGCCCGCGCTGCACAGCTTGAAGCCGAAGAGCGCGCCGGCGTCCAACGTGTAAGCATTGAGGATCTGGAGAACGAGTACGCGGATGACCCGGGAGCGCTGGAAGCTGCCGAGAGATTACGAGAAGACGATGATGATATTAGTCTTCGGACAACATGGGATGATGAATATCATGATGAGCCTCCTGAGACGGGTGATGCTGTAGAGATTGGCGATGATCCCTTCAAGGATGGGGATGCGAGTGAGGGAGAAGACCAAGGCCGTGGGAGGCAAAAGTAGACTTCTGTACTGTACACGACATCATCAAGTTTGGGTAGCTCAGGCGGACTTGAATAGCACATCAATCAACTTTATCATCTCACGGTTAATCCGTCTTTCGTAAGCAATATGCAGCTGTGACGTTCTTGATGCCCACAGCAAGACCATCGTGAAGGCCAACCAGGGCAATGGGCAGCGAACTAGATCCGAGTAATTCTGTCAAGAAACATCCTTGTAGTTGCCCAGCTCAAGGTTAATTCATCCACATCATGTCAAGGGGAGAGATAAATAACAGACGAAACGTTCAATTGTCATAGCTAACCATTCACCCATCTCACTTTCATGAGCCAGAACAGATTCGCATATGTACCGCTAAAAGGAGGACAGGGAATCACAAAGGGTAGTCGTTGATGATGATGGAGGCAGGCGTGCGTGACCCAGCCGTTTCATCAATGCAGAAAAAAAGAACAAATCTTCCATATTGAGACACAGCTGATGGCGAGGACGCATCTTCTATTATACATCTATTCTCAAAGACCAATCAGCACTTTTTGGCCCCTCAGAACATTGGAATAGACAGTACCCACTCTTCCAGCCTTCAATCCATCTATGCGACGAAGCTCTTGGTGAAGCTCTGGGCAACCTCCTTCAGCTTTTGCTCAAGCTCCTTGCTGAGAGCACCTTCCCGGTCGATCTGGGCGAGCATGTCGGACTCGTTTGATCGGAGGTGGGCAAGGAAGTCAGCCTCCCACTGGAGGATCTTGTTGACTGGTACGGGGTCGAGGAGACCGTTGATACCAGCATAGATCAAAGGAACCATCTCATTGACGGCCATGGGGGAGTACTGCTTCTGCTTCAACAATTCTGTGAGGCGCTCGCCACGAGATAGGGTCTGCTTGGTGGCAGCGTCCAAGTCGGAACCGAATTGAGCGAAAGCGGCGACCTCACGGTACTGAGCCAAAAAGAGCTTCAGGGAACCGGCGACCTGCTTCATGGCCTTGACCTGGGCAGCGGAACCGACACGGGAGACGGAGAGACCGACGTTGATGGCAGGGCGGATACCCTTGTAGAAGAGCTCAGCCTCAAGGAAGATTTGGCCGTATGAGGAACTGTCAGTACACGCAACAGAGGTGGAGGGGGGTATACGAACCAGTGATGGAAATGACGTTGGTGGGAATGTAAGCGGACACATCACCACCCTGGGTCTCAATGACGGGAAGGGCAGTGAGCGAACCACCACCGAGCTTGTCGTTCATCTTGGCCGCACGCTCGAGGAGACGAGAGTGGAGGTAGAAAACGTCACCGGGGTAAGCCTCACGACCTAAATGTTGGTGTACAAAATCAGTATATGTCTCACATGCAGTTCGTACAGGGACATTTACCGGGTGGGCGGCGGAGCAAGAGAGACATTTGGCGATAGGCAACGGCCTGCTTGGTCAAGTCGTCGTAGATGATAAGAGCGTGCTTGCCGTTGTCGCGGAACCTACATAGTACTGGTTAGACGGCGAACGTTGAGATAAAACAGTAGTTTGGTGGATACATACCACTCTCCCATGGAGCAACCGGTGAAGGGAGCAATGTACTGCAGAGGAGCGGCCTCGGAGGCAGTAGCGGCAACAATGATGGTGTACTTCATGGCGTCGTTCTCCTCAAGGGTCTTGACGAGCTGAGCAACGGTGGATCGCTTCTGACCGACGGCAACGTAGATGCAGTAGAGCTTCTTGGTCTCGTCATTGCTGTTATTCCATCTCTTTTGACTGTTCCGTGTTAGCTGTGTCATATGATGGTATATTGACCATGACGTACTTGAGCATAGCATCAAGAGCAACAGCGGTCTTTCCGGTCTGACGGTCACCAATGATCAGCTCACGCTGACCACGTCCAATGGGAACCATGGCGTCGACGGACTTGAGACCGGTCTGTACGGGCTGGTTGACGGAGCGGCGGGGCAGGATACCGGGGGCCTTGAGCTGAGCACGGCGGCGCTCAGTGGTCTTGAGGGGACCCTTTCCGTCGATGGGGTTACCGAGAGCGTCAACGACACGTCCGAGGAGGGCCTCGCCGACGGGGACATCGACGATCTCTCCGGTACGCTTAACGGTCTCACCCTCCTTGACGAGACGGTCAGAACCGAAAAGCACAACACCGACCTGGCCGGCTTCCAAGTTCATGCACATGCCCTTGACACCGGAGGCGAACCTGGGCGATCGTTAGCTTCCGTGGGGAAATAGTGGTGTTGTGGACTTGGCGTACTCGACAAGCTCCTCAGCCTGGACGTTGTTCATGCCGTGGACACGGGCAATACCGTCACTGTTCCCCTGTCAGCTCCTTGTACTGTGCAATTCGATGTGTGCCATGGTGGTGATGGCAATGGCGAAGTATCGTACCCGACGGAAAGCACACGTCCAGTCTCGGAGAGGCTGGTCTCCTCTTGGACGCCGCGGATCCTCTGCTCCAGGATGGAGGAAACCTCGGTGGGGGTGGCCTTCGCATCGGAAGCGTAGAAACGGGTGGCGTTGGTGAACGCGGGAGCGCGGGTCTGTTGATGGAGAAAAGCCGTCAGTACTGCATCTTGGGTAGAGGGGAGCTTTCTGGCTCCCGCCGCATTGCAGCGCCGCCCGCCCAGTTCCATCAACGAAGCTCCATTGCAGCGCCAATGGCATCGGAAATCGGTTCTACAAGTTTCTGGCGATGGCTGGACGGGCGGCAGGCGCAATTGCGGGCGGTTGCGATGGACTTACCGAAGCAATCCTGCTGGTGGCAGAGATTGCAGCGACCCGGCGGCTCGACTGGCGGATGGCCCTTGAGAACATGGCTGCGGCTGCTCAAGAGTCTATTTCGGTAGCTCTGCAACCAATTGAGATTGATGCAGGTATGGAAGAGGGGAGATGGTGATGGAGTGGAGGATGGGAGCTCTACTGTGAGGAAGAAAGTCCTGCGGTTCGGGAGGAAAGCGCGGACCTTGGCGTCTACCACTAATCCTAAAAAAGCCTCTACCCAACCGAGCTCCAGCACTACCACGCCCTGGACGGTGAAGTCTGGAGATTGTTTGCGGGGTTATAAATTTTACTCATGGCTATGATCACTCAATATGACTTGTATTTGTTGGGCTTTCAACATTCCGGTGTAGAATTGCGCCATTGCAGCTTCAACACGAGCCCACTTCTAAGCTGTCTTATCGATTGAGCATTCTGGATCAGTACCATGGAAATTTTAGTTCTTCTGATATGATCATTTTAAATAGGAAAAACATGATCTCTCAAATGGATTTCAACTCGGAAATGCAACGATATCCTATGTAGCTCGCTCTGAATGGTCATCTGATCAAGACGAAGAAACCCCTCCATGGCACTCCGCGGTAGTATATCATCGACATTAGCCACAAAGTTCGCATGCGGTCATGCCGTGCATACGCAACGGCCTCACATAGTCAAAGGAAAACCCCAACACCACTCTCAACCACATTCCAAGTAAACAACAGTCTAGATTGGTATCCTACTACGTTGCAAACCCCTCAAAAAACATACAACCAAGCGTGTAAAACTAATAACCGTTGGCGATGGACGCCATGTACACCTTGCACCGTGCAATGCCTTGTGCTGTTGCAGTATTCATACACTACACGTATCCTTCAAAAGTGCCGCTCCAATATGATGTTCTATTACCACTGACCGAACCAGTACTATGGTTCATACTTGCTCCTACTCATCATCCTTTGTTTCGAAATGTGGGCTTATTTTGCAGAGCCGTTCTGGCCCTTGGCTTTGCTTTTCTTGAATTTTTGGATTTCCTGCTCGACGGCCTGGTCTATCCGCCGCTTCAGCTCGGGGCGGTAGCCGAGCATGAAGAGAATCTCGAACCAGACGAAGAACGGCGCGAGGAAGACAGCTTGCACGAGGTTGTCTAGCAGCGCGGGCGCTCTTCCCTCAAACTTTCCATGTCCGATGAACTGCGCAATCCAGCATGCGATGTTGATTGCGCCAGCCCACGAGTTCGCAGTCGCGCCATACGCCGATGTAAGGTGGTTCGCATACGCAGTACCACCAATCAGTATGGGAGCAAGCATGGCGCCTGCGACAGGCTCCATCAGGACGTACAAGGTCGAGTAGAGGACAGCTCCGGCTGTGCCGACGTTGAGCGGGAGATTAGGTATGGAAAGCCATGACGGTAGCGGAACGGCCGGCGTGTTGGTGAGCTGCAGTTTTATTAGTAGGGTTCTGCTAAGGGAGCTCAGGAGCTATACGAGTAGGAAAGACGTCAACAGGATCGGGGGCACGCAAAGCAGATGTATGCCAACGTTGACCTGTAGATGGCAGGTTAGCTGCTGATATGTGAAGATGGCCGCCCTAGTGAGCCTACTTTGTTGTGGTGGTATGCTCCATACTACCGTCTGGTTAGCTAGATACAGACATTTGTTGAAGAATGACGTACGAAGACAAGTTGCTTCTCCAGGTTGAGAGACATGGTGCCGGATGCGGAACTTGGGGCGCGTATCAGAGGTTGCGAGGGGTGTCAAAAGACTAAATCATGTCTTGATGGCGAGGGATGGCAGTGCTCGTCGAATCGCAGGGAACTAGGGGGCACCGGCCGGGAGAGCCCAAGGATGTGCGGATGGCGCAGAGTGAATGGTATCACGACATGGGTGTGTGGGGGTGCGCAAGCTGGCAGGTGGGAGTAGTGTCACTGCTCGGGCCTTAGCGAGCGATTTTCCGCGCCGAGAACCTGCAGCATTTGGAGCTCACCACCGGCAACTTTCAAGTCGCAGCCAGCGCTCCATTGTTCCTCCAGCCTCGACCCACTACGCCGAATCTGCTCCCACTGCATCGTCCTATTACTACGAGCGGCGCGAACACCCTGGAAACGGTGCGCATGGACTGCTGGATATAATAATTAGGCTTGGCTTTTGCTGGCAGAGGCGCGTCTCGCTCTCGCTGCAACACGCGCGTTGGCTGCATTTCACTGTCGACTCTTCACTGGGCCCGTCAGAATAAAGAGAATCAAGTCGCATAGTACCAAGGGCCTGCGTCTGGCTGCTTTGACCTTCTGCAGCTCTCTACCTGTCCACCGTGCACCTCCGTCTACATCTTCCAAGAGCACCGCGCATCCACTCTACATCATCCGTCAACCTAGTCGCATAACGCGCAACATGTTTTTCCTCAAAGAGCTCGAGAAGACGATCCAGCTGCATCCATCATACTTTGGTCCCCTCATCCGCCAGCACATTCACCGCGAACTGCTGCAGAAAGAGGAGGGTTCGAGCACGGGAAAGTACACCATAGTGTGTATCTTGGACTCGTTCGACATATCCGATGGCAAAGTCATGCCCGGCTCCGGCTCCGCTGAATATGTCGTACATTACAAGGCAGTCGTATGGAGGCCCTACAAGGGTGAGGTGGTAGGTCGAATGGTTGCATGTGACGGCCGAATGCACAGCTAACCATGTCAAGATGGACGGCATCGTCACCTCGGTACTGCGCACTGGCTTCTTCGTCGACTGTGGCTCCCTGCAGGCCTTCGTAGGACGCAGCGTAAATACCCTCTTGTGTACACGTCTGCCCTATTCACTAACACGGGACAGATGATCCCCGCTGAAATCAAATTCGATGCAAACGCTACGCCGCCGCAGTGGACCGACGATGGAGAGCAAATAATTGAGAGGGGTACCAACATTCGCATCAAAATCAAGGGTCTGCGATCCGAAGTTGATAAGATGTACGCTGTGGGTACAATGAAGGAGGTAAGAATACTTCACTTCATACCCAGTGACTCAACTAAGCGAAACTCTAGGATTATCTTGGTCCATTACCCTCTTAGTCTGACGGCAAAAGAATCTTTGTTGGCGTGAATGATCCCTCTGATGGAAGCTCAGCGCCCGCCCCCTAGGCCCCTGAAAACGTTCGGTTCACGGCCACACCAAAATCTTCCTACGACGGTCCTTCTGACAGTCTTTTTGTAAGTCATTCGCTGCCATGACTTGTGTATTTTCTTGGTCGTACCAATGCAAAACAGCGGATATCGCAATCGGCTCACAGATTGGCCCATATTCATAGAAGCGGGAGAGCTGTTAGGGCTATGTATGCTTGGATACAATTGCACACAGGGAACCAAGGATTTCCAAATTTGGATGGGGGAGGAACAGACTAAAGCCATGTCATTCCAATAAAGTCCCAGATTGGACTTGAATAGAAAACTTAATTCTTGGATTCTTTGTGCTGCAATTGATGTTCCCCCCTTGCGTCAGACGGCGGCTTGGTAGTTTCGGCCAACACAAGCTCAAGCACTTCCGCGTGAACTCCGCAACTCTGGACTCTGCTCACTCACCATAACTGCGCCTCGCTGCCGCACCACATTTTCTAGAAGTGGCTGCATCCTAGTTCGAATCGCCCTATCACCAGCATGTATTAATTGCATTCGTGTCCCTTCCAGACCAAGACTTGACGATGCCGCGACAACGCGGCGATAAGGAGGAGGAGGCGGAGCTTCTAACCAAAGACGAGCGGTCCGCGCGCACCTCAGAAGACGATTCCGAAGGCTCCGTGTCCTCCATATCCACCACATCGCTGGTTCTCGAGCATATAAACGATCCAGCAGCCATTAACGGCAAGTCGCGTTCGATCCGTGGGGAGAAGTACACGGACAATGACGATGCAGGCCATCCGCACGAGCAGTTCGACATTGAGGGTGCACGCTACCAGGCCCCTGCTGCAGTAGACAAAAAGACACGGAGATGGTTATGGATTATCGGCACGGCATGCGTAGCAGGATGGGCGCTTGCCTTGGTTTTCTTCTTGATGAACGGCAGCTACAAGCATGTCTCGAGCCGGCCACACAATCCGCTCGCCAGCTCGACCAAGGGCTCGGGAAAGAAGATCACCATGGATGACGTCTTTGGTGGTCGGTTCTACGCCGAACAGCAGAGCGTTGCGTGGATAGCGGGCCCAGGGGGCGAAGACGGCTTGCTGCTGGAGAAGAACTCGGGGAATAAAGAATACTTGGTCGTTGAGGACATCAGAAGCAAGGGCGCGTCAAAGACTTCAGAGAAGAAGACTGTACTTATGAAGCAAAACACATTCGAGGTGGACGGATCATATGTCTATCCCAGCGATGTCTGGCCAAGCAAGGACTTCAAGAAGGTGCTGGTCCAGTCAGATTACCAGAAGAATTGGCGACACTCTGGCTATGGAAAGTACTGGATTTTCGATGTCGAGACACAAACAGGCGAACCTCTTGACCCAGCAAACCCACAGGGCCTGATCCAGCTGGCTTCCTTGTCGCCACAGTCAGACGCCGTCGTATTCACAAGGGATAACAACATGTTCTTGCGCAAGCTAGATTCGAAGGAAGTCGTCCAAATCACAAAGGATGGCGGATCCGAACTATTCTATGGCGTACCTGACTGGGTATACGAAGAAGAAGTCTTCCAGGGAAACAGCGCGACGTGGTGGTCTGAAGATGGGAGTTACGTTGCTTTCTTGCGCACAGACGAGTCCACCGTCCCGACGTACCCGGTTCAATACTTTGTGTCACGACCAAGTGGAGAGCGACCCAAAGCCGGAGAAGAGAACTACCCTGAAGTTCGCGATATCAAGTACCCCAAGGCTGGCGCGCCGAATCCGATCGTGTCGCTTCAGTTCTACGACGTCGAAAAGGGCGAGGTATTCACTGTTCAAATCGAAGACGACTTTAAAGATGACAACAGGCTGATTACTGAGATCGTCTGGGCGGGCAAGACAAAACAGGTACTCGTTCGGGAAACGAATCGAGAGAGTGATATTCTAAAGCTCGTGTTGATGGACGTCGAGCAACGCACTGGAAAGACTATCAGGACAGAGAACGTTGCGGAACTCGACGGAGGATGGTTCGAAGTCTCGCACCAGACCACTTTTGTGCCGGCAGACCCCGAAAACGGCCGCAAACATGATGGTTATATCGACACTGTCATTCACGAGGGATATGATCACATTGGCTACTTCGCGCCCTTGGACAGCGACAAGCCTGTGCTACTCACCAAGGGCGAGTGGGAAGTCGTCGACGCGCCGTCAAGGGTGGACCTGAAGAACAACCTTGTCTACTACATCTCAACCGAGAAGGGCTCTATGGAGAGACACCCATACTCGGTTTACCTGAACGGCACTGGAAAGAGCGAGGTATTGGAGAACGGTGGCTCAGGCTACTACGGCGCATCTTTCTCAGCCGGTGGCTCGTATGCCTTGATCACCTACAAGGGACCTGGTATTCCCTGGCAGAAGATTATCAGCACACCCACAACCAAGGAGAAATACGAAAAGGTCTTGGAAGAGAACAAGGCCCTTGACAGGTTCGTGCGTCAACGTGAGATGCCAATTCTCAAGTACCAAACAATCGATGTCGAAGGCTTTACACTCAATGTTCTTGAGCGCCGCCCACCGCACTTCAACGAGAAGAAGAAGTACCCAGTATTGTTCTACCAATACAGCGGTCCAGGATCTCAGGAAGTGGACAAGAGGTTCAAGGTCGATTTCCAATCTTACATTGCTGCCAGTCTTGGATACATTGTCGTCACTGTAGACGGAAGGGGTACAGGTTTCCTCGGTCGCAAGCTCCGATGCATCACCAGAGGCAACATCGGATACTATGAGGCGCACGACCAAATTGCAGCGGCTAAGATCTGGGCGAGCAAGAAGTACGTAGATGCCGACAGGCTAGCAATCTGGGGTTGGAGTTATGGAGGCTTCAACACTCTGAAGACGCTCGAGCAGGACGGAGGAGAGACGTTCAAGTACGGTATGGCTGTTGCACCAGTCACCGACTGGCGCTTCTACGACTCCATCTACACGGAGCGCTACATGCACACGCCCCAGAACAACGCCATGGGTTACGAGAATTCTACCATCACCGATGTCACATCGCTCGCGAAGAACACCCGTTTCCTTGTCATGCACGGTGTTGCCGACGACAATGTTCATATGCAAAACACACTTACCCTGCTTGATCGATTGGACCTTGCCGGCATCGAAAACTACGATGTGCACGTATTCCCAGACTCGGATCATAGCATCTACTTCCACAACGCCAATCGAATCGTCTACGACAGTAAGTACACCTCCCAAGCATGCAAGATTCACATGCTGACGAATGTACAGAACTAAAGTGGTGGCTTGTCAATGCGTTTAACGGTGAATGGTCTAGAATCGCGAACGCAGTACCGAAGGCGCCGGTTGATGCAAGGTCGATAGTACGTTAGCATGCCATGTTTACGTGAGCAACGCATCTCCGTCGGCTTCTTGGTGCATGTTCTTGCGGGCGTTTAGGTACCTCCCAGACATATTATTCAATTTTTGAACACGAGAACGTTCTATTCACATGAGATTATCGAGCTTGCTAAAACGTGTCGTGATCTCGCGTCGGTCATGCATGCTCGTGTTCTCGTGCGCTATGATTTGTCATGAACGAAGCACACGAACATGCACTTGAAAACCTGTACCACGATCCAGAACCTAGTCCAACTTAGTGACTATTATAATCGCGAATACATCTTGTCCGCTTTACAATCCGAACTTTGGTCAGCATAGACGTGTCTTCATAATCGACCAAGCTCCAGAGCCCCTTCCCCTCTTTGTCAACCCCACTTTTGGTAGTTACATAAACAAAGTCACTATGACACCACTTTCGCATACTACACGTCAAGAGTCGCGAATTTCCCCTTTCTTGATCTCTTAACCTAGACGGAAACCAGCCAAGCAAAAATGAAGTTCGAACCGAGCGATCTAGCAGTCTGCGAAACATGCGGAACACAATTCGACGTTCCACTGTCCCAGCACCCAGAAACTTGCCGCATCTGCGACGTACGTCACATATCACCAAGCCAACAACCGCCCATTCAGAAAAGAGGCGAGCAAAATTAACACCATCTAGGATCCTCGCCAATATGTCCCAGCATCAGGCCAATCATGGACTAGTCTGGCCAAAGATCAAGTTTCCCAGACGAACACTTTCGAGTCCGACCCCAAGGACTCTCGCATCCACTACATTACCACTAAGCCGGTGACACCGGCCGAACTACCACCAGGTCTCTCTGACTCAAGCACTACACGCAAGCAATTGGGTATCGGTCAACGCGCCATCCTGCTCCAGACGTCCAAGGGCAATGTACTCTGGGACTGTATCGCTTTGCTGAATCCCGATACCATTGAGTTTATTAACGCCAAAGGCGGGCTGAAGGCTATTGTTATCAGCCATCCACACTTCTTTACCACGCATTTGGAGTGGGCAGACGCATTCGGGTGCCCGGTGTACGTCTGCGAGGACGATGCGGAATGGTTGAATCGCGAGGATAAGAAAGGGGTGAGGAAGCTTGTCAAGGGCGTTACGGAGATTGAAGAGGTGGCAGGTGAGGTTAAGATGATACAGTGTGGGGGCCATTTTGAAGGCAGTTCTGTGGCGTTGTGGGAGAGAAAACTGTTCATTGCTGATACGTTTATGAGTGTGCCTGTAAGTTTCCCCCTTGTCCCTTTCTTCGTCACGAAACTCTCTCTCTCTCTGTGAGGTTACTTACTCTTTTATAGTCTGGTTTCGACAACGCATACCGTATTCCGAACACCACCTCTTACTCCTTCATGTGGGCATACCCTAACATGATTCCTTTGCCCCCGTCTGCTGTTCATGGCATCTGGATAGCAATCAAGCCTTTCAGTTTCGACAGCACGTATGGAGGGTTTCCTGGGCAGAATCTCAGTAGACCTGATTTGAAAGAGCGGGTTCTAGAGAGCATGAAGATCTTTTTGAGGAGGGCTGGGCATGAGGGGGCAGCGATCTACACAGAGACTGTGTAAATTGAATGGGGAGGCGAGGGCAAAGTATTGGTAATCAACAGTAGGAAGATAAGATGCAATTAGACATGTTGTAGTATGCTCGTCTTGTTTCAAGTGAGTGCAACGAACTCGTGGAGTTACGTCTACACACCGGATGTGGAAGATTGCCGACTCAGGATTCACCAATATTATCACAACTCAATACATGTACATCAACGGCCGAGTTGATACAGCATGAAATGATGAAACGCGTCAGAAGAGCCTCAAAATAGATAGAGAGATGTAAGACCGGTGTCGTAGCCGCTGAGCTACCTGCAGCTGGGTCGAGCCGATGAGGCACAGCGACTGCGCATATGCAAGGGGCAGCGGAAAAGCAGCAAGTTCCGTCGGCCCCCATCCAATACAAGCAGCTTCTATGAAGATATGGGGGCCACGGAGCAGTAGAGGTTCCTGCCAGGGCAACTGCACAAGCTCAGCCTCCGTCAAATCCCTTTCTTTGTCTACCAAAATATCGAAATGCCTCAACCCCGCGTTTGTCTGTGCAACTACGTGACCAGTACAGCCATGTGTAGACAAAGAATCATGTTAAGCAGCGATTTCGCCGTTGCAACGTTCACCTCGCATATTCGCACTTGCATATACACCATTGCCCTTTCTTCGAGTCGCTTGCTGCACAATGGCGCACTTTGCGGAGGATTACTATGACATGCCTATTGAGCTGTTGCCTACTGCAAATTTTGCAGGCCGACCAACAAGCGATATAGACATGCTTCATGGAAAATGGACGATGGTTGTTTACTCGTCCTCGTCTTCGGAGGATGAAGCAGATGAGGAGAACGGCGATGGTGTTGCTCGCCAACCACGAACTCGGATAACCCCGTCACAACCCTTACAGCCACAACCGGAACCACGAGAGAACTCGAAAACCACGACGGCATCGCCGCTCGACGATAACATTGGACCATGGGTGAGGTGTCGGAAGGACAGGGTGAAGGGTTTGGGGTTGGATCGACCGCGACTGCGGAAGAAGGCGCAAACCGCACCTCATGGCGGCTTCGATGCACCACCGGCTTCACCACCGTTGGAGCCAAGACGAGCAGTCAGTGCGAGATTGGGATACACGAATACGGCTAAGAGGACGCGGCCTAACTCATGCCACAAAGTTGAAAGCGCCTTGGACACTCGGAGATGCTCCAGGGATAGAAGATTAGGACAGCAAAGGGCTCTACCGGCTCCACCAGCACAAGATGACCGCGAAGCAATCTCTGCCTATGCAAACCACCCGCCTAGCTCTTTTTCCGGCAAAGCGCGCGTAAGACGAACTCTGAGACGGAAGCATCTCGAGCAATTGGACACGGCTATTGCAGACGACGAATCAAGAAGATCACCAGCCTCGCCAAGCTCGATGCTATCGACACCGCGAGAATTGTACGCGATACCCGAACCGAACGCGAGTTGTGAAACATCAGGCAGCCCACAATCATCTTGCGCACGGAGACGGAAAGCGGCCAATATTATCTTGCCCGAGATCCGGTCGCCCTCCACACGATCAAACGTACGATGCCATAGACCGCTAAAGCGAAAGCACAATAATGGAGACGTTGACGTGGCTGAAAAGCGGACTATCTATTTGCCCGGGGCGATTATGCTTGCACGGCATCTAGCGAAGCTACGCAGAGACTCTGTTGCGACACTTGATGCATTCACGTTTGACACCAAATTAGAGCCTTCAGAAGAGCGCTACTCGGACGTGGTGGGGCTCGAGGGCATCGTCACGTTCTTTGAAGATTTTGGTGTTGTTGCAGAGGCTACTGAAGCCACGTTGGACAAGTATTGGCTGCGCGAAAGCCAAGGCCGGCGGAAGAGCGACGACGCGATCATCGAGGGTAAAGGCGAGGGCGAAGAGGTTGACGCGCGCAAAGTAAGCGTATCGAGCGTGATGGATACGGGACGTCCTAGGGGCGATTGGACAGTACAAAGTCCTCGAGGCTCAAAGTTCTCCTTCTCGTCCGCGTCATCCACCACTTCTGTGCCTCCGCCAGAGAAGCGTAAGCGGAACAGGCTGAGGGACCTGCTATCACCAGGCCTTCCTGGCTCAGCCTTTCTCAAGTCCCCTGCGAGCCGGGGGCAGCAGGCTGAAAGTTGATGACGGAAGCAGAAAAGCAGTAGAATGGATCTGTTCGAATCAAACTTTGTGAAATGAGCGTCGTAACGCGATTCAGATGGTTAATCCTGGGGGTGATGCTCTGCTGGGGTGTGTGATCGCGATGTGCCTCCAACCTTAAACAAGTAGTTCACGAACACACGGACTGTGGTGGTTGCGATTTTTTACGACGATCATTGAGTCTGGACCTGTGGTTTCGAGGGCCTTCTAACGAGAAGGAGGGCGCTGAGGGCGATCCGCCGTTTCCGCGATTCGCATGCCCTGGGGGGATGATGACGGTGTGTTAGGCCAGCGATGTCACATCGGGAATAAGAGGGACGTTTGGCGCGACGCCAGGACCAAAACGTGTGGACGCCGCCTCTGCCACTGACCGCACAAAGTGCCAAATGGGACGGGATGCATGAGATGTGCTGGTCCTTCGCCGAGTGCGGGCTCACGATAGGGTAAATCCTGGGGCCAAGTCGCCAGGGCCCCTTGATTGGCTGCCATGGGCGAGAAAGTGAAGCAGCGAATGAGAAATTCGCCCGTCCCCTTTTATCCAATAAGACATGGGATGAAGGGCCACGATCGCCAGCGAGGATTGCCCTTCTGAGCGAACCTTGGCCCTTTGTCCACCGCTCAGCGCGGGCCGCAGTCGTCAGACGCTCTCCGACACGAGCCAACGCATCGCTCGTCCCCCATGTGCTCCGGAGGCTGCTAAAAGCACATCCTCCCCTTCGCAACCCGCATTCTCACTTATTGATCGCCTCACCATTCTGAACGCACATCCTACGCAATTCATCTTGAAAATCTTCAACGTCTACCACCACCACCGTAAGATATTCCTGCACAGACAAGTCGTTCGTTTGTTGGGGCCGTTTATGCTGATCACCGCCATTGCGCAGTTTGCTACTCACTACCGAAAACTATTCTTACCGCTACCAACCAACACCACTACCACCAACCCCACACACGTCATGGCCTCGACTTTTTCGAATAG
Source organism: Stemphylium vesicarium (assembly GCA_004380135.1). Classification (NCBI taxonomy): domain Eukaryota; kingdom Fungi; phylum Ascomycota; class Dothideomycetes; order Pleosporales; family Pleosporaceae; genus Stemphylium; species Stemphylium vesicarium. The sequence continues at coordinate 14,917 of QXCR01000051.1, read as the reverse complement.
TAGTAGCAGTAGTAGTAGTATTAGTAGTAATACCTACGTCGACTTCCTCGAACAGGCCAAGCACAACTTCTGGATGAGCAATCCAACCCTCTCAGAGGAGGAGCGAAACCAAGCTTGGTTCCAGCTCGCCTGCCAACCCACACAGGCCTCAATGGCCCACCAAATACCACGCTCAATGCCCTTTGGCTCGTCCAATATGGCACAGCTCCCAGTATGGAAAATCTTTGATTTCTGCCCTCTTAAATCTAACACCGTCTAGACGTCTAGCCACGAGTCCATGGACCGCACACGCTCGGCCCCGGTTATGAACCGTTCAGATTCAGCAATGAATGACAGCAACCTGCACCGCTCGGCAAGCGCCTACTGCGACTGGCAATCAATGCCCCAGGAGCCAACCGCCGACTACACGCTCTATTCAGATTCTTCCATGCAAAGACAACCCACCCTGCAGTCTCTGCCCGAGGCTGGCTGCTACACCAACAGCAGCATCGCTGAGTACAGCGTTGACGACTACGTCAGCAGCTGTATCCAGCCAGATAGCACCTCTACCCTCCCCCATCCCCAACATTCACAACAGTTGCAACTGACACCAAACCTGCAGTGGAGTTCATCTTCGGATGCCTCTTCACCCAGCACGCCATCAACTGCTCTGATGACGCCTGTTACTCAATCTAGTAACATGAGTCGTCAGGGTAGTTACAACGCCCAGTTTTTTGATAACGTTTCCATGTTGCGCGTTCAGTCTGACTCTTCATGTACAATGCCCATCCTCCACGAGGATGGGACTTTTCCTTATTCCTTTGGTTCTGAAGCAAAATCCATCAGCGAGTCCGCTGATGCGTCTCATTTTCTCAACTTCACTGGCTCCTCCAGTGAAGCTTTCCTTTCTTCTACTTCTTCATCGTCTGTTCCCGCAAGTGTACCTGCACTTGCCTCTTCCGACAACAACAACACCAACATCAACAACGACCAGTCGTACCTGGCGGAGGATATGCGGAGGTCGACTTCAGCTGCGTCAAGCGAGGGCTACTCGAGCGAGGTGTCCGCACCTTCATCGACGTCCTCGCGCCAATCACAACGCGAGCGCGAAATCATCGCACAAGCCGCGTCTCGTAAGATCGCCCCGAAGGCGAGCGACCTAAATGATGAGACCGAGTCCGCGTCATCCAATGCTCAGATGACACGGATAAGGTCCGAAGACGGCTCTTCAAAAACCGTCGGTGTACTATCTAAAACACCCTATGTGCGCCCTCAGCACCCCAAGATCAAGTGTAACTTCTGCAACGAGCGACCCGATGGGTTCCGTGGCACACATGAACTCGACCGTCACATTGCGCGTGCGCATGCCTCGCGTAGGAAGGGGTACATCTGCGTCGACTCATCAGCCGACAAGAAGTTCCTCGCCAACTGTAAGCACTGCCGCAACAAGAAGGTATACGGCGCGTACTACAACGCAGCCGCCCATCTGCGCCGCGCGCACTTCCACCCCCGCAAGAGGGGCCGGAAGGGCCGCAGCGACGAGAAGCGTGGTGGCATCGGTGGTGGCGACCACCCTCCCATGGAGTACCTGAAGCAAAATTGGATCAAAGAGGTGGAAGTCGACAACAAGCCTACGCCTCAGTCTCCTGAGAGTGCCTCAGACAACGAGGCTGTGGCCGCGTCAGAGCCCATCGACACCCACAACATCAACATGGCAGCCATGAACAACAACGCTGCTGCCCCTTTTGACCTCAACGCCGCCGCTGCCGCCGCCGCTTCTTCGTACACCCATCTCAACAGTAATGTCGTCCCTGCTGCGGTTGCACAGTACCCTGCCTCGCAACAAGCCTTGCCTATGCCCCTGATCAACCAAGTCCCCGTGGACCCAAATCAGTATATGGACTATGGTATGAGTATGCATGCGAGTGAGCCCATGGTTTTCGATAACTCGGCTTTTTTCGACCCCAATCTAGCTGCTGCTTCAAACGCCGATCTGAATAGCTTTCAGTTCGATGCGTATATGGGTGCTTAGAAGACTGCCCATTTTCTTCTTTTCTCTACCACTTGCCGCTCGCTTGGCTCTTTGTCAAGCAGGCGCGTTGGTGCCATGTACATAACGTCTCGCTTCTTTTTGCGCTCCCCTCTTCCTGCTTTCCATCTTTATATCCGGCGTTTTTACCGATGACGTTGACCACCAGTCGCCGTCTTCTATGGAGCGAGACTGCGGTAGGTTCGCATCGTGGGGCTTTTTCTTTTCCGATATATATCCGGGCTCAGCGTTTTCTTGTTATCGTCACGAGATGAACGTGTGGGGCAGCCCTCACCGTCCTTTTGTTTTTGCAAGCGGTTAGAGTTGCTGTTTTGGCCAAGAGGCTGGGCATGAAAGAGAGAGTGAGGTAGATACATATATGCATGCTTCGATGCATTGCTGGTGGCTAGTGTGCTACGGTCTAATATCCAAGCCTGTGGCTTTGAGCTGTTGGACTGGATAGAAATCAGAATATTTCAACGTTGCATTGTTGATTTGGTGCTTTTGTTTGAGTGATGGTAATGCAGGATCTGTACTGGCTCTGATGGGCAATCCTATCCGTTCAGACTTCTGTGAGGACAAAACAGTATGTACTGGTAACTCGCCGTCTCCTTCGCAATTCTTATCCTGTAATGTATGTCCTACTTCACGCGTTTTCAACTACATTATACGATGCTTGGACCCATTTCCTGCGCTTATCATGCTAAGGCTGCGACAAGCGGACAAATACACAAGAGCGACAGTGCCCATTCACAACGGCAGGAACATCAACCAGAACAGGACAAGTAAGCCATGTTGGTATTTTCATTGCTGCTCTGCAGAAAAATTAAAGGCTTGCATTCAACCAAGTTCATTGCGTTTGTGTTTCCGCTACGCACCCCACGACTCTAGTAGCTAGAGTTAGGATAGTTACCGCCTCCCTGCGTCGAATTATCCACTGGGTTTGCCGGGCCCCCAGTCTGCCCAAGTGCACCTCCAGCCGCCGTAGCTTCGCCCTTGGACGCTTTTATCGCTTCTCTCGCCTCAGCCTGTTCAGCCTTCTTCCTGCTCGTTCGTTAGTACACATTTCCTCAGACACCTAATTCCCTAAATCCCAGTCACTTACCTGTCCAAATCACTCTCCAGCCCAGGCTGTCCTCCACCTCCACCCATACCCTTTCCTCCCCTTGCAACCGCATCCGCTACCTCGCCCTCGCCAGGTGCGGCCATCTGCTGCGCGTCCAACTCCTTGTGCCTCCCTACATCTTCATGGCTTAGACCTTTGCTCTCTTCGCCTGGTGGTGCGCCGTGTACGCCCATGCCCTCTTCGAACTTTGCGTTTCGCAGGCCCTCGGCGTCGGTGGCTTGCTTGGTGGGGATGCGCTGCTCCACATTGGCTGTGTTGTCTGTTGCGTTGAATTCGGTTTGAACTTGTTCCTTGGGGTCTTTTTGCGCAGGATTGCCCGGGGTGGTGTAGGCTTGGTCTATGGAGGGTTGGGAGGGGCCTTTGGGATCGAGGGCGGCCATTGTCGTTGGGGTGATGTTGTAGATTTGGGTGATTGAGAGTGAGGTATTAAGTCAGCTTTGGTTCTGGCGAGTTTGATGGGTTCGATATTGTTTAGAATTGGGTATGTGAAGGAGAATGGAATGGGTCGAAGCTAGGGAGGCCATTGTTTTGGTTGTTCATCATTGCTATGACGTCTGCGGGGCGGGCCCGTCATTCATTGCTCGCCCCACCAATGCCGTGCCTAGTCATGTGAGTTCGCGGAAAACAAACGTCTGGGCCGCGTTTTAGTATTTGCTCGTAGTAATGCGTATCAGCGTGGGTGGGTTGGCTGCGAGATCGGCCTGCAAAGCTGGATTCTTGGAACGACCATCTCCGTTACATGAAAGGTACGTCATGTATGCATACGCAGTTCTTTTGGTCTGTACCATATCGCGCCTCCAATGCGCATCTTCTACAGGCAAAATGGGTTGTCTTCGTCTTTGTAAAGTTAATAGAATTTGATTCTTTTGTGATTTCACTCCCACGAGTATTTTTGCTGTGTCAAGCAACCGCGCCTGGACTCAGTCCTAGAGGGACGATCCAAAACGCCGCCTTGTAGGAGAAAACTGTCCATGTCCGCGGATGTCGCTTTCATCTGCCCCAGAGCCCCGACAACCATAACGCCAGAAAATGATGTGCAACCAAACGCCCTCGCTATGCTTGTATGATGAACCCAATAGTATTACTCCATCTCCATAGCTACGTCCTCTGACGGTTCTCTTGTCTCGAAGTGATTCGTGGGTTCGCGGCTTTCTTGTCTTGATTCGGCGGCCTGGGCAGATCTTTCGCGGGTTTTGCGACACCATTCCTCTATTGAGTCGGCGGCTCCTCCTTCGATCTTGATCGTTTTGGGCTCGGCTGGGACTCCCAGGACGGTGCCTTGGAAGCGCGATTCGACTCCAGTCTTGCTGTGTTTCTTCATGAGGGCTGGGCGCAGTTAGCACTTTGGTCGACATGGCAGGAAAGCGTGCGCCATACTGTTCAAATAGTCCTCCATTTCCTCCTGATCAAGCTGTTCTGTTGGATTCGTCGGGACTGGCTTGTATGTGCCTGCTATCCGCCTAATCTCCTTGTTCTGCTCCCCCTTAACCCATTCAATGAATTCAGTGACATCTGCCGTGTCTTCAGCGTCGCGGCGTGCCTCTTCGTTTTCGCGTGCTCCTGTCTCGGCGTTGTATTCATCGAGAGGTTTTCGCAGTATTTCCTTCCATAGTTCTTCCCCGGCTGTCATAGTCGGCACGAGAAGTGCGCAGTCCTGCATGGCCATGCGCACATCGGTGATGTTTGGGGTGAGGTCGTTGTGGTTGGAGAAGGCATTGTAAGCTGTGCGCTCTGCCAGTACCGTCAGATATCGCGCTGTGAGGTCTACGATGGTGTCGACGGCCGAGGGTTTGCCGTGCTGGAAGCCCGTCGCGCGCAGGATGTGGAGGACGGCGGGCCGCAGCAGACTAAGGAAAAGATCGTTTTGGGACATGCTTGCGCGCGCGTGTGAAGTAAGAGAAGATGCAGAGGTCCGGCTGGTGGGGCGCTGTTACGGTGGGAACAGCAGGCGCATCGTGGTCTGGGTGTGCGCAATCAATGTGGATGAAGTGAACCCAGGAACGCGGTCCCGAAGCTTTGGCCTTTCACTGTTGCGGATGCCAAGACGGCCCTCGATGCAATGTCCGCGACGCCCATTCACTTACTCCCGCCTTTCACAACACCGCGCATCCTCGCAAATGTCGTGCCCGCTGGCGCACTTTGATCTCCCCGCATCCTGAACTACGACAAACTCCGCGCCGTCGCCCATAATGAAGCTCAAACTCAAGAACCCCGACGCCGCCCCGAGCGATGCGCCCGCAGCGCCTGCCCCATCCAACGCGACGACTCCGGCTACCGCAAAGCCAGGCCTGAAGATTAAATTCAAATCCGCCGCCCCTGCCACCAGCGAGCCCGCAGAGGGGCAGAATGGCGATGGTGCCAAAGTCAAGCGCAAGTACACCAAGAAGCCCAAAGTCGATGAGAGCGGCAATGTCATTCCCCCGGGAAAGCCTGGGCCCAAGAAGAGGGCTCGCGACGATGGTGAACATGTAGACTCACCCGCCGCTAAGCGCAAGCCAAAACCTACTGCGAAGAGCCTCGCCATGACCGCCGACGATAGCGACGACGAGGACAATCTCATCACAGTTCAACAACCACCTCCTCCACTCAAGTCACACAACCGCACCCAGTCCATCAAACTGTCCATCAAGCCAAAGGGCGGTATGAATTCGAATGTCCCGAACCGTAGTACGGCGATCCTGAAGGTCAAGGGTGCGGGAAAGCCGCCAGTGCGACCTTATGGCGTCGGCTACGACAGTGAGGCCGAGGAAGCGGAACCCGACCCAGCCATAGAGTCCCAGTTCGTGCTGCGGATGAAGCCTGGCCCGGACTGTGACTTACTGCGCAAATCCATCGAAGAGAAGACCATCGGCAAGAGCATATCACAAGGAGGACCCGGCGTGCACTTTAGATTCTTCGATCGCGAAGGCCGTCGCGCTATGCTCACCATACAAAACCGCATGTACGCCGCGACCATGGTCGAGCTACCCGCTGTCATTGAGTCCTTGAAGAGCTGGAACAAGAAGGACTGGGTCAAGACAGCCGACGTCTGTCAGATGCTCCTTGTCTTAGACGAGGTTAAGAACGAGGAAGAGGCAAAGAAGTATCCCCTGCCATCCTACGTCTCCCCAGACACGCATCGTTTCCCCCATGGCCTGACACCACCCATGAAATGGGCTCGCAAGCGACGCTTCCGCCCCCGGAAATCCTACATCGACGTTGAGCGAGCCGAAGCGCAGATGAACCGACTACTAGCCGAGGATGAGAATGCCGTATCCACAAAATACGAGATGGTAGACAGCGAGGCAGAGAGCTCAGAGGAGTCAAGTTCCGAAGAAGAGGTTGATGAGGAAATGGTCGATGCCTCGCAAGCCGAAGAGATGGACGCCAATGACCTTGAGCAGATGCTTGCAGAAGGACTTATGGACGATGAGGTCGAGTTTACAGGCGACAACGATCAACTTAACGCATTGCTCGCCAACTCCAATAACGTCGAAGTCGAACAAGTGGGCACTCCTACCACTGCTCATGACGTCGCCATGCACGCCCTTGGCCAGAACGGCAATGTGGTTGTCGAACCAGAAACCGCAGCTTCCACACCAGCGGCGGCAACTTCTGCAGACGATGACGATGATGACGACGACGCTGACTCGGACGAAGATGTCGATGAAGTGGATGAGGCTGCCGCGGCTGAAGAGCAACGTCAAGAGCAGCTCAGGGCTGAAATCGCAGAGCTGGAGAAGGCCATCATTCAGAGCACTGAGCAGCGCGACCGACAGACCAATGTTCTCTTCAAGAAACGTGTGCAGACTCAGATTGACAAGCAAAAGGCCGATTTGGCTATCAAGCGCAAGCAGCTGAACGAGGAAGCGGATGAGTAGCAAGGGGTACATTCTTTCCATTGACTTCCGCTCTACAAAGCGATTTGTGCACTTGGTATTGGTTTTACGACGGAAATTTTTGGAAACATCTTGAACATTCGCATTGCAATGGCGTCTTGGCTTAGCATTCTTACGGCGTTGTTGAGAGTGGACAAGGAGCTCACAAATGGGCGTTATCAGTCATGAATTTACTGCATATCAAAACATCTCACAAAAGTCTTTTTCTGTCTTGTCCTCCATGAGTTGATACATGTGCACTAGATAATAGCCTTACCCCGTTCATAACCAAAGGATGGTTGCATTAGAGTCTTGGGGATACATATGTATGGTTGATGAAATTGACACGTGACCTAGACCCTGCCAAGAATAGTTGATGCCTCAATCTTGAGACATACACTATTCTTTGTTGCCCCGCCGTCTTTCAAGCTGCCCGCTTAAACAACCACCTGCGACTATATTACAGTGAAATAACACTGCTCACTGCGCATTACTAACAACTTATCAGCTCACAAATCCCAGATCAACTGATTTCAACATGGCGCCGCCTGGCCCTCCACCGTATACGCAGGAGCAAATCGCCGCGATGACTTCACCTGAGGAACGAATACGCGCTTTCGCCGAGCTCAAGAGTATGTGGAAGAAGAGGTCATAAGCGCAGGATATTGACGGTGTGATGCTAGGCTACATCGCGCGCCTCAAGAAAGAAAAGGAAGACCGCGAAAATACGCAATCGAACGGTTACTCTGGTTCTGGTTTCCGCAATACCTCTGGCAATTACCACTCCAACGCACCGTATCGAAAGCGTGGCGCATACGGTTCCTACCATCCCTACCAGCGCCCGCGTGCTGCGCCCAAGTTTACTCATAACTCTGTTACTTTCAACAGCGTTGGGAGCGCTACCGATTCCCGGGAGACAAGCGACACCGAGAACACATTGCAACAGCCGTTAAAAACCGCTGTCCACACGGGCGAGCGCCAGCAAGCCCAGCCCAAGACACTCTGTCGCATGTTTACTTCCACAGGTATTTCGACGAAACGACACTTTCGGGCCCTATTGTTCTTCTCGGACGCTTCTGACATGTCTACAGGCGTATGTACTCGTCACGGATGTCTCTACCTCCACGATCCCGATAAGCAAGCTGTCTGCAAACGCTGGTTCTACAAGGGTGTTTGTGCTATGGGAGAGTCATGCTCTTTGTCACACGCCGCTTCGGCACACAACGCGCCTACCTGCCTTCACTTCCAAGCCGGTCGATGTAACAACGATGACTGTCGCTTCGCTCATATTCGCATCAATCCTGCGGCGCTAAACTGTGAGCCCTTTGGCTGTTTAGGCTACTGCGAGAAGGGTGACACTTGCGCCGAGCTACATGCCCATGAATGCCCGAATTTTGCCAACACGGGCGTTTGTCGATACGGCGACGATTGCCGCTTGGGGCACGTTCGCCGAGCCGCTCGAATGAGGAAGACCACTCGTCCTTCATCCCCAACACGCTCCCCTTCGTCCAACTCTCCTGATAACTCCGATGCCCCCGAGGATGACATGGATACTGCCGGAGACAATCTGGAATGGACCATGCCAAAAGCTGGGGCCGACCAGAATCCCCAACAGTTCACACAGCAGGTAGACTTCGTTCCTTTCGACGCAGACCAGTGAGCATAAACTGCCCATCCAAACTGCCCGATGGCCTGGTGATGTCCGGACACTGTATGTTCCCCCTGTTCAGCTTCCGTTATGGCCACACCTAATTGTTGGTTTTTCAAGTTTCGATTTGTGCAAATCTCCCTAACCTGGTAGGTTCTCAACTTGATCATTTCCAGCTTATCTTGACTGTTCAAGGTCCAGTGTTTTGACGCTTATGGCGTTCAGGGTCCTTTCCGGTGATACCCCTTCTCGCGATTTCCTACTGTCTATTCATTGTTTTCATTCGAGGGGCCTGCCCCAGTCATCAGCATTGCAAGCGTACGCTACAACCGAGAGTGAAGATCTGCGCATAGCCCATTCTGCACAGAGTATCTCAAGGTTGGTGTTGGCTTGCTGGTAGATAGGATCTTCCTCTTCTGGATATGCACATACGAAAGATAAAAAAGATGAAAACACATGTAACGAGAAAAACAATTGAAACATTAAGAAAGTTATCCGATTCTATGATCGTGAAGTATTGTGAATAATTAACATCGGATATTGAAAAAAGGATATATGTGTATCCACTTTGCCAGGCTCTATGCTCTATGCTCTAACGGCGGCGCATAGGGTAGCGTCAGGTACAGCAGCCGTTTGAAGTCGGGCTTCAAGACCTCAAGGGCTGCTTCATGTCCGACAAGTATGCACTTGTAGTTGGAAGTAATATAAAGTGATAAAATCGCTCTTCATACGTCATCCATATTGATGTACTGTTGCGCAGGCTTATTTTTGTAAGTAGTTGCAGCGTACGGCCTACCAAAGTTACAGGGGCGGCGCGCTGTGGAGGCTGAGGCGGGCTGCGGCTACTGCTTGGCTTTCGTCCTACAGTCAATCGTGCCTTACAATTCGACAGCCCGCGCCAGCAGTACCATGAGCGCTGCCATCTTTGCGATGAATCTGCGAAGATATAAGAATACCCTCAGAATTGAATAGTGCGAAAGCACGGCGCTCGCTCTACGTTTCGCAAAGTTATTCTTGGACATTATTAGGTCTCCAGCCGCGTACCCCTTGCCTACGCTGGCATCGCGAAGCTCGACGCGAAGGCTCATTTGTGCAACACCATGACGCTCAAAGACTTGTTGAAAAAGAAGGACAAAATCAAGGACGAGGGCGCGACCCCTACATCCCCCACGGGTCCTACGCTTTCTCCAAATGTCCCAGAGTTCCAGTTCTTTCGCACGACGACGTCCACGCAGGAGACGATCGAACCACCTAGCTTCCCCGGCGACCCTACGCGCGATACCCCCCTCTTGTCGCCTGAGCCGCGAGGCAAATTTGGCAGGTTCAGAAGCCGTAGTAATGCTTCATCGCAAGGCTCAGCTTCGGGAGGGGAGCGACAGCATGACAAACGGCCAGGAGGGTTCCAGTTTGGGCGGAGCAGGTCGAGCAGCTCAGTGAACGTACCGAACAATCTTCCAGAGGTGGAAGGAGATGGCGTGGCACGAACAGAGGAGGATGAGGCCAAGTGGGAAAAGAGGGCTACAGTACTGGTCACGTCAGGGCTGCAACATGGCTCTAGTCAGCCCAATACACCAAACCACGAGCCTGTGAGTCCAATATCACAAGGGCGACCGTCGAGTGCTAGGAGTCGCAGCGCAACTGTCGGTGCTCCAGCGGATGAGGTATGCATAACTTTGCGGAGGACAAGAGTTGGTCTAAGCTTTGCATAGGAAAACATACTCGAGGCCATTCGGCTACACGAGAAAGGAAGTGAGTAGGCAATCAAAGGAGCTCTCATTATGAAGCTGACAAGATGACGAAGATCTTGAAGCATCAACGGCCCTATTCGGAAGACTTGCCGAGCCTACTGGTGCGAATAATGCTCTTGCACAGGTGCTATACGGCCTCGCCTTACGGTAAGCTTCAAGTCCACCACGGCCTGATGTGCCCTTTCACCACCCAAATGTTGCCCTGAATCCGGCCCAACGTATCACTGACTATGCATCAGCCATGCCTGGGGTTGTGAACCGAACCAGGAACAAGCCGTCCACTACTTGTCCATGGCGGCATCCAACAGCGCTGAGGTCGAGAAATTGGCCCTTGGTGCTGGAATGAAGAAAGGTGGTGCAGCCAAAGGCGAGCTCGTGCTGGCCATGTATGAGTTGGCGAACTGCTTTCGAAATGGCTGGGGTATCAAGAAAGATCCCGCAGCCGCGAAACAATACTACGAGACGGCTGCAAACTTGGGTGATACCGATGCGATGAATGAGGTAGCCTGGTGCTATACCGAAGGCTTCGGCACGAAGAAAGACAAGGTAAGCAAGCTATGCCAGCTCTCCACCGCTCGGCAGTTGTCGTCCTTCGATATACGTCTGCTTCACCGGTCAGTATCGACTCGTCTAGATGTTCATGCAATGGCGACGCGAACAGTCAGCTTGGGAAATCGTACAGCCTCGAACTCCGCCATCATGCGCGATGTTCACTGAGACACGGCGTCCCCGTCTGTCCCGCCTCACTGTTTGGGCAGCAGCAGGTGTTCGGCTGATGCGGATGTATGCTAACTGCGCCTCTTCAGTTCAAAGCGGCTCAGTTCTTGCGCCTCGCAGAGTCCAAGGGCAACAAGACGTTAGGCAACACATGGTAAGTCCCACCTCTTTCATCACCTTCTCCATCAACCAAAGGATCCATATCACCCTGGACTGAGCATCACTTCTATGCCGTGTCAAGAGGAGCACATGCGACACCACGAGCTGCTATCCCGTTCCAGCCGATGTTGCAGTCTCAATCAACCTCAACACCAAGCCACCAAACAGGATCCAACAATCCAACGCAGGGCACTATGATCGGTTTAGGCCATCCAGTTTCAACGCGCAAGTGCCAAGACCAATTCATTGGCTACGGGCGCACCATTTTGACACCCTCCTCGCTTAGCCGATGCGGACGCTGAACGGCCCTCGCCCTCACCCGCAGCACGACCTGTCACACTTCCTGCCAGTTCCCCGCTACGCACACATGATGCCATCCGCTCAGAAAAAAACCATCAGTAGGACGCTACCATTTTGGTACAAGCCTCGCTCTCCCGTCCCCAATAGTGGAAGTGGCATGCCTCCGGACCCAGTGTAGCGGGTGCCTAGTGCATACAAGCCCGTATATGGGGCTACACGTGGCAGTCTGTTGCTGGCCTCGGTTCCGGAGTAAGCATCAGCGGAAGGGTGGGAGGGTGTATCCGATGACGGAGCTCACCAACGTTAATGCGTGTGTGGAGTCACGCAGTCAGATGGTTGCAGCAATCATGGCAAGCTGTATATTGTCGATGCATAATGGCGCGACAGTTTCGTCGTTGGGGTGGTGGCCGTGCGTTTTGCTGATGGAAGATGAAGAGACGAGAAAGAACAATACGGAATAACAGTTTGCGTATGACGGCTATCGCGACTATGACGGCACCATCGGGAAATGGGGAAACAAGACGACCCTTTTTTTCTTTGGTCATCGCGATCTGGATCTCGACCGTACAGTAGCGCTTCGGCATGCCGTCCGCATACCTTTTTCCCGCTAGGCTTCCGGAGCTGGACCGTTTTATTTTCTTTCCTTTGCCCTTTGTCTACCGCCGCCCGGAACGAGTTGCATTTAGTGGAATGAGCACGTGCTGACTTTTATCTTCGCTATAGGATTTGGAAAGACAAATACAACCCCAAATAACACCGCGGTTTGTTTTGGGGTATCACCCCCGTTTTGGGATGCTATAGCCGCAGGTGCCTCGGTCCGACTTGGTACACGCAGTCCTATTTCGGAAGTCATGAGGTAGTTAGTTAGTGGCCGTGTGCGTAAGGGAAGGGAAACAAGGTCATTCGCGTCGTCTTTCCGTGGGGAAAAAAGAACGAAGATCTCATTCCTTTTGCCCATCCGTTCCGGCGGGATTATTTCTGTATACGCCTTTTTGGTTTTTCCCCAATATTGAACTTCTTCTATCTCTCTCTCCCTGACCTATCATCGTCCATACCCACACCGTCTTTTCCTCTGATTATCGAAATTTCCCAGTTTTTTTGCTTTTGCCCCCCGGACTATTGCCCTTATTATTGAAGAAAGGGTGTGTGGCTAAACACTCTGTCGTCATGTGGGATTCCAAGCCGCGGAAAATAAGGGCCTAGGAGGGGTGTGGGTGGGTGGTGACTAAGGTTCTGGCTAAGCTGGTCCATCCACATATAGAAATCGGCCACCGATGTGAGATCTCAAAGCGGAAACATAGCCTATCGCGTAAAAGAAAAAAAGGGCTTTCATAGGTTTAGGTGTGGTAGCACAATAAACGGTATCGCACCTTCTTGTGTGTGTAGCAAGATCTACATGCGGAGTGCTTTAGCGATGGTGTGTGTATCTGATCTAATTTCCCCCAAATTCGCACATCTCTGTGTGACCATCAGAATCGTAGTCAGTCACGGCAAATGTACACCATGTATTGGTCCCAATGAATACCATCACCACTACAGTCCATGCCGTTTGCCATATTCGACCGAGACACTATACGCACAGCACACACGACGCACAGTCTTCTTTGCTTTAGTTTCAGACCCCAGATCTTGCATCGAAAGAGTCACAGACCCGGGATGAATAGTAGCAGCACCAACAGTAGTAGTAACGAACAAGTTCCGTGAAGGTGGACTTTCAAAACACACGGACTCACGGACATGCGTACATGAACCTAATGCATGACCCTCTGCATCCTGCGATACCCCCCGTCACATCCACATTTCCCCCTCTTCCACCTATCACACGCATAACAACGATTTAGATACAGAGTCTGGTTCCAAAGAGAAGAGAGACCGAAGCTAAGCACACGAACCCTGCGTACTTGTACATGGCATAGAGAAACCCACACATAAACATGTACGAATGACGATCTTTTCTCTTATGCATTAGCCTCAACTATGCTCTGACTTCTCCAGCTTGTGTTTCAGAATAGTGGAGGTGTATGCATGTTCTATGTATGAGCGAGTGACTGTGTGAGTGGAGCTTTAGGGTTAAATCCGTGAGTGACGCTGTGGACCGGGGCGGAGGGGTCTTCCCTGGACCCTTGCTGTTAGCTGGGGGGTTTTTTTTTGCGAATATGATGTGCAGCAGGTTTAATCGATGTGAAGTTTTCTTTTCCCTTTCGTTCCTTTCTTTACTGTCCCCTCTCCCGGGACTTTATCGCGTGATGAGCCTCTGGGGGGCTGTGTGTGGGGCGCCTGGTTTCCCGCTGGGTACCGGGGCTTTTCCTTTTGCGTTCTCTTTGCTCGGAGTAAGTATAGGCGGGTGATGCGGTTCATGGGCCGGGGTTGGAGCAGACACAGAGAGGGTGATGTGATGTGGCTTGCGCGGCTTGCGCTGCGCCTCGGCTTTCGTCGTCGTCGTTCGGCCTTTTCGTTGACTTGGAGATACGAACAGCATGTATGGGTCACGTCAGTGCGCTCTACTTGCTACTTACTCTCTTCTGGTTTATGCATATATGTGAGAATTTACTTAGATACGCGACAAGCGCAGTCAGATGGAAGGAGGATGCGTATGCAAGACAAGGCTGGGATATTCCCCCCATGGCAAGTTGCGGCTGTGTCGCTTGCGGCATGTTGTGTTGGATCATCGTGAATGGAGGGTTGATCCCTTTTCGTGCTGCTTGCTTCCCGCTTCACGCGATGCGAGGTACACGATCAAGCCATTACCCGTGGGTCGCGAAAGGATCGGACCATGGTTGTGGGTATCTTGCTGTCCAGTGGGATCCTTTGGTGGAGAGAGCGTAAGGAAGTAAGAGGCTGATTCACATAACAACGCACAGGCTATCTTTGCAGAGGCATAAGTCGTAACATGTTGAGCCCATGTCGAGCAGCCAAAATGGCAAAGTCTCACAGTCAGTCGGTGACGTTGGGACCAGTGGATGTGAAGCACGCCGAGGGTTTGCATGGGCGAGTTGAATGTGCGACGGAATGATTTGAATTGACAGCGACGTAAGCGCTGAGAAAGCAGGAAATAGACTCATCTGATAAACTATTAATGACTCGAACAACCTTTTTTCGCCAATGAAAACAGGCGGCTGATGACCTAGGTACAAGAATGTGTCCGCCAATGCCGACCAATGAAGCCCGGCAAACGCAACCTATGTGACCACGGGTCGCAGAAACGGCCGCTCCAACGAAAACAAGTGTGAAAAGCTGGTATCTCAAAAGAATCCTTCCGCGGGTAGTAAATCCGAGAGAGGAAACGGTAGGGGGTATTATGAAAAAGCGTGAGTAAGAGGTTATCGTAGAAGGCGTAAAGGTCGTAAGGGTAAG